>CM018692.1:88970704-89506861 GCA_009363875.1 Mikania micrantha
CACTAACTGTTTGCCACTAGCAATAAAACATCGGTTCTAAAGCACTGGCTTATAATCTCAACCAAACTGAAAATTTATATTGGTTTGAACAATGTTTCAACGAAATCAAGACACAAAAATAAGGCATAAAAAATTTGTGATTTGCATATGTTTGATGCAATCTCTATCTATGAAAGAACGTTACACAAATGCAAATTGAAACTATAAACTAAAAAACTCTCATCAATGTGACTGAACTGCGTTGGTATCCATCAGTCATCATCAATTTCACAGAGCCAAAAAGTTCACATGTAAACTGAAAAAATTGTCTTCGGTTTAGCAGGTAAAAAAACTAACTAGAAACAGATATGTACAAATCATAAAAACCCATATAATTCAAAAGTTAAAAGTGAAAATTCGGTTACATTAACTGAAATAAACGAAGTGGGACTGAGGCAAAACATTGGAAGACAATACAGAATATCATACCTTAAAAAAGCATTACACAAAAACAACTTCATCACATCCCTTTTGCCTGCATTTCAAACATCACAAGTACAAAGTTTAACACTAAAACTTGCATAAAAATTAGTAAAATTTATAAAATAAATAAAAAAAAATAAAAAAAAGTTAGTGAAATGTTACATACCTGTCAATTGGAGAATATGGTAGAAAGATAGTCATGGTCCTCCTGAAATATCTGAAGATTTTTCATCTTCATCAGGAACTCAACTGCTTCCTCATCAAACTCCACCAAAAAACCCAACCTGATCAGTTCAGAAAGCTGTGGCACAGCTTCTTCATTCTCCCACAACATCCCCTCAGCTATCACTTCTGCAAAATGAGTCGCGTATTCTAAAACATTCTTGTGACCGCAATCCTCTCCCATCTTCTGCATAAACAACTTTGAGTTTTGTTTGTCCCAACGGATAGTTTTCTTAGCTGCATCAACATTCACTAAATCTCCAGAAGATAAAGACAAACTATATCTCACTGTCATTGGATCAACCGTCTCAAATGCTTCCACTCCCAGTATACGGCTAACAGCTTCGTGTCTTCTTTCCGTGTCAAGTTTCAGCTTTGGATCAGCTAGAAACCCAAGAATGAGTTCAAACAAACCTTTTTTGATGATCTTTTCTTTTGAGTTAACGGGCTCCAATATGACATGATCAACGTCAGACAAGTTTTTTTGTGCAGATTCCGAAATGGTACGGACACCAAGTTTGTTGTAGATATCCAAAAGCATGATTCGGGTTAGAGATTTTGAGCTTGGTTTAGGATACCAAACAAATATGGGACGCGAACAGCTTTGAAAGAGGTCTGTTAAAAAAAGATCATCGCCAATGAACACATCATGCTTGTCTGATAGAAAAATAGCATCAGAATCAGGAGATATAACTGGGAGTTTCAATAAGCTATTTTTAAACGCTTCTGCTTTTGAGTTCAAGTTTCTAACCACAAACTCAAAAAAAGCACAGCAGTCAGTGTGGGTTATCTGGTGTCCAGATATTTCCCACTTCTTCCAAAGATTGCAGTAGTCGTCAACAGACGGATGGACCTTCACATTAAATGTGTTAGCAAAAAAAGCAAGCACTTTCGTCTCATACTTGAATTTCTCCAAAACATTCATCTGACCACCGAATAGATTGTTTTTGTCATGAAGTACACATTCTTGAGGCGTTACCCACTCTCCATTATCAGTTCCTCTTGGTATCCAAATCTTTTTAATGTCTTCATCTTCAGGCTCCCATTTGAATTCAATCAAATATTTGTATATTTGATTAATACTTTCGAACTTTGAGTGAGCGTCAAGGTGACTAGCAATCAACTTGCATCCATCTTTAATATCTGTTATGACTCCTAAAAGACTCAGCTCGTTTTTGAAGGATCCAATCCGAGATCCATAAAACAGTTCATCAATGAACGGACCATCATCACGTTTCAAGAAAGGATTCCACACAGGATAGAAAAACAAACACTCATTTGGGCATTTGTACCCAAAATGGGTCCTTAACCAACGCTTCTGAGACAATTTTTTAATAAACTTTTCAAGAAAATCTGGTGCACTTTCTCTTATTATCTTCACAGAATCAAGCAACGCATAAACGTTTCCAGGAGTAATGCTACTTGAACACTCGGGTAATACAAGTGCAGCAGCAGCCAGAAACTTGGCACCATATTTGAATTCAGTAACCACACCTAACAGTTTCAGCTCATCTTTATAATCATGGATCTTACTGCCATAAAAGCTATCACTGTCATTTATTAAAGGAAGGAGAGATATTGAAGAAATTTGCTCCCAATCTGTACCAAACAAAATGCAATCATTTGGTGATCTGAAGTCACCAAGTCTAGTTCTTAGCCATTTTTCTTGACGTATGCACTTCTTGAGTTCTTTTGGCAATTTGAGCTTCATTTTCTTTAGTTTTCTAAAACACTCCAGGAACAAAAAAACATTTTCTTTTCTGATAGAAGATGTTGAAACATGTTGCTTGAAAGTGTGAGTGAATTCCTTCGCAGCATCTTCAAAGTTAACCAAAACACCAATTTTCTTTAATTCATTCTCCATTGAAAAAATGGAGCTTCCGTAGAAGGTCTCATCAACAATGGGGAACGATCCAAAGACCTTTAGAAGACAACCCCACTCAGATTCTGAAGTGACCAGAAAGCATTCAGATGGGCATCTGTAGCCCAAGTTAGTCTTCAAGCATTTATTGTTTTTAATTGCTTGCACCAGCTTGTTGTATGATTCTAGTTTCTGTATGCACCCTAACATCAATAACATGGCTTTTGATGACAAAGAAGTCAATAAAGAAGAGGACTTAAGGTTGTCCGAGACAAGCTGGTAACAACTATCATCAAAGTTCACTTCCACACCCAGCAGCTTTAATTCTTTTTTGAAAGAAAGCACATCTTGCCCATAATAATCTACATCAATGAATGGTATGTCACTTATTTGGGAAGCAGCATTCCATTCAGAACTGAACAAAACACAGTTCTTTGGGACCATATCCCCTTGAGATGTTCTTAGCCATTTTCCTTGTTTGATACGGTTAATGAATTCGTCACTAGGGATATAATGCGCTCCCAAATACCGAATAAATTTCAGCATTGAAACAACATTGTCTCTGGTAAGGTTTGAAGAAGCTGCAAGGGACATTAGACGATCACCGATGAATTCACAAGCTTCTTTATTCTCAAAACGCACACCAATTGTTCGTAACTCCTCTTTGTACAGCCTTATCTCATCACCATAAAATTTAACATCTACCAATGGAATGTCAACAAGCACTGATCCATTCTGTAAAATATTCCCGCTTGATGATTCAAGCATGAATGACTCTGAAGGCGGCCTGTAGCCAGGACAACCACTTAAAGAAATTTTCAACCAGGAGCCATTTTTAATAGATAATAAAAACCTTTCAGGTAAAGAGACCATCTTTGATTTCAAAACAGAAAGCCAGCGAAGAAGCAACAGTGTGTTTCTTTTGGTCAGTGGCGAAGAGAGAGTAGGAACCGCAGCATTAGGGGGAGACAGGTAAGGAACATCAGAAGCTTGAACATATTTTTCCATGAACGAAAGGAGATCTTGCCCTGATGTAAAATTACCAAAATAGCTCGCAGACCAAGTGTAATCTTCTCCCAGCTCAACAAAATTATGTTGCCTCCAGGGATTAGAACCAATCAGCTCTGCCCATTTACTTCCATAAGCAGGTACAAGAACCCCGTTTCTGCTTATGGTTACTTGCCCATAGTTGTCAACAATTGGCATTTCACGACACATTTTTTCAACTTGTGTCTCCCACAAGTAACTCTTTTTTGAGGAGTGATAGAGGAAATGTGCATAAGTAACAGCAAGCTTGCGGTTGCATTTGACCGAAGGAATAATATGATCAGCATATTCACTAATACAGACGAATTTAACCTTCACCTCCTCCATCAGCCACTTTCTTAAAGTATGCATCTTCAAACATGATCTAAATGCTTCTTGTGTGACAGCAGGCAGAAAAAACTGACCAGTAAAACAGTGGAACTCTGTGTTCCAGTTAATCAACCAGGAGATGTGATTGGAATCAGCAGCAAGCAGCTTGTTTGCACATGCATTGATGTTAAACAAATTGACTTTTCCATCCAACCCAACATACTTTAAAAGTGGTATATTCTTGATGTTAGTAGTGTAAAACGAGGACACCCAATTCTCTGCTATGAACACCAAAAGCTGCGTATAAAGTTCCTCTGAGACGGCCCTTACAAGATTAGACCCCGCAATGCATTTGGCATACCATCCATTATCAATAGCTTGAATTTCCATAAACTCCAGAATGGAATTGTAATTGTCTTGATCAAAAGAAAGCAAGAATATAGGATCCATGTGATGAAATGTTGGAGAAACTAACACCTTGGCTTCTCGCAGTGTTCAATATGCTCCAAAATCCAGGCTTCAGCCTACCAACTTCATTGGGTTTACGAAACAACTTCTGCTCCATGTGTGACTCACATGGAACAATAGTCTCATTCATAATTTTTTCCTTAATTGAATCCCGGACATGATTCAGTTTTATATGAGAGGATTCTTTGACAGGTAAGAACCTAAACAGATTAGGAAGGCTGGAAACAGGAGCAGCTGCTGATGACTTTACCAATGAGGTAAATGCGTTTAAAAAAGCAGCAGGTACACAGTCAAGAATTCCCTGATTCCATTTGTTGTCCCAGAGGATATTTTCCCTTGATGAGGCCAAGAGAAAATCTGCTTGGATTATGAACGGAAAATTTGTCACAGTCTCGGTTGGTAAAAATGAATAGATGCCAGGCATGCTTGCACCTCTTTTGAGTCTTTTCCCATTTGGAAAAGCTAATGTAATCACCCACTCCTCTACTTCAGATCTAACTTCAACTTTATTTTCTTGCTTCACAGGAAACCTTTGCTTCCACATGTAATAGCCACATTCTGTATCAACTTCATTGCCAGAAACATCAGCAATAAGATGAAGCGTGTAGGACTCGGCATCCATGCTTTTCAAAGTAACAAAGTTTATCTCACTGGAGATTGATATTGCACTCACAGTGTTTAGTCTGGGATCCTTATTGTCTTCCCTGACTGAAAGACGCTTGATCTTTGAAAGAAATAAGAGAACTTCAGGGTGGATGCTTGAAAGCTGATCTTTCACTGGTTTGACTTTCTCTGACTTTAAGGGTAACACAAGGGTGGTGGTTGGTAGAGAAGTAGACAAACCATATACACTTTGAATGGCAGATAAAGTTGGATTCTCCTCAACCCATTCAGGAACAATATAACCAACATTACACTGTTGGCATGGTTTTTCATTGAACTTAATCTGATAGCCATTACTAAAGATGTAAGGCTGAGATGTTATCAGAAATACACTCTTGAAACCTATGCCTGATGAAAATGTAAACATGCATCAGAAACACAGTATCTATATTATATTACAATACATATTAGAAATACAGAATAAAAAAACTAAACTATATGTTCCAATTCAAAGTTATATCATATTAATAATTTTAAAAAGACTGCTAAAACCAAAATCCTCAACAATATTACTTTCTACATAAATAATAATTAAAAATATTTAATAATATTTGAAAGAAGCTTTACTTTGATCATGATTTTTAAGAATGCCAAAAACCAAAATCCTCCAAATTATTAGTTGAGTCAAATATGTTTTGTTAATCAGGTTTCTATGATAAGAAATTTTAGTTTATTGTAGAGCTACACTGATGTTCGCTTACGTCAACAGAATTTAACAAATATGAGTAAAACGCAGTCACATAAAAAAAGTCAGGCAAACACAACCTATGATCACATATACAACGAATTCAGTGTGGCATAAAATTAGCTAACAATAGCATTATAACACACTTTAGAATTAAGCTATAAGACTAAAATACAGGGATGAGCACAGTTCAATTGAGAGAGAATTAACACAAGCACTGAAGCACATAAACAAATAATGACTAAATAACCAAAAACAATTTTAAAAAAAGGTACCTTTCTCAAAGTGAGTCAACTATTTCTGAGTATTATCATAAGCTTAATTCTATGTGGAGACAATCTGATGCTTTGTCTAATTTGCCTAGTTGTGTATGTGATGCTTCTACAGATATATATGTGATTTTAATCAACGAATTAAACTAAAGTGGTTTTTAATGGGTATATATGATGTGTGTCAACCTATTAGATCAACTATTTTGACGAAAGACCCATTACCATCTGTTAAAGCTGCATTTGAATTAGTATCTGGTGAAAAGGTTTACATGCTTCTGATAATTAAAGAGAAGGACCTTTGCGAAAGTGTACTCATAACAAAACTGGTCATGCTATTGAATGATGTTATGAGTTATTCAATATCCTTCTGCTAGTAAAAGAAAAGAAGTTTTAGTAAAGGAAGTCAAACCAGTTCCAAAGGTTTTTAAAGCTTCAAAATTAATCTTTAATTAGTGATAAAGGGTCAGCAGATGCGGGATCAGGAACTGGGACTGCTTCACTAAGTTCTAACATGTCATGTAATTTTAAATTACTTGGTTATACTTTTTGTTCAAACTTCTTCATGATAAATGATAAACAAGGTTGGATCATAGATTCATGAGCTAATCAGCACACGTCTTCGTCAGAATCAAACATGTTTGATTGTATAAATGTTAACAATCTAGGAATGTCGGTAAAACATCCAAATGGCACAAGTTCAAAGATTGAAAAATTGGTAGTTTAAAGATTGATAATTCGGTTTTACATGAAGATTTATTAGTTCCTGAATACTATGTAAAGTTAAGGTCAGTTTATAATTTGGCTAAGGATAATGAACTAAGATGTTTTGATGAGTTTAATTGATACCTTCAGGACTTAACACAAAATAAGTGCAGCATATTGGTGAACAAAAAGATGGTTTATGATAATAAAAAATGTAAATCTACTGAGTCTTGTTATACTGCTACTACTAATAATGTGATTAAACGTTTGTGGCATAGCAGAATTGGTCAGCCTCTTGATCAAGTGCTTAATGCGCTAAAAAAGGTGATTTTAGAATTACAATAGGATCTGAACCAGAGCTATGTGAGATCTGTCACATGGCTAAAGCCTAAACAGTCTAGACTCTAGAATTCCTTTTCCTTTGAGTAGTCATGTGTCAAAGGAAATAGGAGAGTTGATTCACTTAGATCTATGGGGTTCCTTTAAGGTGTTTAGGTCTAAAGCTGAAGTTATTGCTCACATTGAAATGTTTGTTAATTTTGTAAAAACTCAGTTTAATAAAAATGTTAAATGTGTAAAGTCTGACAATGGAACATACTCTGTAAATAAAAGAGTAACAAAGTTTTTTTTAATAATAATGGTATTATTCATTAAACCTCTTGTGTGTATTATACACCTCAGCAAAATGGTATGATTGAGAGAAAACATAGGCACTTGTTGATTGTAGCAAGATCTCTACTGTTTCAATCAGGTTTACCAATTTATATGTCTTCGGAGTGTGTGTTTAACCGTTGTTTATTTGATTAATAGAAATCATCTTCTGTGTTATCCTAAAAATCATCTAGAATAGGAATTATTCCTAAAAGTTATTGCGAGTTTGTTACTAATAGTGGCAAAGTCAAATATGATATTGAGAAAATAACAAATTTAGGAAAACTGTCATCTGGAAATTTGGTTTTTACTTCTGTGTCAAGTAAAAGTATAGAACCACAATCTTACGAAGAAGCTTCTAAAGATTCAAATTTGATAGGAGCTACGAATTTAGAAATTGAAGCTTTAAATAGAAATGATACATGTGATATAGTTAATTTGCCATTAGGAAAAAAAACTATAGGATGTAGTCGGGTTTATAAGATAAAATATAGGGCAAAAGGTGAAATAGAAAGATATAAAGCTAGGTTAGTCGTAAAAAGATATAATCAAAGAAAAGGGTAAGATTTTGATGAGACCTTTTCACCTATAGCTAAATCAGTCACTATTAGATGCCTTATAGCATTGGATGTTCAAAGGAAATGGCCTTTGTATCAAGTTGATGTTAATAATGCATTTCGTTAGATGAAGATGTATATATTTTTTTACTTGAAGGTTTTTTTAATATATATTCTAATAAAATTTGTAAATTTAAAAGGCGTCATGAAAGTTGATTGTGCTTGTCACCGAATAACTGATTTTTTATAACCGTGGGAACCCACTTACATGGTAAACCCCCGGGTTGTTAGGTTTCGTAGGCCTTTGGGAGGTTTAGGGCAGCTGGCCCTAATCTTGGCCCATTAGGGTTTAACCTAATTGTTTTTCTATTTAAGCATTGTCATGTAATTGTAATCTTTAACACCTAATCAATAAAGAATCCCTAGTTGCAACCTGTGGACGTAGGTCACATCGACCGAACCTAATTGTGTCTGTATGTTTTTCTTTGCTTTCGTGTGCGTGTATGAGTTAATCGGTTTCCGCTGCGCCTCTTTGATTCCTAACAAGTGGCATGAGAGCTTGACTCATTGATCATTAATATACGAACGCACTGAGACGGTTGCTGAAAAGAAAAAAGAAAAGAAAATCAGAAAGAGGGTGAGGCGTTTGTCTGCTATTACGAATTAGGTTTTTCCCAACCCTTGGAGTTCGTTGATTACAGCCGTCAAAGAGGAATTAGGGTTTTCACCCTTGAGTTAGTCGCCTCCTCTGCCGTCAATCGCCGCCTCAGGTACCGTCGCCGTTGCCGCTAGGGTTCGCCGCCGCCGCCGGGATCGCCGCTGGCCGTCGTCGCCCTATTTTCCGGCCGTTTTGGGGTTTTTTTGTTCGCGATTAGGGTTTTAAACCCTTGGAATCGTTGATTGAGACTGTTTTAGGCTGATTTCGTTGTTCTGATTCGCGATTAGGTTGTTTCAGCCTTGGATTCGTCGATTGAACCTGTTTTTTGACACAAGTTTGGTCTGAATTTCTTGATCAGAGGCTGATTAGGTTCAATTGAGCCTTGGATCGTTGCTGCTGAGTTTGGGATTGCGTTTGCTGTGACTATTGACTGGAATTAGACGATTAGGGTTACAAAATTGAACCCTTGAGTCGTCTTTGTCGATTTTCAGCGGGTTTTCGGGTCTGGTGCAGCTGATAATGATCGTGGTTCTCTGATCAGTTGAGATTTGATTGGGATTGGTTGGAGTATTCGCCGGATTTATTGATTAAGAAGGTGTTGGGTATTTTCAGTTGGGTTTATCTTGTTACCGGGTTCAAATGGCTGATAAGGGGAAGATTTAGATCGAGAAGTTCAATGGAACTGATTTCGTCTGGTGGAAAATGCAAATGGAGGCATTGCTCAGTCAGAAGGATTTGGATATGGTGCTGGAGGATAAACCAGAGAAGATGGATGCAGCTGCTGAGTCTGCATGGAACTCAAATGACAAGAAAGCCAGAGGAGCTATTACATTGGCTTTGACGAGGAGCGTTGCATTCAACATCATGCATGAGACTACTGCTCGGGGAATGATGTCAGCTCTGTCGAATATGTATGGGAAGCCTTCTGCTGCTAACAAGGTGTTCTTGATGAGGGAGTTGTTCATGACCAGAATGAACAAAGGAAGCTCGGTTACAGTTCACATCAATAATCTGAATTCGATTCTGTCCAGATTGTCATATGTGGGAATCAAGTTTGATGATGAGACAAAAGTTGTGTTGCTGTTGTCTTCACTACCTGATAGTTGGTCTGGGACAGTGACTGTTGTTACTAGTTCTGTTGGGACCACTGATATGACATTTGAGGGGATCTGTGATATTGTGCTAGGTGAAGACGTTCGCCGGAAGAGTACTAGTGCAGGATCATCTTCTGAGATGCTACATGTTGGTAGGGGAAGAGGGAATAACAGAAGCAGTGGGAGTCTGGGGAGTCCGTCTAGGACTCGAAAGACTGTGATGTGTTGGAGCTGTAATGAAGTAGGGCATGTTAAGAGTCAATGCACGGGTACTTCGAAGCAAGTGAACGCTGCTGAGGGCGTTTATGATGATGATGCTTTGGTAAGCAGCGCTGAAAGATGTGTAGACTCTTGGGTCATGGATTCAGGGGCTTCGTTTCATGCCATGGACAGCGGGGAAACGATACTAAATCTGAAAGAAGGAGATTTTGGGAAGATTCGACTTGCAAATGACGAGTTACTTGAAGTCACGGGCATGGGGGATGTTGATCTGGTTACTTCATTGGGAACTACATGAAACCTGAAGAATGTCAGGGTTATTCCGGGGCTGAATAGGAAATTGATTTCTGTGGGTCAGCTGGATAAATAGGGAATGCAAGTAAGGTTTGGTAGAAATGAATGGAAGGCGGTCAAAGGAAATCTCGTGATTGCTCGTTGTATGAAGCATGGGTCGTTGTATTTGGTTGATGAACCTGTTGAGGGATGTATGACTTCCCGGTTAAGCGAAACAAAATATGGTTCGCTAAATCTCGTGCTAAGAGAGTTCATTTTGCAAATGTGAAGTTTGGAGCCAAGGAGATGTTAGCTGAACGTGTTCATAAGTCTAAACCATTCAGGGGATTCGGTGACAAGCAAGGGTTGTGTTCCGGGTACAGTTACGAAGAGCCGTTGGGTTTTGAAGACTAGAGGATAAGTCGTTGACATGATTTGTCACGACTGAGTTGGAGCTCAGGGGAGCTACAACTGGCCCTTCTTGTACTTGATGATTGAGGGGCGGTTTGCACTAGGGAGATATGTCTGGATATGATGAAGTCTTAGCTTATTCTTGGGAATTGAGGCTTGGAAGACTTGTTATTGAAAATTACTGGATTTACTGGATGACTGGATTGCTTATGTTGGATGCCGGGCTTGATTCTATCGCAAGGCCTCCGAATGGGAGATTGTTAGGTTTCGTAGGCCTTTGGGAGGTTTAGTGCAGCCGGCCCTAATCCTGGCCCAATAGGGTTTAACCTAATTGTTTTTCTATTTAAGCATTGTCATGTAATTGTAATCTTTAACACCTAATCAATAAAGAATCCCTAGTTGCAACCCGGGGACGTAGGTCCATCGACCGAACCACGTTATATCTTATGTATGTCTGTTTTTCTTGTTTTCGTGTGCTTGTATGAGTTAATCGGTTTCCGCTGCGCCTCTTTGATTCCTAGCACGGGTCCCACCCAATACCCGACTAACCAAAAGAAACGCGTAAAACACGGCTGCAAGCAATCAGGTCGGTGGCCTTCAAGGAAGACCAGCCTTAGTGGGGATTGAACTTGAGATTGCCTCGCTATCTCAAAGGTTAACTGAATTTGGAGGTTAACTAGAATTTGGAATGTTGGGTTGTAAACCAGTTCTTAATCCTATTCAGCAGAATGTGATTGTAACTGATCTAGAAAAGTCATACCAGGATGATTTTGAATTAAAAAACATAACTAAATATCAACAGCGGATAGTGAAGTTAATTTACTTGACATGACACGTCTAGACATTTCGTATGCAGTACATGCTTTGAGTTAATTTATGCACAAGCCTTTGAATTCTCATATAAAGGTTGCTTTGAGATTGCCTCATTATCTCAAAGGTTGTCTAGGTAAGGGTGTTTGTCTTAAATAGTCGGATGACTTTATTCTTAAGGGTTTTGTAGATTCAGACTACTTTTAATCAATTTAATTGCTATTATATTTGATTATAGTTTCTCAATGTTTTGTTGTTAATATTTGATTTAAACTATACCTGCTTAAAAAAATGGAGGTTGTTGATTGTTGAGCTTGGAGTTGTTGAGGGCTAAAGTAAAAATTGTTGAACAAGTTTCAATCTCTAAAACTTCAATCAAGTTCATGATCGGTTTTTTCCTGAGTTCTCTTGTGATTGTCTTCTTTAAGATCTTGTGTTTTTGATTCATTTGTAGATCTGATGTTTGATATTTCATCAGAGTTCTCTTGTTGAGTTTATATAGATTAGATCGTTATAGGTAAATAGTCTTAATCTTACATCTGATCCTATCATCAGATTTGTTTATTGTATTGTTTATTCTTTTATGTGACCGTTCATATTCAAGTTCAATATCAGATTTATCACATAGGTTTAGCTATCAAGAGTATATAACACACTGTAGAATTAACTTACAAGACTAAAATACAGGGATGTACACAGTTCAATTGACAGAGAAGTAACACAAGCACTGATATACATAAACAAATAACGACTAAACAATTTAAAAAAAAAAAAAAAATTGTACCTTTCTCGCCAATATAACCACGCTTACGAAGGCCTTTCTTTGTAGACCGTCCTACACTGCAGATCGACTCAACGTTTTTACGTGAAAACCCTTTCTCGTTGTTAAAAACTAACAAAGTCACCGGAGCTCCGGTGTTTGTTATGTCCTTGGAAGTAATGACAAACTCTAGTGACGGATCTGCTCCTTCCGGATACTCGTTGTCTTCAGCATTCTGCGACGAATTATTCAACCAAAAAGCATGTTAAAACAAACCACAATGATTGATTAAGCAGCAAGCGCCATGAATATTAACAAAATACCTGAATCAGTTCCATGAGAAAGTGAACATCCTTTGCGTAAAGCTCAGCAGAGAGATTCTTCACAGCCTGATGAAGATCCTCCGTCAACGGATTCGGTTCTCCGCCAATTGAGAACTTCGTCCGCCGTATCTCCGCCACATGCTCCTTCGCCGCGGTGGTTGTTGACGCCATTACAATGCACGAATCGTCTTCGTTTGTACGTACGTGAAAGAATTACTCCAGGTTAGGTTTATGAAGCAAATCGGTGGATGAATGGCGTTATAAATAGACGGTTAAGACTTAAGAGGGAAGACAGTGGTGTGGAAGAAGAGAGGGAAAGTAACGTTCATCGTCTTCGTCAACTCTGAGTCTTGGGGGTCTTTGTCTTTTCTCACACCTTTCTTATGGGCGAAGTTTTTTTTTTTTTTCTTTTTTTTAGATTCCGTTGGAATGGTTTTGCTTTTAGACTTTTTTTAAGGTTTTAAAATTGCATGAATGCATGTAATATATATCATCTATTAAGGTGAGTTTATAGTAAAAATATTTAAATTAGTGAGAAGTATGAGAGTGATTATGAAACATTAAATATATAATTTAATAATTGAGATAAAAATTGTATTAAAAAGTTAGTGAAATAGCATTTTAGTCATATACATTTTTGTTGATTTTTCATCATGTCTTTTATATACAATGTTATTTTTTTTAAAAAATTACACCAAAAAAAGAACGTTTTTTTTATCTCTAAAACAAGTATATTATTGTTACATAAAAAATAAAAAAAATTACGTTTTCCTTCACTTTGTATATATGTAAGGCGTCGTTGTATCTTTTTTTTCTTGTTATTGTGTCTTTTTGTTTGTCATTATTTTTATTGTTCGTCATTATGTCTTGCTATTTTCCTTTAAAATGACGAGGTTTAAAATTAATAATAATGAAACAACACTATCACGTACTTTTTATATGTAAATCATAGTGATTAAACAACAACAAATTTTAACACATAAAAAACAATGATAAGATAAAATCAAATAGTTAAAAACATAAAACATAATAATGAATATATATGATACAATAACATGAAATATTTGTTACTAAAATAAGAAGTTTTGAAAAATAAAATGTTGAAATAATACAATTGCGTACTTCTAGTATGGAAAACATAAAAAATAATAAATTTATTTAATATATAGAAAACAATAACAAAAAAACATGAAATAAGTTAAAACGTATAACACAATGCATATAACACAATAACCTGAGTGTAAAACACAATGATGAGTATATTACATAATGACATAAACATAAAACACAATGATGAGTATATTACACAATAACATGAACTTAAAACACAAGGATGAATATATTACACAATGACCTGAATGTAAAACACAACGAGAAGTATATTACACAATGACTTGAACGTAAAACACAACAAGGAGTATATTACACAAACTCCTCAACAGAAAACACAATGATGAATATATCACACAATAACCTAAACATAAAATACAATAACCCAGATGTATTTTCGAAAAATTTAAGATAATTTTTTTTTTAAATTATGAATTTATAAACAAAATGGTGAAATAACATAATTATGTACTTTTAATTCATAAACGCAAAAAAATAAATCACAACAATTTATCTAATGCATAAAATTAATAACAAAATAACACACTATGATATAAGAATAAAACACAACAATGTAGATATTTTATACAATCACTTGAAACATTAAACACAATGACCAAAATATTCTTTTCAAAAAATTAGATAAATGTCACTTGTCAAGCTTATAATCCTTCTCACACTTCTCATCAATGTAATCCTTTTTTTACTAGAACCTAAACCTTATCTACTCTACTTCATTTAGTATAAATAAATACACTTTCACTTTAAAACACCAATCAAATTTATCTTATTTCTCTAAAAAAATTAAAATTTCAAGAAAAAATAAATAAATACAGGATTTTTCATCTACATAATAATTAATAATTAATTGACATATATTGTTTGTGTCTTTTGTTATCCCATACATAAATACACATAGATTTAATTATGAGGGAGAATTACATTTTTCTTTGTCATAACTTTAAAAAAATTACATATTTCCTTAAGGTACAAATTTTCAATGTATAATGTACAATGCTCTTAAAGCATGATTTGACAAATATGTATTTTGTACGTTAAGAAGGATAAATATATAAATATCCTAATTAAAATTATAAACCAATTCTATTCGTACAAAATAAATAAATCAAAAATCAATTTTAAAAATCAAAACAAAGAAATTAAATTAATAAATATCAAATCAATTTTGCGTAAACCAAATTTATAAATTAATATATATATATATATATATATATATTAAAGTAATATTTTATCTCTTTATTAAATAAATCAAACGAAATTTTACAGTTAATTTCTTAAAAAGACATTCAAAATTATAAATTAATCTATAGGTACTATTTGTTTTTTTCTAAAAAATATGATTTTTAAACATGATTGTTATTTATACTGATAAATCTTTTTAACAAAATTAACAAATTGTTGGTTCATGTTCATTTAATTTTGAAATGAACAAATATGAACAAACTTTTTTCAAATGTTGAGTATTATATTCGTTAACTTGTCTAGTCAATTCAATGATATATTATATTTAATGGGGTTGGATTCGCTATGTCATACACTCGCCTCTCGTCAAATGTTGATGATGTTACTATCACACTAAGAAGGTTGCAGAAGCGTAGTGGTGATGTCTCAGAGATGTGGTGCAACTTACTTGATCCAGTATCACAACACACAAGGTTAACTTACAGATAAAACATTACAAGGATAATAATGTCATTACTAGCCACAAGTTACAGTTTACAACTTAAACATACTAACAGACTGAGTTACTTAAGTACAAGTGCATGATTGTGCATCTCTCACCTGTTATCACTGTCTACATGCAAAAATGGTTAAGTTTGAAAAGTCAGCACAAAGCTAGTGAGTTCGTAATGATTGATCTACACAATATGATATGGTATGCATGTTATTGATACAGTTCTAAAAATAACCATGGGACCCATATCTAGTTCCTTTCAGACTGAAATGTTCTGTTTTGTGAAGATACTACATGTCGGTAAATATCTTTATGCCTCATTCTAAATGTCTATCACAAACATTAAGTTGATATTGGAAACATGTAACAAATATTTACACCAAGGGAAGTTGCAAGCTCCCGATAAATGGGTTGTTAGCCAATAGTACTATTATTGTTTCCTTTTCGGCCCCACATGGGTTCATTAGATACGGTTCAAAAGATGAGGACCTTTTGATATCGTGATAGAGAGCTACGGCCAAAATCCCATGAAATCCCACAAGTTCACCACAAGTCCACATGAAATCATACAGATAACAGTGATACATATCATATGTTTGAGAAAAGTTCCACAGTAATACCACGATGTTTGTAAAACATTAAAAAGAAAGGGGGTTGTACGAAACTCACCTGAGATGACGAAGTCAACAGATAACGCGCAAACTTGTGTTTGTGGTTTAATTCTGCATTAGTTAATGTTTTATCACCTTTCCTAATGTTCAATGTCAGGGACATTGCATTTCAAGTCATCAAACTGATATTAAATCCTTAATCGATTGTTTTAATTGAATTTCATACAATGTATGATAATGTGGGAAAATAATGATTTAGGTTCCTCATACAAGGTTGATGACTCATTGGATTAATCAGGATGTTCTCAGATTAACCAAATAGGTATTGTTGTTGATTATATCACCGAAACAGTTTCTAGATGGATTTTTGATTTAGTAATAGTCAATCCTTGTTATTGATCATTAATGTGTCATGAAACATAAGAATATCACATTGACATAGGTTTAATAACTGTATTCAATATACTAATCTGACTGTTAACATAACCATCAGATCGTTATTCCAATTATTATCTTAATGCTTGCAATTAGTTTAAAAACACTTGGATTTAACTTAGCATTTCAATAAATGATCAAGACAATCACAATCATTGTTATAATCAAATGGCTAAAACCAATATAATCTATGATATGTGTGACATCCAATACCTGATCGTCCGGCAAGTCCGTACGGTATGTGTACTTTCACTATTTACTATTGAGAGGCCCCGAGCCCCTCGGTTGGCAAACATTAAACCCATACTCTTTAAAACATATTTACATTATCATAGCAGCGGAATTTAAGGCGATTACATAAAATATTATACAAACCTAAACAAACATTAATACATAGCTCATATCATTATTAGGTTTATAACATGGCCAGTCTATGTCAAGGTAGTCTTCAAAGTATGCCATGAGCCCTCCTGGTCTCCTCTCTCAAACTATTCAACCTGATATGCATGTAAAACAAGTCAGCTTTATGCTGGTGAGTTCTAAATTCATTTCTTAGAAAAATCTTTATTTATTCATGTCATCACATGACACAATTTAAATACATAACATACCTGTTCTCATATCATACTTTCATCACCTACATATCATCATAACATACTTACATAATATACATATTATCATAACATCATTCATATAGTGAAGGAACTTCACCGTTAACTGCTGACCCTAAAGTCAAACAGACTTGTGCAATCACAAGGCTCTTAAACTACCAACCCGCAGCTGGTAACTCATACATGTATAAGATTTCTTTAACACTATCAACGCGCAGCTGATAACTCAAGCATGCCTAAGATTTCTTTAACTGAACTGGCGACACACAGTCGGCAGGCCTATGTTTCCACAGGACTCTTTAACCATCAACCGAAATTGACGGCTCATACCGGTACAAGACTTCTTTACATATATCATTCATACATAATATGGTTTAAATCATTTAAACCATCATCATCATAAACGGCTCCTTTCACCGTGGAGTTCAAGTTTTGCCCAACCGCAGCCAGCAAAACCTCATTTCCTACTCAACCTCGGTTGAGTCCTTTAAAATCATTTCTTTCTCAACCGCAGTTGAGACTTTAAAACATTCATCATATTTTAGCTGAGATTCTTAAAAATCATTTACTTCTCAATCATCATTGAGACTTAACATATTCATTACATCTCAGCTGAAATTCTTAAAATCATTTACTTCTCAATCATAATTGAGACTTAAAACATTCTTTTCTTTAAAATATTCTTTATCTATAAGCATTCTTTATCTGTAAACTTTCTTTATCTGTAAACATGTTTTACCTGACTATAATCAGGTTAAAATCACTTTCATACAATACTTTATACATACATACAATCATTTTCATAACAGAACTTTATAACATGCATATCAGCCCAAAATGATAAAACATTTAAAACAGGGCTATAAGAACTCACCTGATATCTTTCAGTAGCACGATTCCTCGTAAACTGATACTAATGGTGTAACTCTGCATTAGTTTACACTTAATAAGTTATTTAGGTTTTAACCTACTGATTAGATCTTTCTGAACGTTCAATGTCAAAGACATTGTCTTGAAAGTCATCAAATAGTTAACGTTGTTGATTATAATGCTAAAACAGTTCCTAAACCGATTAATGGCTTAGAAATGATCAATCCTTATCATTAATTGCCCAAATATCATGAAATATCACAATGTAGTCTTAGAATAGGTTTAATAACCATGTTTAACCTACTAATCTGACTGTTATCATAAACGTCAGATAATCGTTCCAATGAGTATGTTAATGATTGTGATTAGTTTGGAAAACTTAGGTTTAACCTTTGCATTTCAAAGATTAACCAAGCTAATCACCTACATTGTCATAATCAAATGGATTAAACCATTATAATCATAGTTGTGATTTCATGCAAACCGGGCATTACAACGGATCAAAACAAGGATTAAACCGTTAGAACATCGTGTTCTTCATTTCTAATCAATCCTAGCCATCATCTAGGCAATAATCAACAATCCTAACTATGTTTTTACGTTCAAAAATCAAGATCTAATCAATCAAAATCAAACTAGAAGGGCAGAACGAATCATTACCTAATCTGACGGATATCCGCGGTTAAAACAACGATCAGTACTTGTAAACACGTTCCCTGGCTTCAAATATACGGTCTGATGACTTCAACAGGTTGTTTGTAGGGTGTTTTGCTTGTGTTCTTCGTCTGTAGAACGTCTGAGTTCGATGATGTAAAATAATTAAACTTTGCTTAAAATCTGATGAAGTAGATCAGATTGTTGCACCGCCACACCCGTCGCGTACCGCGACCAGAAGCCAAAAAGGCTTCGCGTACCGCGAAGAAATCCGGGGGATTTTAGATATTTTAGGTCCGTCGCGTACCGCGAAGGATCCTCAAATCTCCGTCGCGTACCGCGACGAGTCCAGAAGTTCAATACTTTGAAAATTTTCTTCGCTTCGCGATTCCGGACAATCCGTAACTCCGTTTCGCGCACGGTTTTCGCCTACGTTCATCATTTCTCGTGTACTATCAATCTGTAGTAATTACCATTGTCAATTCAACGTAGATTTTATACACGATCAAATGTGCTAATTATTCGGTTGTTACAAATCTATCCTCCTTACAATAGGTTTCGTCCTCGAAACCTGTTACGTTTCAAACAAACGTGGGTAGAGTCGTTTCATCTCATCTTCAGTCTCCCATGTCGCCTCAGATCCTTTTCGATGTTTCCATTGAACCTTAACTTGTCTAATCGTCTTGTTACGTAATCGTTTTTCTTTTGTGTCAACAATTGCAACTGGTTCTTCTATGTAATTTAACCGTTCATCAACTTCAATGTCATTTAACGGCACATATGCTACATCATCTGCTAGACATTTTCTCAAATGTGAAATGTGAAATGTAGGATGAATTCCACTCAGTTCATCTGGCAAATCTAATCGGTAAGCTACCTTACCAACCCGTGTCATTACTCGAAAAGGTCCAATAAATCTCGGGCTCAATTTTCCTCTTTTCCTGAATCGAATAACTCCCTTCCATGGTGAAACTTTTAACAATACTTGATCCCCTACTTCAAATTCTATTGGCCTCCGTCTTTTATCGGCATAGGACTTTTGTCGATCCTGTGCAGCTTTCATTCGCGCTTTAACTAGTTGAAGCTTTTCTGTCAAATCTAACACCGCAGCTTTACTTCCTACTTCTTTCTGTCCTACTCCTCCCCAACACACAGGTGTCCTACAACGCCGTCCGTACAATGCCTCATATGGTGGCATTCCAATACTAGCATGGTAGCTGTTGTTGTACGAGAATTCCACCAATGGTAAATGATCATCCCAACTACCACCAAAATCAATAATACAAGCTCTGAGCATATCCTCCAAGGTTTGGATAGTCCTTTCAGACTGTCCATCTGTTTGAGGATGATATGCAGTGCTGATATTAAGTCTTGTGCCCATCGATTCATGGAACTGTTTCCAGAATCTTGAAACGAACCGCGTGTCACGATCTGACACTATAGAAACTGGAACTCCATGTCTTGTAATTATTTCTTTCACAAATAGTTCAGACAGTTTCTCCGACGTATAAGTCTCACGTATAGGCAAGAAATGAGCACTTTTTGTTAACCGGTCTACAATCACCCAAATAGCATCATGACGTTTCGCCGTAAGAGGCAACTTGGTAATAAAATCCATAGTGATGTGTTCCCACTTCCATTCCGGGACTTCTAAAGGTTGCACATAACCATAGGGTTTCTGATGTTCAGCTTTTACTTGCGCACATGTCAAACATTTATTTACGTACTGCATTACATTAAACTTCATACCTGGCCACCAATAATCTTTTCGAAGGTCTTGATACATTTTCGTTGCACCAGGATGAATAGAGTAACGTGACTTATGTGCTTCGTCTAGAATCCTTGACCTGATGTCCCCATTTCGTGGAACCCACATTCGACCAAATCGTATCTTAACACCAAATTCATTTTCTTCTAGATTCTTGACTTGACCAAAGATTCTTTCGAATCCAACATTTTCTTCCTTTAGTCCTTCCTTCTGTGCATCTTTGAGCTCATTCAGAAATCTGGTGTTATCACCAAACTGTAAGACTTAACACATATAGCAGAGTGTTCTGTTTTACGACTTAGAGCATCAGCCACCACATTGGCCTTGCCCGGGTGATACAAGATCTCACAGTCATAATCCTTGAGCAGTTCAAGCCATCTTCTTTGTCTCATATTCAAGTCTTTCTGTTCAAAGAAGTATTTTAAACTTTTATGATCTGTGTAGATTGTACATTTCACTCCATATAAATAATGCCTCCAAATTTTTAAAGCAAATACCACAGCAGCCAATTCCAAATCATGTGTTGGATAATTAGCTTCATGGGTTTTCAATTGTCTTGAGGCATATGCTATTACCTTTCCCCTTTGCATAAGTACACAACCCAAACCCAGATAAGACGCATCTGAGTACACAACCATGTCTTCATTACCATCCGGCAGTGTTAAAATAGGAGCTTCGGTTAATCTCTTTTTCAATTCCTCAAAAGCTTGGACCTGAGTTGGACCCCAATCATATTTTGTTTCTTTCCTAGTCAATTTCGTCAACGGTGTAGCAATCCTGGAGAAATCCTGGATGAATCTTCTGTAATAACCTGCTAATCCAAGAAAGCTACGAACTTCCGTTGGTGTTTTCGGAGGATTCCATTTCATAACTGCTTCTACTTTAGCTGGGTCCACCATTATGCCTTCTGGACTAATAACATGACCTAAAAATTGTACTTCCCGTAGCCAAAAGGCACATTTAGAGAATTTAGCATAAAGCTTTTCTCTTCTTAGTATTTCAAGAACTTCCCGGATATGACACGCATGATCACCTTCACTCCTTGAGTATATTAATATATCGTCAATAAACACAATCACTGATCGGTCTAACATAGGTCTGCACACCCGATTCATTAAATCCATAAACGCCGCAGGAGCGTTTGTTAATCCGAAAGACATCACAAGAAACTCATAGTGTCCATAACGTGTGCGAAACGCTGTCTTCGGAATATCTTGTTCTCTCACCTTTAATTGATGATACCCTGATCTGAGATCTATTTTAGAAAACCAACTTGCCCCTTGCAATTGATCAAATAGATCGTCAATTCTTGGTAACGGATACTTATTCTTTATTGTGAGCTTATTCAATTCCCTATAATCAATACACATCCTCATACTTCCGTCCTTTTTCTTTACAAACAACACTGGTGCACCCCAAGGTGACACACTCGGTCGTATAAAACCTTTGTCTAGAAGGTCTTGTAGTTGGGTCATTAATTCTTTCATCTCTGTTGGAGCCAGACGGTACGGTGCCTTGGCGACAGGTTGAGCTCCTGGCACAACATCAATTTGGAATTCGATTTCCCGATCAGGTGGAAGTCCTGGCAAATCCTCAGGAAATACATCAGGAAAATTACACACCACGGGTACGTCTTCCAATTCTTTTACCTTAATTTCTTTATCAATAACATATGCCAGATAAGCCCCACACCCTCGCCTCATAAATTCACTTGCCTTAATCATTGAAATGACTTTAGGCACGTTAAACACTTTATCCCCGTAAACCGTTACTGAACTCCCATTAAGAGCCGTTAAAAAAAATCATATTTCGTTGACAGACAATGTTAGCCTCATGTTTGGCCAACCAATCCATGCCCAAAACTACATCAAAACCTCCTAACATAATCACAAACAACTTAACAGGGAATCTATGACCTTCTATATCAATGTAACAATCATCCTCAATGGCCTCCGTTACTCTAGTAGATTTACCAAGAGCAGTTTCAATATTGAAGGCGTGTTCTATCTTTTTAACATTAGCACGCAGTTTATCACAAAAAGTAATAGCCACAAAGCTCATACTTGCACCAGAATCAAATAGCACTAAAGCAGGGATATCATTAATCAAAAATGTACCTGTCACCACATCCGGATCTTTATCTGCTTGATCTTTAGTCATAGTAAAGGCACGAGCTTTTGCCTTTTGCTTCTCACCTCCCTTGCTACTTTCAGGTTTACTGGCTTCAGTAGGTATTGTCTTTGGTTTAAAACAATTCTTGCTCATGTGACCGATCCCACCACAATTGTAACACTTAAGTATGGTTGGACAATTATACGAGAGGTGTCCAGTTTTTCCACAACGGTAGCACAAAGTAGTCCCCAGGCGACATTCTCCCCCATGCTTCCTTCCGCACTTGGTGCACGTTTCAAATTCTTCTACTTTAAGCTTTTTCATGGGGAGTCCCGGTTTACCATTTCTATTTCTTTTGAATCCCGGTGACCACTTTTGCTTCGGTTCTTCCTTTGTTGGTTCAGCTTCCACAACATCATCCCAAACAATGCCGCTGATTTCTACTGCTGATTCAAAAGTTCTAGGAGCATGCGCCTTCACATGTGTTCGGACTTTAGGTGGTAGTCCTTCCACATATAACTTCAATCTGCGTTCCTCCGTATTTACCAAATGAGGAACCAGTCTTGACATTTCATTAAATTTTGACGTATATTGCCGATGGTTCATACGTCCAGCTTTCAAAGTCAGAAATTCCCGTTCGATTTTATCAATTTCATTCTTTGGACAGAAGTGTTTTATAACTAATTCCTTCAAGTCCTCCCATTTAAAACCCTCCACATCAGTAGTGGTCTTTGACTGCTTAACAGTGTTCCACCAATGTAGAGCTTCTTCAGTAAATGAGTGAGCTGCAAATTTCACAGCTTGATCTTCCCGGCATTCACTGATAGCAATAACCGCCTCCATAGCCGAAACCCAATGACAGGTGGCCACAGCATCCTTCTTACCATCAAATGAGGGTGGATTGCATCCTTTGAAGGCCTTGTAATCACAACCCTTCCGTTTCTCTGACGTAGAATCACCGTTCTTAGTTCCGGTGATCACAACTTCCTCTTCTTTGGTGTTCTCCTTAGTTTCTTCAGACTTGTCTTTCAAAGTATCCTTTAGTATTTTTGTAACCAAAGCTGGTAGCTTATCATCCAAAACTTTACAGACCTCATCAGAAATAGCCTTCACTACGATAGGCTCTAGAGTAAACTCATCTTCATCTTCCGGTTGCTCATTGTGCTCGTAGTCGTCTTCATTGACGGGTTCTTCATTCTCAACATGTGGTTCTTCAGGTTCCTGTGGTTGCTTACGTGGTCTACCCCTTTGTCCAGCCATTTAACTACCTACAGGATGCATCAATTGGAGAATCAGTACAGGATTAGTTTAGCACGAAATAAGCTTTGTAAATCGTTAATGACGTTGATCAGGTGTTATTAACCATTTACCTAACTCATAGGCTCTAAACGTTTCCCATCCCGTCACCCCAAAGTGCATGACTCTAACTATCTTTCTAACCTTACACCTATGTCTTAACTCATACATAACATTCAGCTCATGGCATCAAACTACCCTTGACTGGCATTCTTATCATTCTGTCCCATTTTCAGTTTAAGTCCAGTCATTAGGGATGACCGGATCTCTCAAACTATGGCTCTGATACCAACTTGAGAGGCCCCGAGCCCCTCGGTTGGCAAACATCAAACCCATACTCTTTAAAACATATTTACATTATCATAGCAGCGGAATTTAAGGCGATTACATAAAATATTATACAAACCTAAACAAACATTAATACATAGCTCATATCATTATTAGGTTTATAACATAGCCAGTCTATGCCAGGGTAGTCTTCAAAGTATGCCATGAGCCCTCCTGGTCTCCTCTCTCAAACTATTCAACCTGATATGCATGTAAAACAAGTCAGCTTTATGCTGGTGAGTTCTAAATTCATTTCTTAGAAAAATCTTTATTTATTCATGTCATCACATGACACAATTTAAATACATAACATACCTGTTCTCATATCATACTTTCATCACCTACATATCATCATAACATACTTACATAATATACATATTATCATAACATCATTCATATAGTGAAGGAACTTCACCGTTAACTGCTGACCCTAAAGTCAAACAGACTTGTGCAATCACAAGGCTCTTAAACTACCAACCCGCAGCTGGTAACTCATACATGTATAAGATTTCTTTAACACTATCAACGCGCAGCTGATAACTCAAGCATGCCTAAGATTTCTTTAACTGAACTGGCGACACACAGTCGGCAGGCCTATGTTTCCACAGGACTCTTTAACCATCAACCGAAATTGACGGCTCATACCGGTACAAGACTTCTTTACATATATCATTCATACATAATATGGTTTAAATCATTTAAACCATCATCATCATAAACGGCTCCTTTCACCGTGGAGTTCAAGTTTTGCCCAACCGCAGCCAGCAAAACCTCATTTCCTACTCAACCTCGGTTGAGTCCTTTAAAATCATTTCTTTCTCAACCGCAGTTGAGACTTTAAAACATTCATCATATTTTAGCTGAGATTCTTAAAAATCATTTACTTCTCAATCATCATTGAGACTTAACATATTCATTACATCTCAGCTGAAATTCTTAAAATCATTTACTTCTCAATCATAATTGAGACTTAAAACATTCTTTTCTTTAAAATATTCTTTATCTATAAGCATTCTTTATCTGTAAACTTTCTTTATCTGTAAACATGTTTTACCTGACTATAATCAGGTTAAAATCACTTTCATACAATACTTTATACATACATACAATCATTTTCATAACAGAACTTTATAACATGCATATCAGCCCAAAATGATAAAACATTTAAAACAGGGCTATAAGAACTCACCTGATATCTTTCAGTAGCAAGATTCCTCGTAAACTGATACTAATGGTGTAACTCTGCATTAGTTTACACTTAATAAGTTATTTAGGTTTTAACCTACTGATTAGATCTTTCTGAACGTTCAATGTCAAAGACATTGTCTTGAAAGTCATCAAATAGTTAATGTTGTTGATTATAATGCTAAAACAGTTCCTAAACAGATTAATGGCTTAGAAATGATCAATCCTTATCATTGATTGCCCAAATATCATGAAATATCACAATGTAGTCTTAGAATAGGTTTAATAACCATGTTTAACATACTAATCTGACTGTTATCATAAACATCAGATAATCGTTCCAATGAGTATGTTAATGATTGTGATTAGTTTGGAAAACTTAGATTTAACCTTTGCATTTCAAAGATTAACCAAGCTAATCACCTACATTGTCATAATCAAATGGATTAAACCATTATAATCATAGTTGTGATTTCATGCAAACCGGGCATTACAACGGATCAAAACAAGGATTAACCGTTAGAACATCGTGTTCTTCATTTCTAATCAATCCTAGCCATCATCTAGGCAATAATCAACAATCCTAACTATGTTTTTACGTTCAAAATCAAGATCTAATCAATCAAAATCAAACTAGAAGGGCAGAACGAATCATTACCTAATCTGACGGATATCCGCGGTTAAAACAACGATCAGTACTTGTAAACACGTTCCCTGGCTTCAAATATACGGTCTGATGACTTCAACAGGTTGTTTGTAGGGTGTTTTGCTTGTGTTCTTCGTCTGTAGAACGTCTGAGTTCGATGATGTAAAATAATTAAACTTTGCTTAAAATCTGATGAAGTAGATCAGATTGTTGCACCGCCACACCCGTCGCGTACCGCGACCAGAAGCCAAAAAGGGCTTCGCGTACCGCGAAGAAATCCGGGGATTTTAGATATTTTAGGTCCGTCGCGTACCGCGAAGGATCCTCAAATCTCCGTCGCGTACCGCGACGAGTCCAGAAGTTCAATACTTTGAAAATTTTCTTCGCTTCGCGATTCCGGACAATCCGTAACTCCGTTTCGCGCACGGTTTTCGCCTACGTTCATCATTTCTCGTGTACTATCAATCTGTAGTAATTACCATTGTCAATTCAACGTAGATTTTATACACGATCAAATGTGCTAATTATTCGGTTGTTACAAATCTACCCTCCTTACAATAGGTTTCGTCCTCGAAACCTGTTACGTTTCAAACAAACGTGGGTAGAGTCGTTTCATCTCATCTTCAGTCTCCCATGTCGCCTCAGATCCTTTTCGATGTTTCCATTGAACCTTAACTTGTCTAATCGTCTTGTTACGTAATCGTTTTTCTTTTGTGTCAACAATTGCAACTGGTTCTTCTATGTAATTTAACCGTTCATCAACTTCAATGTCATTTAACGGCACATATGCTACATCATCTGCTAGACATTTTCTCAAATGTGAAATGTGAAATGTAGGATGAATTCCACTCAGTTCATCTGGCAAATCTAATCGGTAAGCTACCTTACCAACCCGTGTCATTACTCGAAAAGGTCCAATAAATCTCGGGCTCAATTTTCCTCTTTTCCTGAATCGAATAACTCCCTTCCATGGTGAAACTTTTAACAATACTTGATCCCCTACTTCAAATTCTATTGGCCTCCGTCTTTTATCGGCATAGGACTTTTGTCGATCCTGTGCAGCTTTCATTCGCGCTTTAACTAGTTGAAGCTTTTCTGTCAAATCTAACACCGCAGCTTTACTTCCTACTTCTTTCTGTCCTACTCCTCCCCAACACACAGGTGTCCTACAACGCCGTCCGTACAATGCCTCATATGGTGGCATTCCAATACTAGCATGGTAGCTGTTGTTGTACGAGAATTCCACCAATGGTAAATGATCATCCCAACTACCACCAAAATCAATAATACAAGCTCTGAGCATATCCTCTAAGGTTTGGATAGTCCTTTCAGACTGTCCATCTGTTTGAGGATGATATGCAGTGCTGATATTAGTCTTGTGCCCATCGATTCATGAAACTGTTTCCAGAATCTTGAAACGAACCGCGTGTCACGATCTGACACTATAGAAACTGGAACTCCATGTCTTGTAATTATTTCTTTCACAAATAGTTCAGACAGTTTCTCCGACGTATAAGTCTCACGTATAGGCAAGAAATGAGCACTTTTTGTTAACCGGTCTACAATCACCCAAATAGCATCATGACGTTTCGCCGTAAGAGGCAACTTGGTAATAAAATCCATAGTGATGTGTTCCCACTTCCATTCCGGGACTTCTAAAGGTTGCACATAACCATAGGGTTTCTGATGTTCAGCTTTTACTTGCGCACATGTCAAACATTTATTTACGTACTGCATTACATTAAACTTCATACCTGGCCACCAATAATCTTTTCGAAGGTCTTGATACATTTTCGTTGCACCAGGATGAATAGAGTAACGTGACTTATGTGCTTCGTCTAGAATCCTTGACCTGATGTCCCCATTTCGTGGAACCCACATTCGACCAAATCGTATCTTAACACCAAATTCATTTTCTTCTAGATTCTTGACTTGACCAAAGATTCTTTCGAATCCAACATTTTCTTCCTTTAGTCCTTCCTTCTGTGCATCTTTGAGCTCATTCAGAAAGTCTGGTGTTATCACCAAACTGTAAGACTTAACACATATAGCAGAGTGTTCTGTTTTACGACTTAGAGCATCAGCCACCACGTTGGCCTTGCCCGGGTGATACAAGATCTCACAATCATAATCCTTGAGCAGTTCAAGCCATCTTCTTTGCCTCATATTCAAGTCTTTCTGTTCAAAGAAGTATTTTAAACTTTTATGATCTGTGTAAATTGTACATTTCACTCCATATAAATAATGCCTCCAAATTTTTAAAGCAAATACCACAGCAGCCAATTCCAAATCATGTGTTGGATAATTAGCTTCATGGGTTTTCAATTGTCTTGAGGCATATGCTATTACCTTTCCCCTTTGCATAAGTACACAACCCAAACCCAGATAAGACGCATCTGAGTACACAACCATGTCTTCATTACCATCCGGCAGTGTTAAAATAGGAGCTTCGGTTAATCTCTTTTTCAATTCCTCAAAAGCTTGGACCTGAGTTGGACCCCAATCATATTTTGTTTCTTTCCTAGTCAATTTCGTCAGCGGTGTAGCAATCCTGGAGAAATCCTGGATGAATCTTCTGTAATAACCTGCTAATCCAAGAAAGCTACGAACTTCCGTTGGTGTTTTCGGAGGATTCCATTTCATAACTGCTTCTACTTTAGCTGGGTCCACCATTATGCCTTCTGGACTAATAACATGACCTAAAAATTGTACTTCCCGTAGCCAAAAGGCACATTTAGAGAATTTAGCATAAAGCTTTTCTCTTCTTAGTATTTCAAGAACTTCCCGGATATGACACGCATGATCACCTTCACTCCTTGAGTATATTAATATATCGTCAATAAACACAATCACTGATCGGTCTAACATAGGTCTGCACACCCGATTCATTAAATCCATAAACGCCGCAGGAGCGTTTGTTAATCCGAAAGACATCACAAGAAACTCATAGTGTCCATAACGTGTGCGAAACGCTGTCTTTGGAATATCTTGTTCTCTCACCTTTAATTGATGATACCCTGATCTGAGATCTATTTTAGAAAACCAACTTGCCCCTTGCAATTGATCAAATAGATCGTCAATTCTTGGTAACGGATACTTATTCTTTATTGTGAGCTTATTCAATTCCCTATAATCAATACACATCCTCATACTTCCGTCCTTTTTCTTTACAAACAACACTGGTGCACCCCAAGGTGACACACTCGGTCGTATAAAACCTTTGTCTAGAAGGTCTTGTAGTTGGGTCATTAATTCTTTCATCTCTGTTGGAGCCAGACGGTACGGTGCCTTGGCGACAGGTTGAGCTCCTGGCACAAGATCAATTTGGAATTCGATTTCCCGGTCAGGTGGAAGTCCTGGCAAATCCTCAGGAAATACATCAGGAAAATTACACACCACGGGTACGTCTTCCAATTCTTTTACCTTAATTTCTTTATCAATAACATATGCCAGATAAGCCCCACACCCTCGCCTCATAAATTCACTTGCCTTAATCATTGAAATGACTTTAGGCACGTTAAACACTTTATCCCCGTAAACCGTTACTGAACTCCCATTAAGAGCCGTTAAAAAAAATCATATTTCGTTGACAGACAATGTTAGCCTCATGTTTGGCCAACCAATCCATGCCCAAAACTACATCAAAACCTCCTAACATAATCACAAACAACTTAACAGGGAATCTATGACCTTCTATATCAATGTAACAATCATCCTCAATGGCCTCCGTTACTCTAGTAGATTTACCAAGAGCAGTTTCAATATTGAAGGCGTGTTCTATCTTTTTAACATTAGCACGCAGTTTATCACAAAAAGTAATAGCCACAAAGCTCATACTTGCACCAGAATCAAATAGCACTAAAGCAGGGATATCATTAATCAAAAATGTACCTGTCACCACATCCGGATCTTTATCTGCTTGATCTTTAGTCATAGTAAAGGCACGAGCTTTTGCCTTTTGCTTCTCACCTCCCTTGCTACTTTCAGGTTTACTGGCTTCAGTAGGTATTGTCTTTGGTTTAAAACAATTCTTGCTCATGTGACCGATCCCACCACAATTGTAACACTTAAGTATGGTTGGACAATTATACGAGAGGTGTCCAGTTTTTCCACAACGGTAGCACAAAGTAGTCCCCAGGCGACATTCTCCCCCATGCTTCCTTCCGCACTTGGTGCACGTTTCAAATTCTTCTACTTTAAGCTTTTTCATGGGGAGTCCCGGTTTACCATTTCTATTTCTTTTGAATCCCGGTGACCACTTTTGCTTCGGTTCTTCCTTTGTTGGTTCAGCTTCCACAACATCATCCCAAACAATGCCGCTGATTTCTACTGCTGATTCAAAAGTTCTAGGAGCATGCGCCTTCACATGTGTTCGGACTTTAGGTGGTAGTCCTTCCACATATAACTTCAATCTGCGTTCCTCCGTATTTACCAAATGAGGAACCAGTCTTGACATTTCATTAAATTTTGACGTATATTGCCGATGGTTCATACGTCCAGCTTTCAAAGTCAGAAATTCCCGTTCGATTTTATCAATTTCATTCTTTGGACAGAAGTGTTTTATAACTAATTCCTTCAAGTCCTCCCATTTAAAACCCTCCACATCAGTAGTGGTCTTTGACTGCTTAACAGTATTCCACCAATGTAGAGCTTCTTCAGTAAATGAGTGAGCTGCAAATTTCACAGCTTGATCTTCCCGGCATTCACTGATAGCAATAACCGCCTCCATAGCCGAAACCCAATGACAGGTGGCCACAGCATCCTTCTTACCATCAAATGAGGGTGGATTGCATCCTTTGAAGGCCTTGTAATCACAACCCTTCCGTTTCTCTGACGTAGAATCACCGTTCTTAGTTCCGGTGATCACAACTTCCTCTTCTTTGGTGTTCTCCTTAGTTTCTTCAGACTTGTCTTTCAAAGTATCCTTTAGTATTTTTGTAACCAAAGCTGGTAGCTTATCATCCAAAACTTTACAGACCTCATCAGAAATAGCCTTCACTATGATAGGCTCTAGAGTAAACTCATCTTCATCTTCCGGTTGCTCATTGTGCTCGTAGTCGTCTTCATTGACGGGTTCTTCATTCTCAACATGTGGTTCTTCAGGTTCCTGTGGTTGCTTACGTGGTCTACCCCTTTGTCCAGCCATTTAACTACCTACAGGATGCATCAATTGGAGAATCAGTACAGGATTAGTTTAGCACGAAATAAGCTTTGTAAATCGTTAATGACGTTGATCAGGTGTTATTAACCATTTACCTAACTCATAGGCTCTAAACGTTTCCCATCCCGTCACCCCAAAGTGCATGACTCTAACTATCTTTCTAACCTTACACCTATGTCTTAACTCATACATAACATTCAGCTCATGGCATCAAACTACCCTTGACTGGCATTCTTATCATTCTGTCCCATTTTCAGTTTAAGTCCAGTCATTAGGGATGACCGGATCTCTCAAACTATGGCTCTGATACCAACTTGAGAGGCCCCGAGCCCCTCGGTTGGCAAACATTAAACCCATACTCTTTAAAACATATTTACATTATCATAGCAGCGGAATTTAAGGCGATTACATAAAATATTATACAAACCTAAACAAACATTAATACATAGCTCATATCATTATTAGGTTTATAACATGGCCAGTCTATGTCAAGGTAGTCTTCAAAGTATGCCATGAGCCCTCCTGGTCTCCTCTCTCAAACTATTCAACCTGATATGCATGTAAAACAAGTCAGCTTTATGCTGGTGAGTTCTAAATTCATTTCTTAGAAAAATCTTTATTTATTCATGTCATCACATGACACAATTTAAATACATAACATACCTGTTCTCATATCATACTTTCATCACCTACATATCATCATAACATACTTACATAATATACATATTATCATAACATCATTCATATAGTGAAGGAACTTCACCGTTAACTGCTGACCCTAAAGTCAAACAGACTTGTGCAATCACAAGGCTCTTAAACTACCAACCCGCAGCTGGTAACTCATACATGTATAAGATTTCTTTAACACTATCAACGCGCAGCTGATAACTCAAGCATGCCTAAGATTTCTTTAACTGAACTGGCGACACACAGTCGGCAGGCCTATGTTTCCACAGGACTCTTTAACCATCAACCGAAATTGACGGCTCATACCGGTACAAGACTTCTTTACATATATCATTCATACATAATATGGTTTAAATCATTTAAACCATCATCATCATAAACGGCTCCTTTCACCGTGGAGTTCAAGTTTTGCCCAACCGCAGCCAGCAAAACCTCATTTCCTACTCAACCTCGGTTGAGTCCTTTAAAATCATTTCTTTCTCAACCGCAGTTGAGACTTTAAAACATTCATCATATTTTAGCTGAGATTCTTAAAAATCATTTACTTCTCAATCATCATTGAGACTTAACATATTCATTACATCTCAGCTGAAATTCTTAAAATCATTTACTTCTCAATCATAATTGAGACTTAAAACATTCTTTTCTTTAAAATATTCTTTATCTATAAGCATTCTTTATCTGTAAACTTTCTTTATCTGTAAACATGTTTTACCTGACTATAATCAGGTTAAAATCACTTTCATACAATACTTTATACATACATACAATCATTTTCATAACAGAACTTTATAACATGCATATCAGCCCAAAATGATAAAACATTTAAAACAGGGCTATAAGAACTCACCTGATATCTTTCAGTAGCACGATTCCTCGTAAACTGATACTAATGGTGTAACTCTGCATTAGTTTACACTTAATAAGTTATTTAGGTTTTAACCTACTGATTAGATCTTTCTGAACGTTCAATGTCAAAGACATTGTCTTGAAAGTCATCAAATAGTTAACGTTGTTGATTATAATGCTAAAACAGTTCCTAAACCGATTAATGGCTTAGAAATGATCAATCCTTATCATTAATTGCCCAAATATCATGAAATATCACAATGTAGTCTTAGAATAGGTTTAATAACCATGTTTAACCTACTAATCTGACTGTTATCATAAACGTCAGATAATCGTTCCAATGAGTATGTTAATGATTGTGATTAGTTTGGAAAACTTAGGTTTAACCTTTGCATTTCAAAGATTAACCAAGCTAATCACCTACATTGTCATAATCAAATGGATTAAACCATTATAATCATAGTTGTGATTTCATGCAAACCGGGCATTACAACGGATCAAAACAAGGATTAAACCGTTAGAACATCGTGTTCTTCATTTCTAATCAATCCTAGCCATCATCTAGGCAATAATCAACAATCCTAACTATGTTTTTACGTTCAAAAATCAAGATCTAATCAATCAAAATCAAACTAGAAGGGCAGAACGAATCATTACCTAATCTGACGGATATCCGCGGTTAAAACAACGATCAGTACTTGTAAACACGTTCCCTGGCTTCAAATATACGGTCTGATGACTTCAACAGGTTGTTTGTAGGGTGTTTTGCTTGTGTTCTTCGTCTGTAGAACGTCTGAGTTCGATGATGTAAAATAATTAAACTTTGCTTAAAATCTGATGAAGTAGATCAGATTGTTGCACCGCCACACCCGTCGCGTACCGCGACCAGAAGCCAAAAAGGGCTTCGCGTACCGCGAAGAAATCCGGGGGATTTTAGATATTTTAGGTCCGTCGCGTACCGCGAAGGATCCTCAAATCTCCGTCGCGTACCGCGACGAGTCCAGAAGTTCAATACTTTGAAAATTTTCTTCGCTTCGCGATTCCGGACAATCCGTAACTCCGTTTCGCGCACGGTTTTCGCCTACGTTCATCATTTCTCGTGTACTATCAATCTGTAGTAATTACCATTGTCAATTCAACGTAGATTTTATACACGATCAAATGTGCTAATTATTCGGTTGTTACAACTATGTGCAAATACAATGTGTGAACAGTGTGTGTAACACCAAAACTTAGATAACAAGCAACAGTTGTACATATTTAAGTGAAAACTTTAATACTTTAAGTATAACAACTCACGATAAACAATAGTTGTATGTATTTAGGTGAAAACCTAAATACAAACTAATACAACGAATCAAGAGAAACAACAGTGTACAAGTAAACAACAGGAACGTGTCGGTTGCGATCTGAAATCCATAGATGACAGGAATCAGATGGCCGATAATTCATTATGAAAACAAAGTGAATTCAAGGAAAACAATGTGAAAACATGAAGTTTAGTTGAGTCCGTCAGTGAGGAAACACAATTCAAAGCATAATTTCAGTATCGTTTCAGAATAACGAACTGACAGTGTGTTTGCGTGGGTGACGATTCACACAAACATATCTGTGAGTTTAACGTTCTGAAATGATGACTGGAAAGTAGAAAACAGAAGTCAGAAAGTGAAACCATCGTCGTGTTCGTTCAGGTGACGATTCGAAAGAATACGCGCGAAGGTGACGCGATCTGACGAAACGAAACTAATTAACGATTTCGAAACGATAATAAAATAAGAAAAAAATAATAATTATAAAACATTTATTAGGAATCACAACCTTTAAAAAAAACTTAAAAATATATCTTTTCTTATTTTAAAACGAAACTACGCGCGTAACGTTCCGGAAACGCAACGAAAACGCGAACCGAGCAAACGAAACGAACCCGAACACGAACACCCTCGGAGTATAAATACCTTGAATGAGTTCATTCTCCTCATTTTTCCCCTTCTACTCTCTCTCTCTAAAACACAAAACCCGGTTCTACTCTCTCTCTCTCTAGAAATTTGAACTTCAAATCCTTGTATCTTACTCAATACTTGATGAGATCGAGTGATTCTTGAACCAAATCGAAGCTATAAACATCCTCTACAAGGAAGTACAACCGATATGGAGTGAAATCCAACCAAACTCGAGGTATCTAGCTGCAAATATTCCGAAAATTAGGGGTTTTCATACCCTTTTGTTTGAACCATCACCTTCACCCGGTTCTAAACCATCCCCTTCGAATCCTACACCCTTGAGAACCATTCCTGGCCTACACCATCTTCGAAAACACCTTAGGACCCTGATATGGGGGCGGTGCTAGGCGTAGCCTTGCTTTGGCCGAAGAACAAACTCAGTTGGCCGAAGGGGCCAAGGCCGAATGGCCACCTCCCTTCGGCATTCACTCAGTCGCCAGCCATTCGATCGGGACAGGCCATTCGCTAGTCGAGCTTCGTTCGGGCCAACAGCCTTCATTCGGCCAGCCACTTCATCCGGCTCCCACATTCATTCGGCAGGCACCCTTCAATCGGCCAAGACAGGAACCCATTCGCCCTAGCACACTATTCGGCCATTCCAACTCATTCGACCCAGGGAAGACTAATTCGGCCCAACTCCACTTAGTTCAGCCCATTCGGTTTAGCCCAACAGTTGGCCCACGCACACACTTATGGACCAAGTGTGTGATTTGGCCCAAGAGTGACGGAATTCGGCCCAACATCATTATACGGCCCAGGAAACTATTTCGGCCCAACAGCATTTATTCGGCCCACATACTCAGCCCACATAACTATTCAGACCACTTGATTCAAGATGTGAACTAACACCTAAAACTAATTCGGTTAAGGATGGTATGCATGGGATATAAAAATGAAAACTACAAAGGTGGTGGGATTGATTGGGTTAAATCAAGTTAATACCTCCGAAACCTTTTAACAAGCAAGGCCTAACATCAATGAACTTGAGTTAACATTTAAGAACTATATGGTTTCCAAACTCCCAAGGTGGTACACTTAAATGCATGGTTATTTATTAACTATGTAACAATAGTTTTGAGTTTAACTAGGACAACATGTGGGGTCTTAAACCATATACCTAAATGTACTCTTAGTTTGGGTTACAAAGATCCTAGCATTTCAAGTAACTAACATATCATGTGAAAGTTGTGAAATTTCAAGAATGGGTTAAAGCAAATGAAACATAAAGTCATACCATGTTAACAATTTAAAGAGAATCAAGGCCGAATGATGACCGAGACTCACAAGTAGGATCGTGAATACAACAACAAGTACAACAAAGAGCGCGTGCATTTTTGTTTAGGCTAAGTCAACCACAACAACTACAAGGTGAGTTCATACGCCCCTTTTCTAATCTTAACTGATTTTAAACTCTCGGGGTTGAGAAACATGCTAAACCTTTTGTTTATTTAAAAGTTTTAGTTCAACATATTGTTTATACTTTGATTTAGATAATATTGTTTGACTTATTATCGCTTATCATTATATGCATGCTTGTATGATCATAACCAGACATAAACAACTAAGATGAACATGATAATATAATTTCATGAATCATCAACACAATAGAATAACATAGTTGTAAGATTTTATCTTATAACACTTAATTATTCTTACAAGAACAAACAATGAGGTTATCACAGGTGAACACGATGACAACAACAACAACAAACATGAATGATATGAAGATAATATATCTTCATAATATCATTCATCACCGGAGTTAGCTAAGTGCAATAGGACAAGTTCCTATAACACTCAGTTTGCAACTCGGTGCATACTACAAGATAACACGAAACAAGTATCATCCACCACCTGAGTTGACTGAGTGTAGTAAGACTAGTTCTTACAACACGATAGTGGCAACAGGGTGACTATATGGAACAACAAGAATGATAATCATGATAAAGTAACTTCATGATAACAAAATCATCCATACAACAAGCTAACATTGTATAATAAGACAAGTTCTTATTTAACTTTGTTAACAACAACGAGAACACAACATTGAGGACAAACAACATTGGAGAACACAATACAATTGATTACTATTGAACTGTCTGTATTATATCATTTCAATCATGTTCCATGTATTCAAGTTTGATCATTGTAAGTCCCTCACACAAATCGCTGACCAGTTAGTTTTACGTGACTAAACCGACGATAGCATAGTGGTACCATAGGTCTGACAAACCTCCAGCTTGTAGGGCCAATATGTTGATCGTATTATCATTTGGCCGGTAACGTATGACCGGTGACAGGGCGACGAACAGTCAGGGTCTGGAAAACGACACATGGTGATATTAATCTGCAGTGATAATTGTAATTAATCCATCGATTCCTATTGACTAGTAGACTGAGGAATTTATTTTCTTTCATGTCATATTACTAGTAATAGCTTCGATGTGGTCTACGGAAACACAAAGTGGTAGAGGTAAATCGGATGCATTGTAATCTGATTACGTGAGGATTGCAATGGATTCCTTTTAGGCTCTATGCACTTCTAGTTGAGAACAAATATCAATTGGTTAACTAACACTCTTATTTTTAAAAGTGATTAACAGTTAACCCCACAAGTAATAGAATAATAACGAGGATCAGATTAAAATAATCTATCTTCCTTAACATATCAAGGGTGTATCAATACTTCGGTTTGATAACTAAACCCCTCTTATTATATTGTTCTATGTATGATACAATGGGTGATGAACACAATGGATGGGTGATTAACATACGGGATGAACATGTGAATTGAGAATGGGTATCCATAGTTGTATTGCAAGTGGTTTTAAGTTCTATTAGGTATGTGGTGGGATGTTCGCTGGGGCTTGTTCCCCTACATATGCCCTATATATAAGCATAGCTAATAGGATGAGATACTACTTGTAACTATAACTATGGAGAGGCCATTGTGAGAACAGATGAATCAAACAACTTACAAGTATCATGTATGACATTGTGACTGTGGATGTGAACAATTCAATGTTTTCAATTATCAAACTTATGAACTCACCAACCTAGAGTTGACTTTGTTTAAATGCATGTTTTCTCAGGTGACGAACAGGTTTAGTCGCCAATATTCAAAAACATAGCTAGTGGACTTTTAGAAGACCTAGCTACATTTTGTGTCATGCATACTGTTGGAATGACAAAACAATGAATCATCTTTTGTAGATCTTGTATAGTTGCAAGATAGAAACCCATTGATTCTTTTGTATAGATTTACTTAGTTAAATTATAAAGAAACAATGTAATTTGACTTTGTAATTCTATATCATTGTCATGTTAGCATTTCTCATTTATATATCATGTGCTATGCAAACAATCTGATCATTTTGATTATCAAGCGATATCGCGCCCCGAGAACCTTTCGCCCGACGGGAAAGTCGATCCAGCCCGCCGGCTCGGGATGTGACAGATTGGTATCAGAGCTATGGTTATAGAGAAATATAGGTCATATTGCTTAAACGGTTTAGCCTAGACTATAACCTAGGGACCCTCATGTAGTAAACATACAACATAGGATTCTATTTGCATGTGTCTTCTACATCTGATCACTGCACTAACCGATTTTCTTTCGGTTATGATCAGAATGCCACCAAGGAGACCACCAGCTTTACTACCACCACCACAAGATTCTGCACCACATTCATCGACACCGACACCACCTGACTCTCCTACACTGCCACCTCCACCTCCTCCTCCGCCTGTTCATGAGTTGGACCCCGCTACTATAGCATTGGCCACACTGCTGACCAGTCAACTGAGGGATGTGATCCCTGACATGATGAACCGGATCAACAGCAAAAAAAGTAACAACAATGCCAACTCATCTGGAGAAGGCAGCGGTAACACCCGACACCATCAGGACTATTCCTACAAGAACTTTGTAGGATGCAAGCAACCAAGTCTCAGTGGCAGTGAGGGTGCCGTCGGATTGATCCAATGGATCAAGAGGATGGAAACAACTCTCGATATCAGTGGCTGTCCTGATCAGCATAGGGTGAGATATGCTGCTGGCTCGTTCAACAAGCGAGCACTGACATGGTGGAACGCACAAGTTCAGACAAGGGGCAGGGATGAATGTAACATCAGTGCCGGAACCTTTACCGGAACATTGATCTAAACAGTAACATGAACAGTAGTCAGGTACAAACTATACGTATTTCAGTGTATATCATATTCACATCATGTATCATTATCATTTATGTTATCAAAGAACAAATTCAGAATCATTTTAGAGAAACAAAACTCAGAAACATGGTTCATCAGTCAGATAATTATTTGGTGATACAGAACCATCATATGATTGTTAGTTAGGATTCTATTATGTATAAACGTATGTGAGGCTTTACAGAACAAAACAACACAGATGTCGTTACGTGAATGCTAAATCGACGGATTATTCGTATAGGTGATGATCTGTACGAATACATCTGAAATTTTAACGTTATGAATGATATACGATAATTAGAAAACCATGTTGAAAAGTATAGTTATCGTCGTGTTCGTACGGGTGACGATTCGAACGAATACGCGCGACGACTGTACGATTCGATTTTAAACAATAAGTTAAATAATTTTCAGAAAATTTAAATAAAAAAAAATATTTAGTTAATTTACTAGGAATTACCACCTAAAATAAATTTAGAAACTTTGTTTTTAAAACCGTAATGTTTCGTTACGAAAAACGAAACGAAACCGACGTTCTACGCGAAACCGAGCAACCGAAACGAACCCGAACGCACCCGGGGTATAAATACCCCAAATGAATCATCTTTCTCATTTAATCTCTTCACTCTCTCTCTCTAAAATCAAAAACCCGAAACTTTCTCTCTCTAGAAAGTTCAAACTTCCCACACCTAGATCTCACTCGTTTCTTGACATAATCTCGCGTTCTTGGTGTCCAAACAACCACCACAACTTGTAGAACACGAAAGTACAGTAGATCAGAGCTTTGATCGATCAGATTTCAGGTAGATTTGAAAGTTATTTTCGGTTTTTAGGGTTTTTGAAACCCTCATGATCGGCCCAACTTAGAGTTAGTTATATACCCTTCTAGCTCTTAGGATTCACACTACATCACATTAGAACAGGGTAGGAACAAGCCTCACATCAATACCAAGTCGATTTGTTTGAGAAATCATGGCTGCTGTTGCTAGTTTCAAGTGGCCGAATGGCCAAACTTTCAGTTCGCCGAATGGCCCAGCCAACACATTCGGCCGAATGGCCAAGGTCACCTTCTTTCGGCCTGGCTTCATTCTATATATCTGATTCGGTCGTGGCTCAGTCGCTCCTACCTTCCTTCGCCTGGGCTCATTCGATCGGGGCAGGTCCTATTCGACCACTTCTCATTCGGCCAGGGAGCTCCATTCGGTCGGGCATACCTCCTTCGGCCAAAGCTCATGCGGCACTCTTTCGGCTAGACCTCATGCAGCTCACATTTGGCCGGTGGTCCTTTCGGCAGTACCCATTTGACACCCACACATTCGGGCTAATCTCCCTCGGCTTAGATGCTCCTTCGGTCACCTAAAGTCAGTCGGCCAAGGACATTATTTAGCCATGAAGCTTCATTCGGTCGAGGTCTCTTTCGCATACACATACATTAGGCCAGGTTGTTCTGTCGGCTCAAGGTGTATTCGATCAGCCAAATCCCTTGCAAGCCGGTTACTAGCATGAACATCAGCTCTATCCGGTCGAATAATGGGTTTAGGATTTTCCATCTTGGCTAAGAGTTATGAGTGCATGGGGACCTCACATAAACACATGCATGGCTTGGGGTTAAAAACAAGTGTGACTTGGTCTAAGTACATGCATGGGTTGATTGTGTGTGCGTGCATGTGAAAAGTGAAAAATTAGGGTTTCCTAGCCATGCAACCACACTTGGGTGAACTAAGGGTCCTCTAAATGACTATGGGAGCCATTTCAATTGAGATGGGTTTAAATTACATGAGTTGTTAATACCCATTAAATAAACTTAAAATGCTTGGGGATTTATCATGAAATTATGTGGCTCAAAACAATAACCTAAAGGGTGGAGTGTTGATTTAATTATTAACACCCAAACCCTAGGAAGATTTATAAAGAGGTGTAACTAACCTAGATGATTGATTTAAATTATCTAGGATTAGTAAATCAAAGTATTGTTAAGAAATTTCTTGGGAAATCAAAGTCTAATAATGGGCCCAAGGGTGGCCCAATGGGTTTAATACAAGCCCATCATGTTGAAGTTTAATTCCTAAAAATTTATATTATGTTTTTAATAAAAGAAATTAAATTGTAAACTCTTTCAAATTTAAAATAAATAATTTTAACTTAATGCTTAACATAAATTAAATTAATTTAACAACGCTTTAATTAAAGACTTGTAATTAGTAATCGTGGGATAAGGGTTACTAATGGGTAATAAGTTAGACTAAGTTAGATGAAATCTTAGAAGCACACTAGTAACATAGGTCACTTAGTTGCACACCGAGACCAAACTCTAGATACGACTAATACTATAAGTACTTATCGTATTCGAATTCTCTTAAAACAACTCAGGTGCTAAAGATACATAGTCGACAATCAACAAGCGCGCATATCTTTTGTGGTTCATTTGCACAGCCACACAGGTGAGTTTATTGCCCCTTTTCTAAACATTTTTGTTTTTAAACGCAAGCATGTGTAAACCTTTTTCCTTTAAATATGTTTTACGTAGATGCTTTTACTTGTTGTATGTTTATATATACATGTTTATACTCCTAGACTCCTGTCTAGGTATATGTTATGCAGGATAATCTAACGAATAAATCAATTACTCTACTGAGTAATACCTAAATTCTAAACCCCTAAAACAAACACTTAGTCCATCAATATTCAAACTCTCAGAATCTAAACTCGAAGTGAAACCAAGAGAACTAAAGCTAAAGATCAAATTCTAAGGAATCTAATTCAGTGTATGACCAGTAAAGCTAAGGATCCTATTCAAAGGTCTATAATCATTGTGGAAATCATAGAATGTTAAACATCAGAATCAGGAGACTCAAGGGAATCATAACCGTGTATGAATCAATGAAATAATGAAATCATTAATATCTAATGAAATCATTAATGTTTAAGCTAAGGTGGGTGTCAGTTGTACGTAAATCAAGACCACGTGTTAATACACGGAAAGTCCCGTCATAAATAGTAGACTCCTGTAATCAAGCTATATGGGCATAACTTAAACGATCAAAAGAACTCAAGAGAATCAAGACGGTCAAGACGGTCAAAATCAAAGGATATCCTTAAAGTCCCGACGCATACAGTAGGCCAAAGGGTCAAGCTGATATGGGCAAATCATTAAAGTCCCGACGCATACAGTAGGCCAAAGGGTCAAGCTGATATGGGCAAATCATGAAAGTCCCGACGCATACAGGTAGACTCCTTGTGGGTCATGCCTGATATGGGCCACGTGTGAGAGGGTACAACTTGGACAACCACCAACAACTAAGTCTAATTGATTGAGTCAAACAAGGCCCAATCATCATGTCTTAGTTGTATTTAAATGATTAGTTATTAATTTAATTAACCATTTAATATTATATTTCTACAAACGTTTTGGGAAATCATGAGGACATGGTGAACCCAGGAAATCAGAGGTATTTCAATTTGTGGAAATCAAATTTTAACATGGAAGTGGATGGTAGGTAAGACGCTTAATTATCATTAACAGCAATGTCCTATGTGGCTTAGTATGTGGTGGGATGGCGTCTGGGCGGGTTGTAGGCTCGACCCTTTTGTATGCCCTATATATAAGCATACTGAGTTGGATGATACAGGTGATGTTAATGAGGTTAAGGTTGTTACCAAAGGGATTGGTAAATGCTAATGTATTCATGTTTTTAGACTTCTAAACGAAATGTTTGAAACTAGCATGGGAATGAAACAGGAAGATAGGTAAGAAGCATAATTATCATTAACAACAATGTCCTATGTGACTTAGTATGTGGTGGGATGACGTCTGGGTGGGTTGTAGGCTCGACCCTTTCGTATGCCCTATATATAAGCATACCGAGTTGGATGATACAGGTGATGTTGATGAGGTTAGGGTTGTTACCTAAAAGATTTGTAATAGGCTATTCTTTTGAAGTGAAATTGAATGGTAGGTAAAATGCTTAATTATCATTAACAACAATGTCATATATGGTTTAGTATGTGGTGGGATGGCGTCTGTGCGGGTTGTAGGCTCGACCCTTTCGTATGCCCTATATATAAGCATACCGAGCTGGATATTACAGGTGATGTTAATGGGGTTAAAGTTGTTACCTAAAGGAGTTTGCAAAAGCTATTTTTCAAAAACTAAACTACATGAACTCACCAACCTTTGTGTTGACTTTGTTTTCTTTCATGCTTTCTCAGGTGATGTACATGATTAAGCTAAGGTTTCAGGAATGCATGCTAGGATGCCAGTTAGAGGACCTAGTAGTTTTATGAAGCACATATATTTTGTTGACTAATGTGAATCACTTTTGATATCTTGTACGATTACAAGATAGTAAACTTATGATTCATTTGTTAGATCTACTTAGTTAAATTATCATATGTTGACAGTTGTAATTTAACTCTGTAAATTCTAGTTTAATGTCATTGTGCTGTAGTTATTCTTATCATTGTTGCTATGTAAACAATCTGATCATCACGATTATCACTCACGATATCTCGCCCCGGGAACCTTCCGCCCGACGGGAAAGTTGATCCATCCTGCCGGCTCGGGGTGTGACAATGAGGCTCTGTCAATGCCTTGGGATGATTTCAAGGCTATGCTACAGGCAGAGTTTTGCCCACGGAATGAACTGAAGAAGGTTGAAACTGAGCTGCTCAACCTTGTTATGATTGGTGCTGGGCATCTGACCTACACTACAAGATTCCACAAGTTAGCTTCATTGGCACCGACGTGGTGCCAACATTGGAGAAAAGGATAGAGCGGTATGTTGGTGGATTACCATCTTGTATCCAAGGGCACGTGATTTCAGCCCACCCCACTACTATGGAGATGGCTGTTACTCTGTTAGCAACTTTGACAGATGTGATGGTTGCCTCTGGGGCGTTGAAGAAAGAAAGTGAAGCCAAGGCTGGAACATCAAGAAAGCCAAATAAAAGGCCGGCTAAGAAGCAAAAAGTGGTCAAGAACTTTGCTGCGACCACTCAAACACCGATGATCAACCAACCACCACCGCTACAGATCAAGAAACCCTACATTGGCACAGAACCATTGTGCAACACCTGCCAGTATCATCATCCACCAAACACCCAGTGCAGAGAATGCACTAACTGCGGGAAGTTTGGTCACTAGGCAAACCAATGCAGGAGCACAGGGGCTCCGAACAGAAACAACAATGCAGCCACTACTGCTACTGCTGATCACAGGTCTTGCTACAACTGTGGCGTGCCTGGACACTTTTCTCGGGATTGTCCCAAAAAGAATCAACAAAGGGCTCCAGTTGCACGAGGTAGAGCCTTTCAGATTGGAGCCGCTGCAGCTCGACAGGACCCTAATGTGATCACGAGTACATTTCTCCTATCTGACTTTTATGCATCCATATTATTTGACACTGGTGCGGATAAGATTTTATCTCATCCGATTTTGCTAGCCATCTTAATCATGTTGTGGAATCTTTAAACTCCCCTTATACTATTGAGATTGCAAACGGCAAACAGATTACAGTTGACACAGTACTTAGGAATTGCCCACTAACACTTGGCGATCACACATTTTCCATCGAGTTGAAACCGATGGAGTTTGGCAGTTTCGATATCATTGTCGGAATGGATTGGCTATCTCTTAACAGAGTTGAGTCCATCTGTTCCGAAAAGCTACTACGTATTCCAGTGGAGAACAATCAAGTCTTGGAAATTCAAGGAGATCAAGCAAGCCGCAGTGTCAAGATAATATCGTGTATGAAGGCTCGCAAGTACCTCAGAAAACAATGTATCGCATTTCTAGCTCACCTGGTAGAGAAAGACAAGAAAACAATCAAGATTCAAGATGTACCAGTTGTGAAAGACTATGCGGACGTGTTTCCGGATGACTTACCGGGACTGCCACCCGAGAGATCGGTGGAGTTTCGAATTGATTTGATTCCGGGAGCGGTTCCTGTGGCGAAGTCTCCTTATAGACTCGCGCCAACAGAAATGCAGGAACTGTCCAATCAATTACAAGAGCTACTCGACAAAGGATTCATTCGACCGAGTTTCTTACCGTGGGGGGCTCCAGTTCTATTTGTTAAGAAGAAAGATGGATCCTTCAGAATGTGCATCGATTACAGAGAGCTCAACAAACTCACCATCAAGAATCGGTACCCGTTACCGAGGATTGATGATTTGTTTGATTAGTTACAGGGAGCTCAATACTTCTTCAAGATAGACATGCGTTCAGGTTATCACCAGCTTGGGTTTCAAGAGGAAGACATACCAAAGACGGCCTTTCATACCCGATACGGTCACCACGATTTCATGGTGATGCCATTCGGATTGACGAACGCACCGGCAGTGTTCATGGATTTAATGAACCGGGTGTGCATGCCATACCTAGATCAGTTCTTTATCGTCTTTATTGATTATATACTGATTTATTCAAGAAGCGAGAAGGAACATGAACAACATCTCAGGACAGTCTTGGAACTCCAAGTGCGAATTCTGGCTAAGAGAAGTTCAGTTCTTGAGTCACGTGATTAACAGTAATGGTATTCATGTGGATCCTGCCAAGATTGAAGCAATCAAGAACTAAGATGTGCCCACAACACCGAAAGAGATCAGATCATTCTTGGGATTGGCAGGTTATTACAGGAGATTCATTTCGAATTTCTCTAAGATAGCCTTGCCTCTCACCAAACTCACACAGAAGATCGAACCATTTGTGTGGACACGGAAACAAGAAGAGGCATTTCAAACATTGAAACAAAGATTGTGCAATGCTCCAATCTTAACACTCCCAGAGGGCAATGATGACTTTGTGGTATACTATGATGCTCCCATCATGGACTTGGTTGTGTTTTAATGCAACGAGACAAAGTTATTGCCTACGCATCACAACAGTTGAAGATACAGGAGAAGAATTACACAACGCATGACTTAGAACTTGGAGCTGTTGTCTTTGCTTTAAAGATTTTGAGACACTACCTGTATGGTACCAAATGCACTATCTTCACGTATCACAAGAGTTTACCGCACATATTTGATCAGAAGGAGCTTAACATGAGACATAGACGTTGGGTTGAGCTCCTGAACGATTACGATTGTGTGATCAAATACCATCCGGGCGAAGCAAATGTTGTTGCAGACGCTTTGAGCCGGAAGGAAAGAGCCAAACCCTTGCGCGTTAGAGCAATGGGAATGACCGTGCAAACAAGTCTGAGAGATCAAATCATACAAGCACAACAAGAAACAATGGCAAGAGACAATTTGAAACACAAGCTCGATTGTGGAGCCGAGAAACATTTTGAGACAAAACAAGATGGAGTTATCTATTATCAGGATCGTGTTTGGATCCCGGCATTAGATGAACTTCGAACACTCATACTTGACGAGGCACACAAGAAACTATACTCTGTTCATCTCGGTGCCGATAAGATGTACCAAGACCTTAGGTCGTTTTACTGTGGCTGGGTATGAAGAAAGATGTTGCCACTTATGTTGGCAAATGCATAACATGTGCCAAGGTCAAAGCTGAACACCAGAAACCGTCAGGTTTGCTGGAGCAACCAGAAAAACCGCAATGGAAGTAGGAACAAATAGCTATGGATTTGATCACCAAGCTACCCCGCACTTCCAGCGGACACGATTCGATTTGGGTCATCGTTGATCGATTGACTAAGTCTGCACACTTCTTTCCGATCAGAGAAAACTACAAGATGGAAAAGCTAGCAAGACTCTATGTCGATGAAATAGTAGTACGGCACGGTGTGCCATTATCACTTATTTCAGATCGGGACAATCGATTTACATCGCGGTTCTGGAAATCATTGCAACAATCTCTAGGGACAAGTGTCAACTTGAGCACCGCTTATCATCCACAAACGGATGGAAAAAGCGAGTGAACAATTCAAACCCTAGAGAATATGTTGAAAACATGCATCCTAGACTTCAGTGGAAGTTGGGATAAACATTTACCACTCATCGAGTTCTCCTACAACAACAGCTACCACAGCAGCATCAGATGTGCTCCGTTCGAAGCACTATATGGTAGAAAATGTCGGTCTCCATTTTGTTGGACCGAAGTGGGAGAAAACAGAATCACTGGGCTTGAACTTATTCGGGAAACTACTGATAAGATAGCCCAGATACAACAGAGACTACAAGCAACACGTAGCCGTCAAAAGAGTTACGCAGAAAAACGGCGAAAGCCTTTGGAATTCCAAGTGGGTGACCGAGTCATGTTGAAAGTGTCCCCATGGAAAGGCGTGGTTCGTTTTGGGGCTAAACGCAAACTAGCACCAAGGTATGTCGGACCGTTTGAGATAACTCAATGCATAGGTCCTGTGGCATACATACTCAGACTCCCTGATGAACTTAGCGGAGTACACGACGTATTTCACGTATCAAACCTCAAGAGATGTCTCGCTGATGAATCATTGATCATACCGTTGGAAGAGATACAAGTTGATGAACGATTACATTTCATTGAAGAACCTATAGAGATTATGGATCGTGAGGTCAAGAGACTTAAACGAAGTCGTATCCCTATTGAAAAGCTTCGTTGGAACTCCAAGCGCAGACCAGAATTTACCTGGGAGCGTGAGGATCACATGAAGACAAAGTATCCCCACCTGTTCAAGAAGTAGAGCCCGACAATGATGCTTAAATTTCGGGACGAAATTTCTTTAACAAGGGGAGACTGTGACATCCAGTAGCTGATCGTCCGGCAAGTCCGTACGATATGTGTACTTTCACTATTTACTGTGTGTAAATACAATGTGTGAACAGTGTGTGTAACACCAAAACTCAGATAACAAGCAACAGTTGTACGTATTTAAGTGAAAACTTTAATACTGTAAGTACAACTCACGTTAAACAATAGTTGTATGTATTTAGGTGAAAACCTAAATACAAACTAACACAACGAATCAAGAGAAACAACAGTGTACAAGTAAACAACAGGAACGTGTCGGTTGCGATCTGAAATCCATAGATGACAGGAATCAGATGGCCGATAATTCATTATGAAAACAAAGTGAATTCAAGGGAAACAATGTGAAAATAGGAAGTTTAGTTGAGTCCGTCAGTAAGGAAACTCAATTCAAAGCATAATTTCATTATCATTTCAGAATAACGAACTGACAGTGTGTTTGCGTGGGTGACGATTCACACAAACATATCTGTGAGTTTAACGTTCTGAAATGATGACTGGAAAGTAGAAAACAGAAGTCAGAAAGTGAAACCATCGTCGTGTTCGTTCGGGTGACGATTCGAACGAATACGCGCGAAGGTGACGCGATTGGATGAAACGAAACTAATTAACGATTTCGAAACGAAAATAAAATAAGAAAAAAATAATAAGTATAAAACATTTATTAGGAAACACAATCTTTAAAAAAAACTTAGAAATATATCTTTTCTTATTTTAAAACGAAACTACGCCCGTAACGTTCCGGAAACGCAACGAAAACGCGAACCGAGCAAACGAAACGAACCCGAACACCCTCGGAGTATAAATACCTTGAATGAGTTCATTCTCCTCATTTTTCAACTTCTACTCTCTCTCTAAAACACAAAACCCGGTTTTATTCTCTCTCTAGAAATTTGAATTTCAAATCCTTGTATCTTACTCAATACTTGATGAAATCGAGTGATTCTTGAACCAAATCGAAGCTATAAACATCCTCTACAAGGAAGTACAACCGATCTGGAGTGAAATCCAACCAAACTCGAGGTATCTAGCTGCAAATATTCCGAAAATTAGGGTTCTCCTACCCTTTTGTATGAACCATCACCTTCACCCGGATCTAAACCATCCCCTTCGAATCCTACACCCTTGAGAACTATTCATGGCCTACACCATCTTTGAAAACACCTTAGGACCCTGAGATGGGGGCGGTGCTAGGCGTAGCCTTGCTTTGGAACAACAAGAATGATAATCATGATAAAGTAACTTCATGATAAAAACATCATCCATACAACAAGCTAACATTGTATAATAAGACAAGTCTTATTTAACTTTGTTAACAACAACGAGAACACAACATTGAGGACAAACAACATTGGAGAACACAATACAATTGATTACTATTGAACTGTCTGTATAATATCATTTCAATCATGTGCCATGTATTCAAGTTTGATCATTGTAAGTCCCTCACACAAATCGCTGACCAGTTAGTTTGACGTGACTAAACCGACGAAAGCATAGTGGTACCATAGGTCTGACAAACCTCCAGCTTGTAGGGCTGGTATGTTGATCGTATTATCATTTGGCCGGTAACGTATGACCGGTGACAGGGCGACGAACAGTCAGGGTCTGGAAAGCGACACATGGTGATATTAATCTGCAGTGATAATTGTAATTAATCCATCGATTCCTATTGACTAGTAGACTGAGGAATTTATTTTCTTTCATGTCATATTACTAGTAATAGCTTCGATGAGGTCTATGGAAACACAAAGTGGTAGAGGTAAATCGGATGCATTGTAATCTGATTACGTGAGGATTGCAATGGATTCCTTTTAGGCTCTATGCACTTCAAGTTGAGAACAAATATCAATTGGTTAACTAACACTCTCATTATTAAAAGTGATTAACAGTTAACCCCACAAGTAATAGAATAATAACGAGGATCATATTAAAATAATCTATCTTCCTTAACATATCGAGGGTGTATCTATACTTCGGTTTGATAACTAAACCCCTCTTATTATATTATTCTACATATGATACAATGGGTGATGAACACAATGGACGGGTGATTAACATACGGGATGAACATGTGAATTGAGAATGGGTATCGATAGTTGTATTGCAAGTGGTTTTAAGTTCTATTAGGTATGTGGTGGGATGTTGGCTCGAGCTTGTTCCCCCTACATATGCCCTATATATAAGCATTGCTAATAAGATGAGAGACTACTTGTAACTATAACTATGGAGAGGCCATTGTGAGAACAGATGATTCAAACAACTTACAAGTATCATGTATGACATTGTGACTGTGGATGTGAACAATTCAATGTTTTCAATTATCAAACTTATGAACGCTCCATTCTAGTGTTGACTTTGTTTAAATACATGTTTTCTTAGGTGACGAACAAGTTTAGTCGCCAGTATTCAAGAACATAGCTATTGGACTTTTAGAAGACCTAGCTACATTTTGTGTCGTGCATACTTTTGGAATGACAAAACAATGAATTATCTTTTGTAGATCTTGTACAGTTGCAAGATAGAAACCCATTGATTGTATTTAATAGATTTACTTAGTTAAATTATGAAGAAACAATGTAATTTAACTTTGTAATGCTATATCATTGTCAAGTTAGCATTTCTCATTTATATATCATGTGATATGCAAACAATCTAATCATTTTGATTATCAAGCGATATCGCGCCCCAAGAACCTTCCGCCCGACGGGAAAGTCGATCCAGCCCGCCGGTTCGGGGTGTGACAATATGGTTTCATGATAATCAAACATTATAATGGATCAAAACAAGGATTCAACCGTTAACATACGAGTTTATTCTTTCTAACCATTCCTAACCATCATCTAGGCAATAATCAACAAAACTAACTATTGTATTACGTTATAAAATGTGACACCCTAGTCACTTTCATGTCCCTCCCGGACATTTTCACCAATATTTAATAATTTAAGTTTAGGTCCCAGTAAAAACAAACTTTTGTGTTTTACAAAACTTTAAACATACTATTACCAACACCTGTTAAACAAGTTTAAGTATGTTTACAAACTTCACAAAACCTTTGTTACACAAAAGCTTCACCCAAGTTCGATTATTTAAAGATTAAACCACCATACGAGCCTCCATGTTCGATTCCTGATCACCATCACCACTTACCCTACTCTTTTGTACCTGTAAGCACCACATTTAAATTCACCATTAGTTCGTTAGAACTAAGTAAGATTACCTCACTATTCCACCCAGTGTATTCCATAACACCATATGGATACACTAATGAGGTTTCAAATAAAATGCTGCCGACAACATTTAACCACATACAAAACGATTTTCTAACGGTTCGTTTTCAACCAAAACCTCAATACCTCCCATTCATACACAATCATTATAATTTAACATAACACATATATGCGCACACAAAACTGCAGTTGTGCATCATATATCTCAAAAGTCAAAATTACACGGTTTGACTCTTAAATTTTGAATGCCCACCCTCTTGTAGGTCATCTTTTGTTCACACACCTTGTGAATCAATTACATTGGAATTGCAAGTCTTATGTTCACACGCCCTGTGAATCATAGCATGCACATTTCCAATCCACCATTTGTTCACACACCTTGTGAATCAATTATATTGGAATTGCAAGTCTTATGTTCACACACCTTGTGAATCATAGCATGCACATTTCCAATCCACCATTTGTTCACACACCTTCTGAATCAATTACATTGGAATAGCAAGTCTTATGTTCACACTTTGTAAATCAAAACATGCATATTACCAATTTAACATCTACACATTCGTAGATCACCACATGTTCACACACCTTGTGAATCATGCAACTACAATGACCACAATCATTTATATTCATATCAACCAAATCAACGAATCATATATATATGCTAAATGCATAATTACTTTTAGTGTGGACTCACCCAGTCCTTTAACTACAAGTTCAATCAATTAGGTAACTTACCTTAATTTGAAGAGTTATCAACAGTTTCCAACTCTTTCCCAGGCCTTCTAGAATTAGATTCACCTCCTCTTCCTATTATATATTTACATATAACAGGATTTAACAACATGAACACACAACTTGTGTTATTTATATAATCTAATTCATTTGACCTGTTTCATTCTTTATTTTCAGTTAAAACCTCATTGAGGTTTTTACCAACACCCCATGTGTAAAAATTAATCTACACATGTTCTTAATCATATTCAAATTATCACAACATCGTTTTACACTGAAATCATTAACTTTCAACTTTACACGTTAATTTATCATTCTAAAGAATGATCCAAGACCATCACAACCACTCTTTAATAACCCCATTAGTAATCATACTCATTAATATGAGTTTCATAACAAACGGGCATCATAACGGATCAAAATCAAGATTTCACCGTTAAAATACCTAGTTCCTCGTTTCTACCCATCCACAACCAGTATATAATACTCAAAACTATATTTAATCCGTATATTATCAAAATAAATGAGATAAAACGAATCGTTACCCTTCAAACGAATTTCTGGTTGTAATACGATGATCAGAACTCGTAGAAATGATCCACGGCTCGATCCAGACGTTCTGATGACTTCGGAATTGAGTTTTGATGGCAAAATTTCGATTTAGTGGCTTATGGTGGAGCTGAAGTTCGAAAATAATCAAATTGGATGTTTTCTGGCGAATTTCTTCGAAGATAAGTTTTCTGCAGCCGTCATAGACCCCAGGCGCATCGCCCAACGTGACGGTGTGGTCTCCGGCGTACCGCGCGGGACTAGAATCTCAAATTCTTTCCACCACCTTCCGCGCGTATCGCCTAGCGTGGCTGTGTGGCTCGGGGCGTACCGCCCCAGGTCATTTTCGTCCATTTTTCGACTTTATATTCGTTTCGCAATTCCGGACAATCCGGAACTCCGTTTTGCGCTCGGTTTTCTCCCACGTTCATCATTTCTCACATATTTCCAGTTTGTAATACTCACAATCATTTTATTAATGATTATCTCAAGCGTATGATTATTTCAAACATTTTCATTTTATTAAAAACGGGTCGTTACAAATCTCCCCTCGTTACAAAGGTTTTGTCCTCGAAACCGGTTATACATCAAAAAGAAAAGGATAAAATTTCCTCATTTCATCTTCTGACTCCCACATTGCGTCAGATCCCCTCCTGTTTTTCCATTGAACTTTTACCTGGTTCAAAGACTTGTTTCTGAGTTGTTTGACCTTTCGGTCTAATATAGCTACCGGCTTTTCCACATAGTTCAACTTGTCATCAATTTCCAAGTCTTCTAGTGGCGCATAAGCCGATTCATCAGCCAAACATTTTCTCAGATATGACACATGAAAAGTATCATGTATACCACTCAGTTCTTCTAGTAGCTCAAGGCGATAAGCAACATTACCTATCCGAGCTATAATTCTGAATGGTCCAATAAAACGCGGACTTAATTTCCCTCGTTTACGAAAACGAATCACACCCTTCCATGGGGAAACCTTTAACATTACAAAGTCTCCCACTTGAAATTCAATTGATCGTCTTCGTTTATCTGCATACGACTTTTGACGGTCTTGTGCCGCCTTCAAGTGAGCTCGAATTTGATCAATTTGCTGATTTGTTTCTTTCAATATTTCTTTATTTTCAAGCTCTCGCTGGCCAACCTCTCCCTAGCAAACAGGAGTTCGACATCGCCTTCCATATAACATTTCATATGGAGGCATTCCCAACCCAGAATGATAACTGTTATTATACGAAAATTCCGCCAAAGGTAGATAGTCATGCCAACTACCTCCAAAATCAATAATGCACGCTCGTAGCATATCCTCCAGCGTCTGAATGGTTCGTTCACTCTGACCATCAGTCTGGGGATGATACGCCGTGCTCAACAACAGTTTCGTGCCCAATTCCTTTTGAAAATTCCTCCAGAAATGCGAAGTGAATCGTGTATCTCGATCGGACACAATCGTCACTGGTATTCCGTGACGCGACACTATTTCTTTCACATACACTTCAGCCATCTTCTCGGAAGAATATGATTCACGAAAAGGAATAAAATGAGCACTTTTAGTCAATCGATCCACAATGACCCAAATCGCATCATACCCCTTTCGGGTTTTCGGGAGTTTAGTAATTAGGTCCATTGTGATATGTTCCCATTTCCACATAGGAATCTCCAAGGGCTGGAATTTGCCATAAGGCTTTTGATGCTCAGCCTTAACTTGTAAACAAGTTAAACATTTTTCAACATATTTAACAATATCTCGCTTCATACCTGGCCACCAGTAATTTACCCGAAGGTCTCGATACATTTTAGTGGCCCCCGGATGAACTGAGTATTTTGATTTATGAGCTTCCTCCATCAGATCAGTTTTCAAAGAATAAGTGGGAGGTATCCACACCCTACCCCATCTTGTTTTTAAACCACGACTATCTTCATCCAAGTTATGAGCTTGCCCCTTTATTCGGTCTCGTTTCCAGTTTTCTTCTTTCAAAGCTTCAACTTGAGCTTCTTTAATTTGATCCACCAAATCAGAGGAAATCACAATCTTCGTTGTTGTAACCCGAATGGGTTCATGTTCCTCTATCCTACTCAAGGCATCCGCCACCACATTGGCTTTACCTGGATGATAAAGCATTTCACAATCATAATCCTTAAGTAGATAGTCATCCCAACTACCTCCAAAATCAATAATGCACACTCGTAGCATATCCTCCAGCGTCTGAATGGTTCGTTCACTCTGACCATCAGTCTGGGGATGATACGCCGTGCTCAACAACAGTTTCGTGCCCAATTCCTTTTGAAAATTCCTCCAGAAATGCGAAGTGAATCGTGTATCTTGATCGGACACAATCGTCACTGGTATTCCGTGACGCGACACTATTTCTTTCACATACACTTCAGCCATCTTCTCGGAAGAATATGATTCAGGAATAGGAATAAAATGAGCACTTTTAGTCAATCGATCCACAATGACCAAATCGCATCATACCCCTTTCGGGTTTTCGGGAGTTTAGTAATTAGGTCCATTGTGATATGTTCCCATTTCCACATAGGAATCTCCAAGGGCTGGAATTTGCCATAAGGCTTTTGATGCTCAGCCTTAACTTGTAAACAAGTTAAACATTTTTCAACATATTTAACAATATCTCGCTTCATACCTGGCCACCAGTAATTTACCCGAAGGTCTCGATACATTTTAGTGGCCCCCGGATGAATTGAGTATTTTGATTTATGCGCTTCCTCCATCAGATCAGTTTTCAAAGAATAAGTGGGAGGTATCCACACCCTACCCCATCTTGTTTTTAAACCACGACTATCTTCATCCAAGTTATGAGCTTGCCCCTTTATTCGGTCTCGTTTCCAGTTTTCTTCTTTCAAAGCTTCAACTTGAGCTTCTTTAATTTGATCCACCAAATCAGAGGAAATCACAATCTTCGTTGTTGTAACCCGAATGGGTTCATGTTCCTCTATCCTACTCAAGGCATCTGCCACCACATTGGCTTTACCTGGATGATAAAGGATTTCACAATCATAATCCTTGAGTAGTTCTATCCAACGTCTTTGCCTCATATTTAATTCCTTCTGTGTAAAGAAATATTTCAGGCTCTTGTGATCAGTGAAAATTGTGCATCTCACACCATACAAGTAATGCCTCCAGATTTTTAAGGTAAACACCACCGCTGCTAATTCTAGATCATGAGTAGGATAGTTTACTTCATGAACTTTCAGTTGCCTTGACGCATAGGCAATCACTTTACCCCTTTGCATAAGGACACAACCAAGTCCAAGATAAGATGCATCAGAATACACCACAAAATCATCAGGTCCATCTGGTAGAGTTAATACCGGTGCCTGAGTTAACTTGAACTTGAGTTCATTAAAAGCTTTTTCTTGATCAACACCCCAAACAAATTTCACAACCTTTCTTGTCAGTTTAGTCAAAGGAGATGCAATTCTTGCAAAATCCTGTATAAATCGCCGATAGTAACCGGCTAGACCAAGAAAACTTCTAATTTCAGTTGGCGTTTTAGGAGAACTCCATTTCATCACCGCTTGAACTTTCGAAGGATCAACAAGTATGCCATCAGCACACACCACATATCCCAAAAACTGGACTTCACGCAACCAAAATGCGCATTTAGAAAATTTGGCATATAATTTCTCTTTTCGTAAAGTTTCAAGGACTTCACGCAAATGACAAGCGTGATCACCCTCATTTTTAGAATAAATAAGGATGTCAACGATAAAGACAATGACAGATCGATCCAACATTGGACGACACACCCGGTTCATCAAATCCATGAACGCAGCCGGTGCATTCGTCAACCCAAACGACATCACCAGAAATTCATAATGTCCGTATCGAGTACGGAAAGCGGTCTTGGGAATATCTTCCTCTTTAACCTTGAGTTGATGATAACTCGAGCGAAGATCGATTTTAGAAAACCACGACGCTCCTTGCAACTGATCAAAAAGGTCATCAATTCGAGGTAGAGGATATCGGTTTTTCATAGTTACTTTGTTCAACTCTCTATAATCAATACACATTCTAAGGCTTCCGTCTTTCTTTTTAACAAAAAGAATTGGTGCACCCCACGGGGAGATACTCGGACGGATAAAGCCATTATCCAAAAGATCTTGTAACTGTGTCATCAATTCTTTCAATTCAGATAGTGCCAACCGATATGGAGCTTTAGCTATGGGCTTAGCCCCAGGAATGAGATCCATTTTAAACTCAACATCTCTATCACCAGGAATTCCCGGTAAATCATTCGGAAATACATCAGGAAAATCCCTGACTACTGGAACGTCATTAAGTTCCTTTACCTCATTCCTTACATCAATAACATAAGCTAAGAATAACTGACCCCCATGGTTCATGTAATTCATAGCTTTAGCTAAGGAACACAATATGTTTCCACCTCGTTTCTCTCCCTGAATACATACTTCATAACCACTCGGAGATATTAATTGAATAACCTTTCGGTTACATACAATGTTAGCTCCATATTTAGACAACCAATCCATCCCAATCACAACATCAAATTCTCCCAAGATCATTGGAATCAAATCAACCTCATAATTTTCACCATCAATAGTGAGTTTACATCTATGATAGATGTCATACACTAAGAAACTCTTAGAGTAAGCTATTTATACCTTTAATGGACAAGGTAGCTTAGCTAGTTCAAACGAATCATTATTCACAAATTTCACAGATATAAAAGAGCGACTAGCTCCAGAATCAAACAATATATACGCAGGCAAGGAATTTATATGAAAAGTACCTGTCACCACGTCTGAAGTGACTTTAGCCTCTTCCGCCGTAATTTTGAAGGCTCTACCCTTTGGTGGGGGTATTTCAACCTTCTTGCCACTACCTTGAGCCTTAAAAGACCCACTACTCGTACCTCCTTGACCTGCCCCTTTTAACTCTGGGCATTCACTTCGTCGATGCCCCGGTTTGTAACAGTTGTAGCACAGATTGAGTGTGCTGGCACATTGAGAGGCAAGATGCCCCGGCTTGCCACATTTATAACACACAACTGATTTAAAATAACATTCCCCGGCATATTTCTTTCCACAAGTTAAACAATGTTTAGCTTCTCCCAAAGAACCAAACTTTTTCGGTGGACTAACAAATTTCCCCTTTTTAGAGGATCCCACTTCCTTCTCCATTTTTCGTTTCTCCCCACGATCTTCTTGTCTTTTTAACTCCAATTCACGCTCACGAGCGCAATCAATCAATTCAGACAAAGTTTCAAACTTTGATGGTATGAGAAACTCCCGGTACTTAGCATTCAACATACTATGGTACCTGTTAATCCACATTCGTTCAGTCCTAAGAAGATCAGGACAAAATTTAGCTTTATCATAGAACACTGCAGTAATAGTGTCTATATCCTCCTCCTTGTGCCTCATATGTAAAAATTCCTCAGTAATTCTATCAATAGCAGCCTGAGGATAGAATCGTTTAAGGAACAACTCCTTAAATGCACTCCAAGTTAAATCTTTTATACCATCCCGACCCTTCTCCTTTCGGAGAAGTTCCCACCAATCTTTTGCTCGCTCTTTCAATTGGTTTCCAGCAAACATTACCTCATCAGACGGATCACAATGACACGTTTCAAACGTGCTTTCCATATCAGTTATCCACCTTTGGCTCAGCAGTGGATCCACTTCGCCTTTAAATTCCGTTGGCTTACAAGCCACAAACTCCTTATAAGTAACCTTTTTAGAAGGTTTTTCACCACCCATTTCACTTTAAGAGTTGCAAACTCTTCATGTATAAAATCTTTCAACGAAGCTTGTAATCCATCTAAACGAGTTGGTAAGGTAGCTTCAAATGCTTTAGCTACCTCCTCCCTCACCATCATTTGCAGTTCGGTGAGTTGTTCTTCTTCATGCCCTAACCCCTTGGGGTTATGTTCATCAGCCATTTTATGACTGAAATAATATAACATATCATTAGTTTACATATTTATACTCAACATATATGCAAACCACATACTCCAAACCACATACTCGTCCTTAACGGACTTATACATTACATATTCATGTGTCTTTATTGAATATTCACACTCTTGTGAATTACTCAATTATTTAGATAATACCGACACATCGGTGATTTTAACCAATCACATACACCCAATCTTCACACCCCACCAATACCTCCATATACTGAAGTGAAATAATGTTCCTAAGGATACGTTCATATCGTGTATATGTTACTAAGCTGGCCAGGCATAGCAAGATATGCACCATATACCCGTGTCCTTACGTTCACTGTTTCACACTAGTTAGGAATATTGGTTTATAACAAAACAATTTCCATATCATATAACAATTTACAGATACATCATACCTGGTGAGTTCGGCTTTGTGATCGGATTTCGAATCGAACGGCTCTTCCCATCTACCCAGAGCTCAGTGGTTTGAGTTTAAGTGTTCATGACGCACTCAAATCCCCCAAACCATTGGCTCTGATACCAACTTGTGACACACAGTCACTTTCATGTCCCTCCCGGACATTTTCACCAATATATAATAATTTAAGTTTAGGTCCCAGTAAAAACAAACTTTTGTGTTTTACAAAACTTTAAACATACTATAACCAACACCTGTTAAACAAGTTTAAGTATGTTTACAAACTTCACAAAACATTTATTACACAAAAGCTTCACCCAAGTTCGATTATTTAAAGATTAAACCACCATACGAGCCTCCATGTTCGATTCCTGATCACCATCACCGCTCACCCTACTCTTTTGTACATGTAAGCACCACATTTAAATTCACCATTAGTTCGTTAGAACTAAGTAAGATTACCTCACTATTCCACCCAGTGTATTCCATAACACCATATGGATACACTAATGAGGTTTGACTATTAAATTTTGAATGCCCACACTCTTGTTGGTCATCTTTTGTTCACACACCTTGTGAATCAATTACATTGGAATTGCAAGTCTTATGTTCACACGCCCTGTGAATCATAGCATGCACATTTCCAATCCACCATTTGTTCACACACCTTGAGAATCAATTATATTGGAATTGCAAGTCTTATGTTCACACACCTTGTGAATCATAGCATGCACATTTCCAATCCACCATTTGTTCACACACCTTGTGAATCAATTACATTGGAATAGCAAGTCTTATGTTCACACTTTGTGAATGAAAACATGCATATTACCAATTTAAAATCTACACATTCGTAGATCACCACATGTTCACACACCTTGTGAATCATGCAACTACAATGACCACAATCATTTATATTCATATCAACCAAATCAACGAATCATATATATATATATATATATATATATATGCTAAATGCATAATTACTTGTAGTGTGGACTCACCCAGTCCTTTAACTACAAGTTCAATCAATTAGGCAACTTACCTTAATTTGAAGAGTTATCAACAGTTTCCAACTCTTTTCCAGGCCTTCTAGAATTAGATTCACCTCCTCTTCCTATTATATATTTACATATAACAGGATTTAACAACATGAACACACAACCGGTGTTATTTATATAATCTAATTCATTTGACCTGTTTCATTCTTTATTTTCAGTTAAAACCTCTTTGAGGTTTTTACCAACACCCCATGTGTAGAAATTAATCTACACATGTTCTTAATCATATTCAAATTATCACATCGTTTTACACTGAAATCATTAACTTTCAACTTTACACGTTAATTTATCATTTTAAAGAATGATCCAAGACCATCACAACCACTCTTTAATAACCCCATTAGTAATCATACTCAGTAATATGAGTTTCATAACAAATGGGCATCATAACGGATCAAAATCAAGATTTCACCGTTAAAATACCTAGTTCCTCGTTTCTACCCATCCACAACCAGTATATAATACTCAAAACTATATTTAATCCGTATATTATCAAAATAAATGAGATAAAACGAATCGTTACCCTTCAAACGAATTTATGGTTGTAATACGATGATCAGAACTCGTAGAAACGATCCACGGCTCGATCCAGACGTTCTGATGACTTCGGAATTGACTTTTGATGGCAAAATTTCGATTTAGTGGCTTATGGTGGAGCCAAAGTTCGAAAATAATCAAATTGGATGTTTTCTGGCGAATTCCTTCGAAGATAAGCTTTCTGCAGCCGTCATAGACCCCAGGCGCATCGCCCTACGTGACGGTGTGGTCTCAGGCGTACCGCGCGGGACTAGAATCTCAGATTCTTTCCACCACCTTCCGCGCGTATCGCCTAGCGTGGCTGTGTGGCTCGGGGCGTACCGCCCCAGGTCATTTTCGTCCATTTTTCGACTTTATCTTCGTTTCGCAATTCCGGACAATCCGGAACTCCGTTTTGCGCTCGGTTTTCTCCCACGTTCATCATTTCTCACATATTTGCAATTTGTAATACTCACAATCATTTTATTAATGATTATCTCAAGCGTATGATTATTTCAAACATTTTCATTTTATTAAAAACGGGTCGTTACATAAAATTATATCTAATCCATGCATTATTAAACTAGTAGGAGAAGTTGAATCGATACCCGTTCTAGCGAATTTCCGGATGAAAAACAACTACCGGATGTTGCAGACTTGATCCCTAGCTTGAATTTGATGATATGGTGGCTTGAAAACTAAGTTTTGTTGTTTAAAAGTCGATCGGATCGAGTTTGGAAGAGACGGAGTTCGAAGGGAGAAGAATGGATATGTTTTGCGTTAAGTCTAAGTTTTTCAATATGATCCTAGACCGACCTAGTATTCGCGTATCACAAAGTGGGACTGATCAAGAGAATCAGAATCATTGTTATAATCAAATGATCAAGAGGGACCGACCTAGCATTAAGTCTGATTTAACTTAGCATTTCAAGAAATGATCAAGACAATCACGATCATTGTTATAATCAAATGGCTAAAACCAATATAATCTATGATATGGTTTCATGATAATCGGACATTATAGCGGATCAAAACAAGGATTCAACCGTTGACATACCGAGTTCTTTGTTTCTAACCATTCCTAGCCATCATCTAGGCAATAATCAACAAAAATAACTATTGCATTACATTCAAAAACTAGATCTAATTCATGCATTATCAAACTAGTAGGAGAAGTTGAATCGTTACCCGTTCGAGCGAATTTCCGGATGAAAAACAACTATCGGATGTTGTAGACTTGATCCCTAGCTCGAATCTGATGATCTGGTAGCTTGAAAACTGAGTTTTGGTGTTTCAAACTTGATCGGATCAAGTTCGGAAGAGATGGAGTTCGAAGAGAGAAGAATGGATATGTTTTGCATTAAGTCTGAGTTTTTCAATATGATTCTGGACGGACCTAGTATTCGCGTACCGCCAAGAGGGACTGATGTGAGCTTGACATACCGCAAAGAAATCCAGAGGAAATTAGATATTTTGGACTATCCTCGTACCACCTGATCATTTTGGCTCAAATCAAAACAAGTTTTTGTTCTTTAGTTATGTTTGATGCACTCAGTGTCACTATACTGCGAAAAAATCCGAGGAAATTAGATATTTTGAACTCTTCGCGTACCGTCAAAGGACCTCTAAACCACCTTGGAGTACCGCGAAGAGTTCCGGAGCACAATAACTTTGAATGCTTTCTTCTTTTTAGGATTCCGAAGAATCGGAACCTCCGTTTTTTCGCACGGTTTTCACCCACGTTCACAATTTCTCGCATATTTTCAAATCACGATGATCACAATCATTCTGTTAACGTGGAGTTCAAATATGATGACGTGGATTCTAAACAACGATGACGTAAGCTTTTGACGTAATTTTCACTTATCTGGTTACAGTCGTTTATGAAAATAGATGAGGATATTTTTCCTTCATACGGTCCTCACGTTCACATGTGTATTCAGGTCCACATTGAGAGTTTCATCTAACTTTAACGATTGGGATGCGGCTTCGCTTCAGCACCTTGACCTCTCGATCCATTACTTCCACTAGTTCTTTAGTGAACTGGAGTTTGTCATCGATTCGAATCTCTTCAATAGGTACAATCAATGATTCATCTCTTAGGTACTTCTTCAAATTTGATACGTGAAAGACATCGTGAATGTTACTAAGTTTAGGAGGTAATTCAAGTGTATAGGTTACCGTTCCAATTCGTTCTAGAATTTTGAATGGTCCTACAAATCTCGGTGAGATTTTACCTCCTTTTCCAAATCTCAAAAATGCCTTTCCATGGTGAGACTTATAGCATGAATTGATCACATATTTGGAACTCTAATGGTCTTCAACGATTATCAGCATAACTCTTTTGATGATCGCATGTAGCTTTGATTCGTTCTTGAATAAGTGCGATCTTGTTTGTAGTTTATTGTATGAATTATGGGCCAATAATCTGACTTTCACCTATCTCCGACCAGCAAATAGGAGATCGACATTTGCGTCCATAGAGTGCATCAAATGGAGCGCATTGAATACTAGTATGGTACATGTTATTATATGAGAATTCAACAAGGGGAAGATGAATATCCCAGCTACCTCCGAAATCAATCACTCAGCTTCTAAGCATGTCTTCAAGAGTTTGATTTGTACGCTCAATTTGCCCATCCGTTTGTGGATGATAAGTTGTGCTCATATTGATTTGCGTGCCCAAAGCATTTTGAAGAGTTTGTCAAAATCGTAACATAAATCGACTATTTCTGTCAGAAATGATGAAGACCGGTACTCCATGTCGAGATACAATCTCGTTGACATAGAGTTTAGCTAGTCGATCCATTGAGTAATCTTCTTGGATTGGTAAGAAAGGCGCAGATTTCGTAAGGTGATCAACTATAACCCATATAGAGTCATGATTGTGTGACGTTCTGGGTAGTTTAGTAATGAAATCCATAGAGATCTGATCCCATCTCCACATGGGAATCTCTGGTTGTTGTACTAACCCAGAAGGTCGTTGATGTTTTGCCTTAACTTTAAGACACGCTAAACGTCTATCCATGTATTATGTTATATGTTTCTTTATTCTAGGCCAGCGATAAAAGTCCTTAAGGTCCTTATACATTTTATCGGCACCTGGATGAATATAATACCTGGATTTGTGCGCTTCATCCAAGATGATTGTTCTAATATTACCGAATAGAGGAATCCATATTCGGCTTTTAAAATATAATACTCCATCAATTTTGGTTTCTACTTGTTTGTCTATTCTTCTTAGTTCCTCAGCTGTATAGTTTGTTGCCGAGCCTCTCTAATTTGAGGAATTAGATTGGTTTGAATAGTCATCCCTAACGCTCTCACACGTAAAGGTTTGACTCGTTCCTTGCGACTCAAAGCATTGGCTACAACATTCGCTTTACCTGGATGGTAATGAATTTCACAGTCATAGTCATTTAAAAGATCTACCCATCGCCTTTGTCGCATGTTCAGCATCTTTTGATCCTGAATGTGTTGAAGACTCTTATGGTCAGTGTATACAATGCACATTGTGCCATATAGATAGTGTCTCCAAATCATGAGTGCGAATACCACCGCACCAAGTTCATGATCATGGGTCGTATAGTTCTTCTCGTGTATTTTTAACTGTCAAGAAGCATAAGCAATTACATTGTCTCTCTCCATTAGCACGCACCCGAGACCTTGATGAGAAGCATCACAATAGACCGTGAAATTATCGGTACCTTCCGGTAATGCAAGTATAGGCGCATTGCAGAGTTTGTTTTTCAACAGTTGTAATACATCCTCCTGTTGGGAACTGTCGCACCCCGGCCCTCCCGTCCCGAACGGGGGCGCGACGCATCAGACCGATCGGGCAGGATCGCAGTCTCCGGTCACACTGTTGCGAGACCTACGTGACTGGTTGCATACGTACATCCAATAACTTGGATAAAACAGTTTAGTAAAATCAGAGTTGCGGAAATAAAAGTTTAAGTTGTCAAAACAACATTGTAAATATAAGTTGCGGAAACATAAGTTTTTAAACAGTTTTCAAATCATAAAGAGTAATAGTGCGGAAGCGGTTTAAGTATGTAACATTACATAACAAGACAAATGTTATTTGTTATCAAATGGCCTAAGACACTAAAGCTGATGCATGTGACTCCATCCTAGCATCCTACCCTTGTGAGCGTGCCTTAGTTACCTGAGAAAACATGCGAGTAAAAGGGTCAACACAAAGGTTGGTGAGAGCACAGGTTTGTATCAGCAGTAAACATCAAAATGTTTAAAGTAAGAGTTTTGCAGATTTACATATCATTAGAATGCAGTATCGATTGATAGCTAGTCAATACAGTTATATTATATGCTGGTTGGTACCGAAACTGACAGTTGTGCCTCCTGCCATGTCCATCAAAAGACAATGGCAAAGTGTTGGTCAATATTGCACTGTTCCGACCTCCAGTTGGGTGTAGTGGGGCTTGTCAGCCCCAAATAGTACTATTCAAGATTACCACGGTAGGCGCTACGCGCTATTAACGGTCCGAGGAGTATCACGAGGACTTTTATTTGTGATTGGGGTCCACAAATATACATATAATGATAAAGCATGTCCATATGTAAATAAAATGTGTTGTTGTTCAAAAACAGTTGTAATTCAATGTTTTCTCCCCCGAACGAAGAAAATGTAAAAAGGGGCCGTGAACTCACCTGATAGTGCAGTTTCCGGTTACGAGTGTGTTTGCTACCTGTGAGTGCTAGCAGTCCTGCTAGTAAGCACCTATAACCATATAGGTGTGAGTATGTGTTTTGTGGTTTGTTGTGTTGTATCCTATACAACTCCAGCTGTCGGTGTGCTCAACCGACTGTGTGTGTGTTGACTCTACGAATCGTTGGAGACATGTTTGTTGTGTTATGTTGGTTTATGTGTCTTAATGCAAATAAGACATCAACATGCATCCTATGACTCTAGCCGTGATGTTTTCACATAAGTCATGTTTCAAAAATCGTAAAAGTTTCCATTTCTGGGAAGTTTCCATTTTTGGAAAGTGTAGTTCTGAAATTCTATTTCATAAAGTTAATACCTTTACTGTTTGTAAAAAACACTTTTAAATACCTAAAACATACCGTTTACACATAAATTGCTGTTTATGGCATTTTGCCCAAATAAAGTTTCCTAAAATAGTAAGTACCCGTTTAAAAGCTCGTTTTCACAAATCAAAGTTTCCAAACATGTTAAAAACCATTTTTAAACACATTTCCAAGATCAAAGTTCACCAAAACATTCAAAACATCAAAAGCCCTCTTTTGATTTTTAAAAGTTTCCTTATATCGTAAGTTTCTTCAAAATCATGTTTTTGACAAAATCAAACACCCAAATGTGTTTCTAAACACTGCAATCTATATTTGACAACATCTAGACATGTCTAACATGTCTTGATCATCACAAATCTGTGACATGCAACATAAAAGTTTCCTTTTATGGCAAGTGTACCTAAATCATCATCAAATCGATCAATAACTCAACCAAACTCAAATCCAATCAATCTTATACTAAAATTAGTAGATCTAAATCTAATGACACATCAAATCACCAACAAATTTGTGCTCAATAGCCACATGGAGTTGCATGTGTTCAAACACACTTGCATGTGTGTTTTTACATCATGCATGTGCGATCTAACTATAGATAAACATGTAAAACTACCTTAGATGGCAAGATTCGTGTTAGAACAGATCTTGGAACTCAAATGGATGCTGATGATGGGATTCTAGCTTGTGGGTCGTTTCCAAGACTTCTCCTTGGACTCCAATGTCTTCAAATCTGCCAAAGGTAGCTTCAATAAGGTTTCCAGATGGTTTGAGGGTGAATTAGAGTGGGTTTCAGTCGATCTTGAGTGGGAATGCTCGGTGATTTGGGGTAAAGACCGAACAATTGAATTGGGGATGGTTTTTATAAAAATTTGATCTACATGGGCTTCGCGTACCGCGAAGGCCGATCATAATGGCCATCGCTTACTGCCGAGAAATTTGGGAGTCTCGACTCCCGCTTTCCTTCGCGTACCATGACGGGCCCATTTACATGTTTTTCGGTTTCGTTGCTTCGACTTCGCTCGTGCTTGATTCCCAACGTTTTATCCTGAAATTGCCGGGTTTGGTTGTTGTTGTAGTGTTTGAGAACAAAAATTTTCTGGTTGTCACATCATCTCCTTGTTGAAAGAAAATTTCGTCCCGAAATTTATTCGTTGTTGTCAGCGTTCAACGTTGTCGGTTCGAAGAGATGGGGATGGTTGCGCATCATCTGATTTTCGCGTTTCGATGTGAATTCGGGTCCGCGTTTTGAGTTCCATGAGACTTTGACAATCGGAATCCGGCTTTAATTAAGATGTTTGACCTCACGGTCCATAATCTCTGTTGGTTCTTCCACGAACCGTATTGGTTCATCCATCTGGATCTCATCCGTAAGTGTCTCATCAGATAAACACTTCTTTAAGTTTGAGACATGAAATACGTTGTGGATTCCATCGAGTTCGGCTGGTAAATTGAGTTGGTATGCCACTGGATCAATTCTTCTCAAGATCTCAAATGGTCCAATATACTGTTTGTTCAGTTTGCCTTGTTTACCAAAACGAATGATGCCTTTCTATGGCGAGAATTCCAGAAGGGCTTTGTCTCCTACCTCAAATTCCAGAGGCTTTCGGTGTTTGTCGGCATAGTTCTTTAGACACTCGCGAGCTGCTGCCATGCGATTTTTGATTTGTACGATTTTCTCTGTCGTTTCGTGTACGAGTTCTGAGCCAGTGAGCTGGCTGTCGCCCACCCCGCCCAACAGATGGGTAATCGGCATTTCCTGTCATAGAGGGCCTCAAGAGGCGCTGCTTTGATGCTGGTGTGGTAGCTGTTGTTGTAGGAGAATTCTACCAATGGTAGGTGAGTTTTCCAGCTATTGTCAAAGCCTACTACGCACGCTCGTAGCATGTGTTCAAGAGTTTGTATTGTACGTTTGCTCTGGCCAATGGTTTGTGGGTGGTATGCTGTACTCATATTCAACCGTGTACCAAGCGACCTTTGCAACGATTTCCAGAAGTTGGAAGTGAATCTAGCGTATGGATTCGAAATGATGGGGATTGGCACTCCATGGCGTGAGACTACTTCCTTGATTTTGTCATTTTCCTTGATCGCAAGGAAATGTGCTGATTTAGTCAGCCGATCCATAATTACCCAGATAGTGTCACATCCATTAAGAGTACGGGGTAATTTGGTAATGAAGTCCACAGATATTTGTTCCCACTTCCATATGGGGACAGAGGAGTGTCGCTCCTTTCACCGTTGATGTTTAGGGATTCTCCACTAGGGAGAGGTATGCGCACAACCTTTTCGTGGCGAGTGATTTCAGCTTGGTCTTTAGACAACCAATCCATGCCCACTACAACCTCAAAACTGCCTAGTGTGGCTGGCATGAGGTCAATCTTAAACTTATGGTTTGCTAGTTCTAAAGTGCATTCTCAAATAATGTTCTTAGTTACAATCAGTTTACCATCAGCTAGCTCTACGGTGTATTCAACCTCTAAAGATATTGGGGTTACGACAAGTATTTACTAAAATGCTTAAATATAATACTTTTCCCAGTTCCAGTATCAAACAATACAGAAGCGTAATGATCGTTTAAGAGATACGTACCTGTTGCAAGGTTAGGATCATTTCTGGCTTCCATAGCCCCAATCACGAGGGCTCGTCCCTTCGAACTGTTGTTGTTCCCATTATTGTTGTTGTTCTTCAGATGTGGGCAGTCCTTTTTTATGTGCCCTGGATTTCCACATTCGAAGCAACTCTTCGGTGCTTCGTTCCCATTGTTTTTCACATGGGGCAGTCCCTCTTGAAGTGCCCTGGCTTTCCACATCCGATGCAACCTTTTGGTGCTTTGTATTGCTGCTGTTGTGGCTGTGGAATTTTGGTCACTAGTTCACCCCTGCAGTCCTTAGCTGCATGACCTAGCTTTCCGCACCGTTGACAACGATATCTTTCACACGGTCCTCGTTGATGATGATCATCACAGTTGTTGCAGTTTGGGTGTCTGCCGACATAGGCACCCTTAATTTGAGTGGTTTGAGTGAGCGGAGTGTAGGTTTGGGTTGATCCAAACTTACGTCGTCTTGGTGGTTGAAGAGTGGGTGTTTCGTTTAGAGAGTTACCCATTTGCGTTTGTTGTTGGTGGTTTTGATTACTGAGCCACGTGGAGGTAATAATCCTTGAAGAACTGCCGAATTGGTCAGTTTATGAGCTAAGTAAACGGCTTGTCGTAAGGTAGTGGGGTCAGCGGATAGTACCATATCCCGAACCTGTGGTGCCAATCCCTCAATGTATCTTTCGAGATGTTTGTAGGCTGGGGTCGCCATTTCTGGGCACATGTGTGCCAACTCATAAGATCGAGAAGTGTATGCCTCGATCTCAGAACCAATCATCCTGTGGTTTCGAAATTCCGTTTCCAATTTTTGAACTTTGTCGTGAGAGAAATATTCGTGGTTCATCATTCTTTTGAATTCTTCCCAAGGTATAGCATTAGATGTTTCTCGTCCTATGGTTTGAACATTTGTGTCCCACCAAGTGAGGGCTGCTCCCTCCTAGGTTCCTGTTGTGTACTTTACGCGATTATTAACCCTACAGTTGCTCATGATGAAAGCTGATTCCAATTTCTCAATCCATCGGGGGAGACCGGCATCAGCTTTTGTACCATTGAAAGAATGTGGTTTGCAGTCTAAGGATGTTTTGAATGTGCAGTAAGGTGGATTAGGGTTTGCCTCTTGGGTTAGTGGATTTTGGTTACGTGCAGCTTCATGTGCAGTGATTTCCTCCTCAACTCGTTCGTTGATGAGCACGTTCAGTCCGTTACGGTGAGGTTGATATTTCCACGTTCTCCCTTGTTTCTGCATCCTATGCGTCTTCCAGTCATGATCTTCATAGCGAGAATCAGTGTTAGAGTATTTCTAAGGACCAATGCAGTGGGTGGTTGATATGAAAGAGAAAACATGTATGGGTTGGCATAGACAAGACTTTCAGTAACAGATTTTAGTCTTGATATATAATAAGTTGTACTGGTTACAATTCATTTAATAACAACAAATTTGGATTCCCAAAATATTTATTACAGAGACACAACCTGTCTCTATTAGATCTATGCTAAGTTAATCGAAGGCATTAACGATAGTGGAATAAGAATCAGCATCTCCTGTTGGTTCCTCTTCCTCAGTGTCATTCTCTTCTTGAACTGGATCGGCGACCTTGTTTTCCAGCTCTTCAATTCTAGCTTTAGCGATGGCAGCTCGGTCCTTGGCTGCTTGGAATAGTGAAATCAACTGGGTCATCTCCCGATCCATCTTGTTGACTCTGCTACAAAGTTCTGCATGTCGGGTATTTGTATATCTCGTCTCCTTTGCTAGATACTCTATGCGGTCGTCTGCCCAGGCCAGGTCCCGAGTAAATCAAGCGATGTCATCTGATTCAAGACACTGCCCCTTAGGCTCATGTGGGTTTATTATGGGTGATGCATTGTCGGGTGACTCCTCCATGGAGTCCTCCTCAGGATCCTTGTCAGGGTCCTCATCGAAAGATTTGATACGTTGCTTCGTGTGAAGTGTAAAGTCGCAACATGAGGTTTTCATGGATATATGGTAATCCGAACTATAGCTGGAAATTTGATGAATGTTGAAATCTTGATACGTTGCTTGAATTCCGTTGCAACCATCAGAGTGAGGGATAAGCGAATATCAATGTATGTGTTTTCAAAAATCGGCTCACAATAGAATTTGCAAGAATTCTTGCGTACCTGTAAATTCACGATTATGTTGCGCACCATGATCGTCAATTTACCTTACATAAGAATTCTAGTTTCTCCCACTTCGAGTTTATTAGGTTTTGCTGGATTCAGGGTTTATTCATGTCATCAAGATTTAAACAAAAGTCAGATGAGGTATGGCTGAATAGTCTATCTAAACTAATACTTGGGATAATTACGCGAGTTGGATGATATTATAGGGTCTTGTGTAGATCCTATAAGGACAACTATTTGGCTTGAGCGTGTTTTCCTTATGGCACTTGGTGTCGAGACACTCATTGTGTGAATTTTAGGATAGCTGCTTATAGATGACCAACTAGCAGTCAAGGAGTTTTCTATGCACTCGTAACGAAATCTCTCCGCTTGGTCACTCTAGTTCTTCTTAACTCGAGCGACAATGTTCGTTCGGTGATATTCTAAGAATGACAATGAGTTGAGTTTGGAATCTCCTCATATGGTTCTTTCAAGTAGTATGTGTAGAAGTACCAAAGGACTACAAGAATGTTGTTTAGGAGTTAGGAAGAGAATCGATGTTTTTCTAATCAAAGCTGAAGTGACAACCTTATTACTGCTATCAATGTTGTGAAGAGTGACTGTTTGTGGTTTGAAGATTTTAGGTTGTGGATCTTATAGATATAGTCCCAAAGATAAGGAGTGAGTTTGTTCTAGCCGTTGGATTTATCTCATCCTTCGACTTATTGAGTGAGTCATAGGGCCTATTCCATCTCCTGACTTGTCCGAGCGAGCCATAGGGCCTATTTCATCCCTTGACTTGTTTCTGTGCATCCACGATCAGCTCTTGTCGTCACCTCTTTGATTCGGTCACCGGTGATGGTATCACCAATACCGACTGTTCCTCCTCAAATGGCTCAGACATGCTGCGTTCGGAATGATAGTTAATTCTTGTTTCAGTAACTCAACTATATTAGTAGAATTGATGCTGAAAGTGTAGGAACAATCTGTTCCTCTTCGTCATGTGCAATAGCACGTGGTGATGCTGATGTCGCCACATCTATAATGCGCGTAATAAGTGTATGTACAATTATGTATGCAGGTATGTTAGTACTATTTCTACTAACACTATGTGTGTGGAGACTAGTGGTTATAGACTAAGTTCATTAAATGCAAAACCTAATTCGCAATAACCGGAGGCTCTGATACCAATCTGTCGCACCCCGGCCCTCCAGTCCCGGACGGGGGGGCGACGCATCAGACCGTTCGGGCAGGATCGCAGTCTCAGGTCACACTGTTGCGAGACCTACATGTCTAGTTGCATACGTACAACCAATAACTTGGATAAAACAGTTCAGTAAAATCAGAGCTGTGGAAATAAAAGTTTAAGTTGTCAAAACAACATTGTAAATATAAGTTGCGGAAACATAAGTTTTTAAACAGTTTTCAAATCATAAAGAGTAATAGTGCGGAAGCGGTTTAAGTATGTAACATTACATAACAAGACAAATGTTATTTGTTATCAAATGGCCTAAGACACTAAAGCTGATGCATGTGACTCCATCCTAGCATCCTACCCTTGTGTGCGTGCCTTAGTTACCTGAATCCTAGCATCCTACCCTTGTGTGCGTGCCTTAGTTACCTGAGAAAACATGCGAGTAAAAGGGTTAACACAAAGGTTGGTGAGAGCACAGGTTTGTATCAGCAGTAAACATCAAAATGTTTAAAGTAAGAGTTTTGCAGATTTACATATCATTAGAATGCAGTATCGATTGATAGCTACTCAATACAGTTATATTATATGCTGGTTGGTACCGAAGCTGACAGTTGTGCCTCCCGCCATGTCCATCACAAGACAATGGCAAAGTGTTGGTCAATATTGCACTGTTCTGACCTCCAGTCGGGTGTAGTGGGGCTTGTCAAGCCCAAATAGTACTATTCAAGATTACCACGGTAGGCGCTAGGCGCTTTTAACGGTCCGAGGAGTATCGCGAGGACTTTTAGTTGTGATTGGGGTCCATACATATACAAAGAATGATAAAGCATGTCCATATGTAAATAAAATGAGTTGTTGTTCAAAAACAGTTGTAATGCAATGTTTTCTCCCCCAAAGGTAGAAAATGTAAAAAGGGGCCGTGAACTCACCTGATAGTGCAATTTCCAGTTACGAGTGTGTTTGCTACCTGCGAGTGCTAGCAGTCCTTCTAGTAAGCACCTATAACCATATAGGTGTGAGTATGTGTTTTGTGGTGTGTTGTATCCTATACAACTCTAGGTGTCGGTGTGCTCAACCGAGTGTGTGTGTGTTGACTCTACGAATCGTTGGTGACACGTTTGTTGTGTTACGTTGGTTTATGTGTCTTAATGCAAATAAGACATCAGCATGCATCCTATGACTCTAGCCGTGATGTTTTCACATAGGTCATGTTTCGAAAATCGTAAAAGTTTCCGTTTCTGGGAAGTTTCCATTTTTGGAAAGTGTAGTTATGAAATTCCATTTCATAAAGTTAATACCTTTACTGTTTGTAAAAACACTTTTAAATACCTAAAACATACCGTTTACACATAAATTGTTGTTTATGGCATTTTGCCCAAATAAAGTTTCCTAAAATAGTAAGTACCCGTTTAAAAGCTTGTTTTCACAAATCAAAGTTTCCAAACATGTTAAAAACCATTTTTAAACACATTTCCGTGATTAAAGTTCACCAAAACATTCAAAACATCAAAAGCCCTCTTTTGATTTTTAAAAGTTTCCTTATATCGTAAGTGTAACACCCTGACCGATGGCGGAAACGTCGGGATGCCACGAGGGATGTGTAGATTGTTCATAAGCTCGTGGGCATCTAATTAAATCATCACATAACAATTAATCAAACAAATTAGTTACATCCAAAAATCATGTTCATCATGTGTCACACCCCAAATTTTCAACTAACGGAATCATACCGTTTGGGACGTGACAAACCAGGATCTCAGATCATTAGACATAACGAAGACCTCTATATGATTTTCAAACATACTTTGGTCCAAAACTGTAATATCAAAGTTCTAACGTTGCGGAAGCGTTTTTAAAACAATAACAAACTTAACGGTTTGAAAACTGTAAATTACAAAGCAAAGTCTCAATTGTTTAAATTCAAAACAATAGGAATGTAAAATATGCATGCGACTCGATCTCCTAGTCCATGCTTGCTTGCTCGTGTACCTTAGCGTCCTGAGAAAACATGTAAATCAAGTCAACACAAAGGTTGGTGCATACACAGGTTTATGTTTGAAACAACTGTTTGAAATGAAATGGTTGCAGATAACATAATCACACATGCATAGTCATGATAGCTAGTCATTTGTACTATTTACATAAGTGGTCGACACCGAAGCTGACTGTTTGAATATTGGTTGCCTTTCCACTATTGTCTAGCACAAACAATAGTAATGTGAATTGGCTAGTCAAACACTTGCGTAGATCCCATCTACCAAGTGAGGTTTGTCAAACCTAATAGATCTATTTCCAACTACCACGCTTTGCACTACGACAAATAAACGGTTCGATATGTAAGGACTTGTAATGCTATGTTCACACTTAATGTAAACAGCTAACTCATGCAAGTGATATGTATCTAAAAGCTTTGTTGCACATGTTTTCTCCCCTAAAACAGTTAAAATAATAAAAGGGGCCGTGTACGCACCTTTGAATGTAGCAGAATGATCAAACACACGTGAACTCGCGTAGATAATCCTCTACGAAAAATCTGTGTTTAAACAATAACGTTGTGTTATTCAGAATGTTGTTTTGTGTTCGAAATTACATACGTGTCAACACACGTATGTTAGACTTGTTATAAACGCACATAAGTAAGTACGCGCGACTTTGAAATCGTTTAATAAAATCATATGGTCATTTATGATTTTATTTAAACAAGTGTAATTATATGCGGTTACGTTTTCGGGTTAAAATCTAAATTTTATTATTTCAGGCTGTTCGTATTCTCATTACGGTTCTAACGCAACTCGAAAGGATCGAATCGGAGTTAGAACGAACAATTTATGATCGAAACACTAAAAATGATTTAAGTTTCAAAAATGGCAGAGGCAAGGGTCGAACCCTTGACCTCCTAGACCAAACACCATGCCCAAACCAGTCCAACTAACTCACATTTTGTATTAGTACCCAGTTTTAATTGTTTTTAAATACCCATGGGTCGGTTTCTCCTTTGTTAAACTAAACCGAAACATTTGTAACCCAATTGACCCATAATTCTAGCTCGATCAAACCTAAAACCATAGGGCTATGGTTCCTTAGATTTAGGCGAGTTCAACAATGGTACTAATTTGATTATTGACCAATACAGCTTAACAAGATGGCACCTACACCGATTCGAACGTGAATGCCATAAACCATATCACAAATTGATCAAATTCGATTATGATAAACTGTAAGATCATAGAGTTTTCATGAAAAATGATTTCGAAACTTTCTGAAAGGTTTAATTTGAATATTAAGTTCTATCAACTTGAAATCCCCATTTCGTTTTTCATAGAAAACCCTAGAATTAAAAACCCTTCAATTCGATATTATTATATGAAATTGATATAGGGTTATCATTGAAATATAAATGTCGATACTCTCAGCATAGGTTGATTTGAATCTTATGGTCATTAGCATAGAAATCCCCAAACCGGTTCTTAACATAAACCCTAATAATCAAAACCGAACAATTCGATGTTAAAACCATGAATCATCATGGGGTTATGCTTGATCGGTATTCTCTGAAACTACTAATGTGCTTTAATTTCGTTTTCTAGTTTGTTTGATCATAATCCCCCAATTCGTTCAAAGTGATGAACCCTAGAATTAGAGTTCCTATGATTCGATTTTTTAAACGAAATTGTCATACGGATTTTCTTGATCGGCACCTTCTGACACTTTCTATGTATTTTAATTTGATTACAAAACGCGTTTTAATCTAAACCCCCAAAACGACTCCAACGATGAACCCTAGTAATCGGGCTCTATCAATTCGTTGTTAGAACCACAAATTAATATAGGGTTATGCTTAATCAGTTGGTTTAGGTTGTGTTTGAGTGACTACTTACTTGTTTTGATGTAGAATCGTTGTAGATCGACTCCAAGCCCTAGGTTCGGCCTCCTCTTAATCAAATTCTTCAATCCGAAGCTTCTGGGACCAAATCACTGCTTGTATTATCCTCTGAGTGTACTGAGTAGTGTTTAGGAGAGTGAAATTGTGCGAATTACATTCGGATTATACGAACTTGATAATGATTAGAGCGGTTTCGACATTTGGGTTAATTTCTTGATTAATTCGAGCATTATGATAGTAATTAATATTAAACCGATGATGGGAATCATTATTGTGACTGTTAGGATCGATTTCCATTGATTAATTTCTATGTTTTAATGAAATTACGAATTTAACTAATCATATGGCCGAATTTTGACTTTTACAAGTCAAAATTGATTAACTTTCATGCTTCTAAGTTTAATCCTATTAAATTAAATGTTTTAGGATTAATTTTACTCACTTTCAACCCCTCTAGTTTGTTTTTGAATGATTTCGTATTGTTTCTGCTAGTTCTGGGTTTAACGAAGTTAATCCGGAATGCCGGATTGTCACATCATGAGCTAGTTACATCAATTACATAAAAGATTTAGCTAGCTAACTAAATTCTAGTCTTCAGAATTTCAGTTTTTTTAGCTAAGTCCAAGAAACCTAAGTGATGATGTCCAAAAGATGTAGAGCTCTCCTGCTCTACCTACTTCTCTTCATTTCCTGAAACATGTAGAAAATCAAGTGTCAACTACGAAGTAGTTGGTCAGAAATCATATGGTTTTATGTATTAAAAATGTTTATAAAATTTTTATGAAAGTTTATAAATAGGTTTATGAAAGTTTATAATTTCCCCGAGAAAATACACATGTGCACCTGCAAGATAATCCAACACTGCCAAAATCCAACAAACACAACATCCAAACAATCCAAGTAATCACATACACAATAATCGCAAATAATTATCCACGTATATTCAACTAATCACATCAATTCAATAATCATCAATCATCATAATCATATCAATATAAGTTACCGCGGAGGACCTCAGTCAACTCAATCAACGGCGGAATCATCGTGGAGGACCTTAGTCAACTGAACCAACGATATTCCTATAAGTGACAATACATGCACTGCGGAGGACCGCAGTCAACTCAACCAACAGTGGAGTCTCTGAGGAGGATGTTAGTCAACTCACCAACAGTAACTCAATCATCGCGGAGGACCTAAGTCAACTCAACCAACAATGACTCACATATAAGTAATAATCCATCTCAATCAATGATCAATAATAATCCATTAATATGAATATCATATTGATAATCCAGGTGTCACCCATGTGTTATCAAAATATTATTTAAATTGGTATACATGTTTCACCTCCGAGTTTAAAAAAAACAGTTTTAAAAGGAGGTTATGAGAACTCACCTAAGTCCTTAGATTCAGTGTGTTTGCAAAATGTGCGCTCACGTACGTGAAATCAAATGCAACTCAACAATATGTAATTATCGTGTATTTCATATTCATAAGTATATGCATTTCAGTTCAATTAAGTGTCCATGAGTGTTTGCTTTTAAATTGTTATATTTATCGTTAACTTAGTTTATTTGTCCTAAGTTAAGTTGCAACACTCAAGGCTTTATAAATGATCATCATAAGAAGGTAATCTAAACTTGCTAGTTTTAATTATCAAATGGTGATAAACAAGTCTTGAGATACTAGGTGTACCCTCATGAATATGTATGATAAAGAGTGATGTCTTTAATCATACGCGTATCTATACATGCATGCATGTCCAATTAAATTGACCACCAAACTTTCTAAGTTATAAAAATTAACTTTTATGTTCAAGAAATCACACCTAGGTTAATTACATAAAATGTTTCAATGTATATAATCTAAAGTTTTTTAAAACTTTATTTTTAGAGAGAGAAAAGATGGTGATCCTTATAATCTTCATGCTTGCATGGATTAGGCAAGGTTTACGTTCAAAACCCCAAGGTTCGCTGCCCCATATCCGGCCACTTAGAGGTTTGTGAAGTTGGGTTCATCTCAGGCTCGGCCATAATAGGGTTCGTGAGTATTGGGTTTGGCTGCATAAGGTTCGGCCGGCCTAGGTTTGGCTAGCTAGGGTTCGCAGGCCAAAGGTTCGTTCAGCAGGAAGTTTTGCATGGCAAGGGCTTGGCCAAGGCAAGGCTTTCCTGGCAACATGGAGGTTCGCTAGGCAGGGTTCGGCCCACCCAGGCACGCCATCATGTACACAGGTTCGGTTGTCCCTGGGTTTGTGGCTAGCATGAAGGTTCGCCTAGGTAAGGTTTGGCCAGGGCAAGGTTTGCCTGGCAAGGTTCGGCCAAAGGAAGGTTCAGCCAAGGCAAGGTTCGGCCAAGGCAAGGTTCGTGAAGGAAAGCTTCGGCTGGTACAGGTTTGGCTCCCCTTTTAGGGTTCGGCTAAGCTTTGATCTGATCAGCCAAGGTTCGGCCAATCCTTCTGCCCAGCTAGCGAAGGTTCGCCCGACTAGTTTCCCCACGAACCACCTGTTCATCACCCTCATCCCTGGACATAACCTGTTGCAAACCCAACCTACCATTTCTACTCTTTTATACCAACTTATTTTAAGGTGTTAAAGTGATAATATCGAGTTACACACCCTAACTTATAACCGGTTGTTGTTTAAAGTGAGAAACAAAAATAAAAAGTCAAGATCTACCTCTAAATGTCGACCAAATGATGAGTTTCTTCGTGGATTCTTGTTCTATTTGGTTAGATGAACGATTTGGCACCAAGATCTCGCGAAACCGTTGAGAAACGAAGGAGATAATCTAGAGAGAAGTTAGATAGAGATAGAGGGGTTACGGGAATGGGGTTTAGAGAGAGAGAGTGTTTGTAGAAAATGAAGAAGAAAGAAGAAAATCTTCTTTCTTATACCCCGTTTCGTCCCCGCGTGCTCGGTCTCGTTTAATACGCGCTTAAAATTATAAAATGCTCGGTTTCTATCGTTGAAGAAAATTAAAACATAACACGTTTAAATAATGTTGTTTCGTTTAAATAAAATGATTTTATTTAAATACGGTTGTTTCGTAAATAATTCCGTTAAATTATTTATTTAAATAAAATAATTCGTTCGTTTTCGTTTTATGTTGTAATTCCTAATAAACGTTTTTAAATCCTTTTTCCTTATTTTAATATCGTTAGATATTATTTTGGCATCTCGCCGAAATGCGTTACTCACGTACGTATTCGTAAAGATCGTCACCCTTCCGAATCCAACGCTCGTATCGTATTTCGATTCGATTTACGAATTATGGAATATCGCTTCAGGATATTATTCCTAATAATTATATTCGTGTGAATCGTCACCCACGCGAATACATTATTAAGTTAATATTTCTGAAATAATATTCGCTTTTAAAATTATCTTCGTAACCTCACCATCGCGTGTTTATCTTTAATAATGCTTTCGTTATTTTATTATCTTGAAAAATATATATATTCCCAATCCTAATCCCACTAAACCATATCACTGACACATCCATAATAGACCGAAATATGCTTATGTTTAGGGCATATGTAGGGGTAGGTCGCAACCTCCCCAGCCACCGTCCCACCGCTATTTCGATAAACCATGACCATGTGTCCTTGACTATGTTTAGCAACCAGACCATAACAACTCCATTACTACTTTACATCCCAAACCAAAACCTCGGATTCTCCTCACCAAAGCCTCAACACTGATGTAATCATGATAAACCGAAGATGGCTTATGTATAGGGCATATATAGAGGTCAGTCGCAACTGCCTCAGCCACCGTCCCACCACCTCTTCGCTAGACCATGATTATATCCTTGCCTATCTTTGGTTATAGAATCCTAACCACAACTATTCCAAACCAACAATCCGTATTAGCTGCAATAAACTCTCTAGTTCTATTTAGTTGTTTTTCAAACTAAACTCCCCATGGTTTATGCTATAAAATCATATGTTCTCAATATGTATACCAATAATAATGACATCCAATAATTCATAGAAATTATCATTAATAATTATCATATCAGGTCTTAACAGTACATTTAAACATGTACGGACAACCTGAAATACAGTGATGTTACAGTAAGTTTCTTCAAAATCATGTTTTTGACAAAATCAAACACCCAAATGTGTTTCTAAACACTTCAATCTATATTTGACAACATCTATACATGTCTAACATGTCTAGATCATCACAAATCTATGACATGCAACATAAAGGTTTCCTTTTATGGCAAGTGTACATAAATCATCATCAAATCGATCAATAACTCAACCAAACTAAAATCCAATCAATCTTATACTAAAATTACTAGATCTAAATCTAATAACACATCAAATCACCAACAAATTCGTGCTCAATAGCCACATGGAGTTGCATGTGTTCAAACACACTTGCATGTGTTTTTTTTCATCATGCATGTGCGATCTAACTATAGTTAAACATGTAAAACTACCTTAGATGGCAAGATTCGTGTTAGAACAGATCCTGGAACTCAAATGGAGGCTGATGATGGGATTCTAGCTTGTGGGTCGTTTCCAAGACTTTTCCTTGGACTCCAATGTCTTCAAATCTCTCAAAGGTAGCTTCAATAAGGTTTCCAGATGGTTTGAGGGTGAATTAGAGTGGGTTTCAGTCGATCTTGAGTGGGAATGCTCGGTGATTTGGGGTAAAGACCGAACAATTGAATTGGGGATGGTTTTTATAAAAATTTTGATCTGTATGGGCTTTGCGTACCGCGAAGGCCGATCAGAATGGCCATCGCGTACCGCCGAGAAATTCGGGAGTCTCGACTCCCGCTTTCCTTCGCGTACCGCCAATCCCTTCGCCATAGGCCTTCGCGTACCGCGACGGGTCCATTTACATGTTTTTCGGTTTAGATTGCTTCGACTTCGCTCGTGCTTGATTCCCAACGTTTTATCCTGAAATTGCCGGGTTTCACAGGAACCCCATATGAACTGTTGATTTTTCTGAGTCAAAGTTGTTAATGGCAAGGCTATTTTTGAAAAGTTCTTAATAAATTGCCGACAATAACCTGCCAGTTCTAAGAATTGGCGGGTTTCAGTTGGTGTCTCCCATTGTTTCACTGCTCTAATCTTACTAGGATCTACTTGTATACCATTTTCATTAACTACGTGTCCAAGAAATAGAACTTCCTGTAACCAAAATTCACGCTTGGAAAATTTGGCATATAGCTTCTCACGTGCTAAAAGTTCCAAAATTAGTTTCAAGTGTTGTGCATGTTCCTGTTGGTTTTAGAAGTAAATGAGAGTGTCATCAATAAATACAATCACAAACTTATCCAGATAAGGTCTACACACTCGATTCATTAGATCCATGAAAACTGCAGATGCATTTGTTAACCCAAATGGCATTACTAAAAACTCGTAATGTCCCTATAGGGTTCTGAAAGCTGTTTTAGGAACATCATCATGAATCCATAACTGATGATATCCAGACCTTAAATCGATTTTAGAAAAATAAGTAGCACCTTGCAATTGATCAAATAGATCATCAATACGAGGCAGTGGATAACGGTTTTTGATTGTTAATTTATTGAGTTCCCTGTAGTCGATATACATCCTGAAAGAACCATCTTTCTTTTTCACAAAAAGAATTGGTGCTCCCATGGTGAGAAACTAGGTCTAATAAAACCTGTCTAACAGTTCTTGCAGTTGACCTGAAAGCTCTTGCATTTCTGAGGGTGCTAAACGATAAGGAGCTTTAGCAACAGGTGCTGCATCTGGAATCAAGTCAATATGAAATTCAACTTGTCTCACTGGGGGGTAATCCTGATATATCCTCAGGAAAAACTTCAGGAAAATCCGTAACTACAGGAATATCTTTGAAACGGTTTTGTCGAGAACTGTTCTCAGTCACATGTTCTAGGAAAGCCTGACAACCTTTCCTTGAACATATCTAAGTTTGCATACATGATATGATACCAAGTTTTCTACTAGCTTGTTCTCCTTGAACTATCAGTGTATTACCGTTAGGTAATGGAATACGGATCACCTTGTTTTGACACACAACTTCTGCTTGATTATCAGAAAGCCAGTCCATGCCAACCTCGACATCAAAGCTTTCAAGTTCAATAGGAAGTAGATTTAAATTTAAAAGGTGCTCATTCATATCCAAGGAACATCCTTGAATAATGTTATTAGTTTTGATCAGCTTGCCATTTGCAAGTTTAATAACATAAGGATAATCTAGATCTACAGTAGGCAATGAGAGTAATGATGCAAATTTAGGAGAGATAAAACTTTTATCTGCCCCTATATCAAACAGAATTGATGCATATAGATTATTGAGAAGAACGTACCAGAGAAAATATTCGCATCATGTCTAGTTTCTGTTGCACCAATCTTAAAAGCTCTCCCTAGCTTCGTTCCCGGGATTGGTGTTGTTGTTGTTGTTGTTTGGACAGTTTCTCATGAAATGGTCAGGGCTTTCACACTTGAAGCATGACCTGATTGGTTGTGTGGGTTGTCGTGGTGCTTGATTTGGTTGACGAGTAGGAAAGTTATAGTACCTTGCATAGTGTCCGACTCGGCTACAGTTCGCACAAACAGGACATGGTCCTGTATGATGAAAATGTCACTTGTTGCGTTTGGGAGACTGCCTGGTATAAGCTTTCCTCTCAGGAATAGCTGCACCATACTTCTTCACTGTTGGTTTACTCTGGCTAGTCTCACCCAGAGCTTTGGTTTCGCTTTTCCCAAACCACTTCCTTTTGGTACCCTCGTGTTACTAGGGGCACTAAGATCACTACGGCTTACAACCGCCTGAGTTTTTGTTGACAATGTACCACTTCTTACTGCCTCATCAGTAAGCTTAGTGGTTAACAAGATGGTACGTTTGAGTGTAGTGGGTTCTGCAGCAATCACCATTCCCCAAATCTGGGGAACCAGACCTTTGATGTACTTCTCAATCAGTGTTGCTTCCGTAGGAAACATATTGGGAAGTAAGCAAGTAAATTCATGAAACCAATCGGTATAAGCTAAACAGTCAGCACCGATCATAGAGTGATTCTAGAATTCTTCCTGTAATTTCTGGATTTTAGTGATTGGACAGTACTCTGAAATAATCAGAGTTTTAAAATCGTTTCAGCCCATAGTTTCAACTATGGCTGAACAACATTTTCGCCTGGGTATTACACCAGGTTAAAGATGAGTACTTCAAAGAATAAGTAGTATAAGACACCTTATGCTCGGCCAAACATTGACTGATTTTGGGTTTTGTTTCCATTTCCTCGATCCACTTTAAAAGTCCAGCCGCTCCTTCCTTACCTGTGAAAGTAGGAGGGTTGCAGGAAGCAAAGTACTTGTAAGTACATCCCTGTTGTGGCGGATCGGGAAAAGTTGTTGTTGTACCAGTGGTATGAGTCGTTTCTACGTGTCCACCAGTAGCGTTGTGTTCAGCATGGTCATGGTCCACACTAGAACCAGAAGTGATGTTATGTTGATGTTGAGTTAAGATACCTGGTACTACAGTAGATAGCTGTTCTTTTACTATTCGTGCTGCTGCTGCTTCATTTAATTCTGATCCACTTGCAACCGCAGGTGGAACTATATTCACTTCTGGGTTCACAGGTGGAACTGTATTCGTTTCCGGATTCATAGGTGGAACTATTTTCACTTCCTAATTAACAGGTGTAACTTGATTTGTTTCAGAGTTAACAACGTTCTTAGTAGTGTTCTTAGTTGGTCAACCTCTTTTAGGAGCCATTATTCTGCTCACATGCAAACAAACTCAGGTCAGTTCAAGAACATTCAAATATAACCCTTTCAGTCACATAAATTCAACCATATTCAGTCATACTGAAAAATTATGATGATATGTTCAGACAGACAATTGATATAATACCACACATGATTTTGATATGTTGTCACACAGGACTTTGATACATTGCCACACAGACAATTGATATGATACCAGACAAGATTTTGATATGTTGCCACATATGACTTTGATATGTTGTCACACAGTCAATTGATATGATATCACATAGAATTTTTTTATGTTGCCACACAGGACTTTGATACGTTGTCACATAGACAATTTGTAACATCACTGTACTTCCGGTCGTCCGTACATCCGTACGATTGTACTGTTACAACCTGAGATTTTGTAATTATTAATATTGATACATTATTTGATGATTATCACTGTTACTGGTATAAATGCTTAGAACATATTATTATACGCGTAAACCATGGGAAGTTTAGTTGTAACTCAACTAAACAGAACCAGAGAGTTTATCGCAGATGATTACACGGATTATGGATTATTGGTTGAAATGGAAAGGAATGTAGAGTTGGTTATGTTTTGGTTGCTAAACATAGTCAAGGACACATGGTCATGGTTTATCGAAATAGCGGTGGGACGGTGTAGGGGAGGTTGCGATCTACCTCTGCATATGCCCTATGCATATGCATATTTCGGTCTATCATGGATGTGTCAGTGACTTGGTTTAGTGGGTTTTGGATTGGGAATAATAATATTAAGTTCATAAAAATAAAGAAAGTATAATTGAAAAACAATTACGCGATGGTGAGGTTACAAACATTATTTAAACGCGAATATTAATTCAGAAATATTAACTTGATAAATGTATTCGCGTGGGTGACGATTCACACGAATATAATTATTAAGAATAATATTCTGAAACGATATTCCATAAATCGTAAATCGAATCGAAATACGATACGAGCATTGGATTTGCAAAGGTGACGATCTTTGCGAATACGTACGTAAGGTGACGATAAGAAGCTGAAGGTTTGGCCGACGATCCAAGGTAGATCTCGAAATTTATTTCGGTTTCTCATTCTAAACATTTGATGAGTTATACTTTTAAGCTTTAAACAAGTTAAACACGTTTAAAAACCCTAATATGCATGTGAGAGTATAACGAGACCTTAGATGAACACATGGAAGCTTAGAACTCGGAATAAGGGATGAAGATGGGACTGGTTCGCTGCTGGCCGAGACTGTTACAGGTTGGCGAACCTGTTGCAGGGCATAAGGGGACGAACCTTTGGTCCTTCCCTAGTCGGGGTAGGTGGGCCGAACCTTCCCTAGTCGACCGAACCTTTCTTCACCAGCCACGAACCCTAGCGAACATGGGTCTCTTGTCGGCGAACCTTAGTCAGCCAACTTGGACGAACCCTCGACCCATGGTGAGCGAACCTTGCTTGTGGTTGCCGAACCCACATGTCCCGAACCCTTGGGTCCAGCCGAACCATTGCCTGCACATTGGCCGAACCTTCTTGTTCCAAACAGCATAGACATCAGCCAAACCCTCCCCTATAGCCGAACCATGTGGCTCACGAACCTACCAGGGCCGAACCACTTAGTTGCTGGCCGAATCTTTGTAATTAGGCGAACCTAGGGTGTAGTTTGGCATAAGGTTCGCTGGCTTGTGGCTAGTAAAACCCTAAATGTATAACTAAGGATAATAAGGATCAAGGATGCTGGGAAACTAGGTGTAATCATGCATGCAAGTTAAATTACAAACACCCCATTTTTTATAGGAAGAATGGGTTTTAAAATATGGACTTACATGATTTGAACGTTTTATAGGAATAACAAAATTATTATCTTCTAACTCTAATTTAAAATTTCAACAACCGAAATTATGGTGGGCCCTTTGATTGAACATGCATGGGATTATAATTTTAGATACGTTTATGACGAGGGTTATTATCTCTAAGTAAACGTAACTATGGTAATTACACCTTATGTGGCATAACCTATTATTGTTTTTAGATAATTTAAAACTAACAAGTTAGATTTGAGTTTAATAACAATTAGCTATAAAAATCCCTAGTGTTTTACTAACCTTAGGTAAAATAAAACTAAGAAAGTGAAACACTCTATGAAATAAAAGTGAACACCAATGGTCACTAAATTAAAAAGAAACACACGTACTCACAAATACAAATACACGATAATTACAGGTTGTTGAGTTACTTCTGAGTTCATATATGCGAGCGCGCATACTACTAAAACACTGACTCTAAGGACTCAGGTGAGTTCTCATAACATCCCTTTTCTTTAAACTGTTTTGTTTTAAAACTCGGAGGTGAAGCATGTATACCAAATTCAAATATTATTTTGATAACACAAGGATAATACATGTTTATCAATATGATATTCACCTTTTAGAACTATCATTACTTATGGATTATCACTTATATGCATATATTCGTGTAACATTGTCATTGACTTCAGTCAATAACAAGGATTACATGTATTGTCACATGGATTATCATAACTTTGTGAAACATTGCCTTTGACCTTGGTTATTTGCATTGGTTTCATGTATTGCCACGTGGTTAGCTACCACTCCATGGATTATGTTTTTAACTTATGTTAATTACATAATGACCATGTATAGTCACAGATATTATTTGAGATTAATGATGTTGAGATTGGTTGAATGGTTATGTGATTGATTATCTATTATTGACTATGATTATCTATGATTGACTATGACTTAATTGATATGTGGTTATGTGTTGATTGAATGTTTGAATTGTTGAATTGGTGGATATGTGTTGGATTATCTCATACAGGTATTCTTGTGGATTTTCTCGGATAAACTATAAGTTTTTATACTCATTTTATCTAAACTTTTTATAAAACCCTTTTTCAAACACAACTTTTATACTCATTTTATAAAACACTTTTAAGTATAAAAACTTATGATTACTCACCAACTACTTCGTAGTTGACACTTGATTTATTACATGTTTCAGGTGATGAAGCTAAGTAGGTTGAAGAGGATGAAATCTCACTTTTGGACATCATCATATAGGATCTTGGACTTAGCTAAAATTAACTAAAATTCTGGCGATAAGAGTTTAGTTAGTTTAGCTAATTCTTTCGTGTAATTGATGTATTGAATTCATAATGAACATGATTTTTGTGTAATTATTTTGGTTGATTGAATGATATATGATGATTTGATTTAGATGCCCACGAGCTTTTGAACAATCTACACATCCCTCGTGGCATCCCGACGTTTCCGCCATCGGTCGGGGTGTTACAGATTGGTATCAGAGCCTGGGTTATAGGAAATTAGGTTACTAGAAATGGTTGACCTAGTCTATAACCGTCGGATACCCTAGTATGAATTATTTCATACACTAGTTAGTATATTTAGGATTTCATGCTTATGTGTTTATTACATGTTAACTGAACTCTTGTTATACATTTGATATATAATTGATGTTTACTAATTATTTGTTTACTTGTGCCCTAATGACTCGATAAGGACATACTCGTGGTGTATTGTAACGGTGGTGGGACGATGGTTTGGGTGGTTACGAACTACCCTTATCATATGCCCTATATATATATACCATTTACAGTACATCGGGTGGATGTCACTATTGAGGAATAAGGGAACTACCTGTTTGGGACACTTATCTGCTTAAGAACTTAACTGCTTAGGAAATTATCTTCTATAGAAATTATCTGTTAGATCTCTTGATCTCCAGACAAGGACACACTCGTGGTATACTACAAACGTGGTGGGACGGTGTAAGGGAGGTTGCGATCTACCCTTGCATATGCCCTATACATATACCATTTGTAGTATATTGGGGGTCTGTCAGTGTCAGGATCATAGGATATTATTAGGAAATTACTAGGAATTGTTGTGAGGATATGGTTGAAGGTATGTTGATTGAGATTGGTTTGGATTGACTCATGGATGACTACACTTAATGAACACTTGTAAAATCACTTGTGAATACACTTATTGGACACGTAGGGTGCATAGGATCAACAAACGATACGAACGCTTAGTGATAGATGGATGATTTGGATGATGATATAGACACTTGGTGATAATATAAACGCATAGTGATGATACTAACACTTAGTGATGGTATGGACACTTGATGAGAATAAATTATAGAGAGAATATGAACACTTAGTGACAATAAGAGCACTCAGTGATGATATGAACCCTTATTGATGATTATGGACATTGAGATTTGGTATGGAATTTAGTGAACTTAGACATTAGGGGAAACTTTAATGTCAGGTGAACTTAGACATTAGGTGAACTTAGAAATAGGTAAACCTACATGTCAGGTGAACTTAGACATTAGGCGAACCCAATTGTCCAAGGGAACTAGAGACCACTTCACTCAAAATTGTCCTACCTAATATAAGGTTTGTGAAGTGAGAATATGGTAAAATACATGATATACCCTAAATGCTAATAAGGGCATAATCATGGTGCAATGGAACGGTGGTGGGACGGTGTAGGGGAGATTGCGATCTACCTCTGCATATGCCCTATATATAAGCTTGTTGCATTGCATCGGGAGGTTGTCTGTGTTGGTATAGGGTGGGGAATGTATGGCACTTAGGAATAGTTAGCTAATATTAGTTATGACCAACTTGGACACTTAGTATAATATTAGGAAATTGATAAATGTTATGAGTTTAATGAAAGATAGGAGAGAAATATAGTTCCTATATGTAATCCTAACTGTTTAAATGAACTCATTTGACCATTGTTTGTATGACTTACGTTGTAAACGGTAGTAACATGTTTCTAATTCCTCAGAAACATGCCGCCGCGCCGTCACAACGAAGATAACTCGAACTATGGGGAGGCTGACAACAGTAATGCCAACTCCGGCATAAAAGAGTTAGCAACACTTATCTCTGGATTGGTGAATCAACTGATACAAGCCAATCAATCTCTCGCTCAGAACAGAGGTGGTGCAAACCCACCAACTTGCACGTTCAAACACTTCAACTCCTGTAATCCACAGAAGTTTACGGGTGCTGAGTCAGCCACTGGTCTGCTGCAGTGGTTTGAGAGCATGGAGAACACCTTCATTAACAACGATTGCCTAGAGAATCTGAAGGTGCACTATGCCACCAGTGTTTTCCAAAAGAGAGCACTGACTTGGTGGAATGGCGAAAAGCGAACCAGGGGAGTTGATGCTGCCCTAGCACTGACGTGGACTGAGGTCAAGAACTTAATGACCACTGAATTCTGTCCTTGCTGTGAAATGAGGAAACTGGAGACTGAGTTCTGGGAACTCAAACAGGATAGTGGCGAGAATGTCATCTATAATACTCGTTTCCACGAGTATAGTCTGCTGGTGCCTCACCTAGTGACACCTTTAGAGAGAGCTATTGAGAAGTATATCGGTGGGCTGCCGATGCAGATTCAAGACACTTTCTACGGGAGCAACCCCAAAACACTTGAGGCTGTGATCCGTTTATCTGCTACACTGACTGACAATCATGTGAAGGTTGGAACACTCACTCGGAAGGGATTCAAGAAGACCGACACCAAAGCAGCTGCAAAAGAGGCTTCAACTGAAGTCAAGACTAAACAAGGCAGCTCATCCAAAAGCAACAACAAAAAGAGGAAGGCCAGAAACTTCATGGCGAGGGTTATTATCTCTAAGTAAACGTAACTATGGTAATTACACCTTATGTGGCATAACCTATTATTGTTATTAGATAATTAAAAACTAACAAGTTAGATTTGAGTTTAATAACAATTAGCTATAAAAATCCCTAGTGTTTTACTAAACTTAGGTAAAATAAAACTAAGAAAGTGAAACACTCTATGAAGTAAAAGTGAACACCAATGGTCACTAAATTAAAAAGAAACACACGTACTCACAAATACAAATACACGATAATTACAGGTTGTTGAGTTACTTCTGAGTTCATATACGCGAGCGCTCATACTACTAAAACACTGATTCTAAGGACTCAGGTGAGTTCTTATAACCTCCCTTTTCTTTAAACTGTTTTGTTTTAAAACTCGGAGGTGAAGCATGTATACCAAATTCAAATATTATTTTGATAACACAAGGATAATACCTGTTTATCAATATGATATTCACGTTTTAGAATTATCATTACTTATGGATTATCACTTATATGCATATATTCGTGTAACATTGTCATTGACTTCAGTCAATAACAAGGATTACATGTATTGTCACTTGGATTATCATAACTTCGTGAAACATTGCCTTTGACCTTGGTAAATTGCATTGGTTTCATGTATTGCCACATGGTTAGCTACCACTCTATGGATCATGTTTTTAACTTATGTTAATTACATAATGACCATGTATAGTCACAGATATTATTTGAGATTAATGATGTTGAGATTGGTTGAATGGTTATATGATTGATTATCTATTAGTGACTATGATTATCTATGATTGACTATGACTTAATTGATATGTGGTTATGTGTTGATTGAATGTTTGAATTGTTGAATTGGTGGATATGTGTTGGATTATCTCATACAGGTATTCTTGTGGATTTTCTCGGATAAACTATAAGTTTTTATACTCATTTTATCTAAACTTTTTATAAAACCCTTTTTCAAACACAACTTTTATACTCATTTTATGAAACACTTTTAAGTATAAAAACTTATGATTACTCACCAACTACTTCGTAGTTGACACTTGATTTATTACATGTTTCAGGTGATGAAGCTAAGTAGGTTGAAGAGGATGAAATCTCACTTTTGGACATCATCATATCGGATCTTGGACTTAGCTAAAATTAACTAAAATTCTGGCTATTAGAGTTTAGTTAGTTTAGCTAATTCTTTTGTATAATTGATGTATTGAATTCATGATGAACATGATTTTTGTGTAATTATTTTGGTTGATTGAATGATATATGATGATTTGATTTAGATGCCCACGAGCTTTTGAACAATCTACACATCCCTCGTGGCATCCCGACGTTTCCGCCATCGGTCTGGGTGTTACACAATTGATATGATACCACACAAGATTTTGATATGTTGCCACACAGGACTTTGATATGTTGTCACATAGACAATTGATATGATATACCACACATAATTTTGATTTGTTGCCACACATGACATTGATACGTGGTCACACAAACAATTGATATGGTACCATAGAAGATTTTGATATGTTGTCACACAGGACTTTGATATGTTGTCACACAGACAATTGATATAATACCACACAAGACTTTGATACGTTGTCACACAGACAATTGATATGGTATCACACATGATTTTAATATGTTGCCACACAGGACTTTGATATGTTGTCACACAGACATTTGATACGTTACTACACAAAGTTTTGATATGTTACCCAGATACTGCTTATGAAATAAAAGTTTGATATAAACACGCATGTTTACCACACAACACACATACTGAGATAAAACGTTTCATTACCACTATACTATTTTTATACATCGGTAAAGTTAAGTACAATAGAGTGTCAAGATACTAACCACAGTAATTAAAACCTAACCGGATGGGATCTATTCTACATGTCAAAATTATCCCATAACCTCGCACACCTAACCTATTCACCACTACTCGGTGATATCTACAATGAAGTATCCCAAAACATCAGCACGATGATCATACTTACCATAGAAAGTACGGTAAGCAAGCTATTACCATAGCCATAGCAACCATAACTATAGCTATCGCCATCATCCTTACCTCCACATCTAAAGCTCTAACCTTCTCAATCTGTGCTCTCCCTCTCTCAACATACTACCAAAATAACACAATCACAGTCGTAATCCAGTGGTCTTGCGGGCTTGTCCCCGCATCCGTCTAATCCCAGTAAAGACCGGGACTCTCTGTGGTGTTGGGCTCCTAGACCGTCTGATCGCCTAAGTATCCTCATCTGAGACCTGAGGATATGGTGGTGGTGTGTGTGGTACAAGTGGTGGTGTCTGGGCAACTAGTGGTGGTGTGTGAGAAACCTGAGGTACCACTCTAGATGCAGCTGAAGATGACTTTGAATCTGAGCCCTCGCTAGAGCTAGGCGTGTCATCTAGTATCACGTATAGGAACCTCTGGTAGATGTATCGTTCTCCGGGATTTGTCATCGCTGTACAACACAATTTCAAAATCAGTACCATGCAATGAATATTCAATAATAATATTCAACGCAACCATGATATCTATTCCTATCCTGAAGCAACTATTCACAATTGGTGTTATTGTTGTGATGCTTGTCTTGAAATCTACTAGAATGCACACATGTTGCAAATTCTAGTTATGCTGGCCACTCATAACTGTGACTTGTACCACTTGATTATTCTAGCTCAAATCAAAACAAGTTTTTGTTCTTTAGTTATGTTCAGTGCTCTCAGTGTCACTATATCAAGAATAAATTCGGAGAAAATTAGATATTTTGGACTTTTCGCATACCGGAAAGGGACCTCAAACCACCTTGGCGTACCGCGAAGAGTTCCGATGCACAATAACTTCGAATTTTTTCTTGTTTTTACGATTCCGAAGAGTCGAAACCTCCGTTTTTTCGCACGATTTTCACCCACATTTATGATTTCTTGCATATTTTCAAATCATGAAGATCACAATCGTTCTGTTAACGTGGACTTCAAATATGATGACGTGGATTCTAAAATGATGACGTAAGCTTTTGACGTAATTGTCATACACTAAAAGAAGATTTTTGCGTAAGAAGAGTTTGAATCAATATAAGTTTGATATGTGACATGCTAAAGATATAAAAACACAAATATAGTACAAAAAATATCTAATACAAAAAAAATCCAGTACAAAACATCAAAAATATTGTACAAAAAAATCCAGTACAAAAAAATAGAAATATAGTACAAAAAACACAAAAATCCAATATAAAAAATATACATAACACCAAAAATTAGTAAAAACAAAATAAAAATCTTGTAAAAAAATAAGATGTTATACCTAAATTATCATGTCACATGTCAAACTTTTATTAATTTTTATTTTTCTTAGGCAAAAATGTCTTATTATTTGATCTTTTCTCTAAATTTATTAGCATATATTACTAAATTGTCTTATTTGATCCATTTAAAATAAAGTGACGTGATAAACCAACAATTTTAAATTATTTTATAATTTGTAGTTATTTATAAATTTATATATCACCAACTTATTTTTTTTAATCGATAATTACATAAAATTTTCCAGGAAACTTTTCTTAACAACTCTATTGGCAAAATCATCCATCAAATTTTTCGAAAACTTTTCTCAAATAAATTTTTCTTGACAATTTTTTTTAAAAAAAAATAAATATACGTTGCATAATTTTAAATGACTATGAACATATTAAAAAGTAAAAACAATGCAAAAATTAAAATTGTTTAAAAACATAGTTATGTTATGAATATTTTAGAACTTAAAAGTAAGATCAGTTGTTTTTATATAAGTTCAAGTGCTTGCGAGCATTGATCAAATCCACGTGTTTCTCACAAATAAACTCATTATATGATAAAACCTTCTAATGACTCTCTTGACCGAGATTTAATCCCATGTCATAAACTTATTAGGGTATGTGTAGCGAGGGATGACTCCAATAAGTGAGGCGCCTCAAGCCCCTATTACGCCTCCTCCACTATTACACAATGTCTGTGATTGGGGCGTGACCAAGCATTCGTGACCATGGTCATGACGTGAAGAAAGAAGAAAGGGGAAAAAAGAAGTGGGTGGTGAGGGCTTATGAGAGAGTGATGATAAAACATATGATAATAACGTGAAATGATGAGGATGTGATAATGCTAGTTGTTTATGTAGCGACTACGTGACACATAGGTAAAATAACGGTGGCTTTTACCACTACACATTAGGGGTGTGCTTTTTACCTGAACCCGAACCTGATTAAACCCGAGAACCAATTAAACCGATGTTAAATGGTTCGGTTCTTGGTTCTAATTTCATATTACAAAAACCCGAATAACCCGACCTGAGCAAACCGAAACCCGATTAACCAACACGAAAGACAATATACTACGCATGACCTAAGAATTATAAAACTATATAAGAAAATATTATTTGGTATACACGAGAAAAGGGGAGACAGCTGAGCATGGAAGGAAGCTTTAGTGATTGGCTTATGGCAAAGGCCTTATGTACGGAGGTTTACTTTTGTGACGCCCCAAGGCCCACAACCAACTTTTATTACCAAAATTCGTTGAGCATTAATTATATAGTAAACTTCTCTTTTGCTTCCTGTGGTTTGACAAAAGTACCCATTTTCATCCAAATTTTGAAATTTTGCAATTTTCCTCCATTAGTTTCAGAAAATTAACCATTTTCATCCAAAGTCCATTTAAATTTTGGATGAAAATGGTTATTTTTGTCAAACCACAGGGACTAAAATGATTAATTTTCTGAAACTAATGGAGGAAAATTGCAAAATTTCAAAATTTGGATGAAAATGGTTACTTTTGTCAAACCACAGGGAGCAAAAGAGAAGTTTACTCTTAATTATATATAACTACTATTTGTTTATATTTTATCAATAAATATAAAACTTTTAATATAGTTTTAACTAGATTTTTTAATCCAATCAAAATATTTAACTTATGTTGACAACATTAATTACTTTGATTTGAGTTATTATTCAATAATAAATATGAGTAACATTAATTGCCATTTAATTAATAAATTTATAAACGAAAAAAAGTGTCTCGTAATTGATTAATTATTAAATTGGTTTTCATTTTGCTTTCTAAACAAAATAGGTTTTTTAAACAATAATAAAATATACAAATAAATAAGAAAATGAAATTTTTTTTAACAAACGCGTTAATTAGAATTATTTCAAATTGGTTTTTTTTTTTTTTTTTTTTTTTACAAAAGAGTGTTTTTAATGAGATTTATTTTACTAAAAAGGTATTTTTTTTCTAAAATAATCAACCATATATTTTTATAACCTCAAAATCCAAGGAAAAATATTAAATTGTTAGTTACATCACTCCTAATCTTATCAAATAAAAAAATGAGTATTTTTGAAAATATACAGTAAATAAAAAAAATTGAATTGAAGATGTAGATACATAAAAATTTCTTTTTAACTAAACTATGATTTTTGAACTTATATGTCAATGAAAAAAAAGCTAAAAAAGTATAACTCAACTTACCATAAAAACAACAAGATTTATAAAATTTCTATTTTTACTAATTAATACGACTAGTTAAATGGTAACAAACATTTTAATATTGACACGAGAAATAACTTTTATGAGAGAACTCATTTAAATAAATAAATCTTTACATGTAAAAAAGTAGCAATTTTATTTATTATTGAATTTACATTAAAAGTTGTTAGCATTTATGGGTGGAGTTATAGTAAAAACGCTTATATTGATGAGAAGTGTGAGAATGATTGTAGTCTATTGGATACATAATTTAATGCTTGAGATCAAAGTTGTATTAAAAAAGTTAGTGTGATGGTATTTTAGTCATAAACACTTTTATTGACCTTTTATCATGTTCCCCACATTTTTTTTTAAAACGGTCATGAAATTTATATACGATATTATTTTATTAAAAAAGCTACACCAAAAAAACGAACATTTTTTAATTTTTAAAACGAGTATAATATTTTTATATAAAAAACGTTTTCTCTACCTTTTATATTTGTAATGCGTCATTGTGTCTTTTTTTTTGTTATTGTGTCTTTTTGTTTGTGATTGTTTGTTTTTGTTCGTCGTTATGTCTAACTATTTTTTTTATAAAATGATGAGTTTTAAAAATAATATTGGTGAAACAACAGAATCACACATTTTTTTATGTATATAAATCATAATGATATACACAACAACAAATTCATCTAATACATAAAAAATGATAAGATATAATCAAATTGTCAAAAACATAAAACACAATAATGAATACATATAACACAATAACCTAAATATGTGTTAATGAAAAAAGAAATTTTGAAAAATAAAATGTTGAAATAATACAATTGTGTACTTTTAATATGGAAAACATAAAAAAACAAATTACAAATGTATTTAATATATAAAGAAAATAACAATAAAACATGAAATAAGTTAAAAGGTATGTGTATAAAACACAATAATTTGTATATTACGCAACCACCTGAACGTAAAATACAACTATGAGTATATTACACAATGAACTGAATGTAAAATACAACTATGAGTATATTACCCAATGAGCTGAACGTAAAACACAATGATGCGTATATTACACAATAACTTTAACATAAAACAAAATAATGACTATTACATAATGACCTGAACGTAAGACACAATGTTCTGAAGATAAATACAATGATGAATATTTTACACAATGACCTGAACGTAAGACACAATGATGAGTATATTACACAATGTTTTGAAGATAAAACACAATGATAAATATATTACACAATGATCTAAACATAAAATACAATGACGAAAATGTATTTTTCAAAAAATTAAAACAATTCATGTTTTTTAAAATTATGAGTTTTAAAAACATAATGGTGAAATAAAACAATTATGTACTTTTAATACATAAAACATAAAAAATAAATAAGAACAATTTATTCAATGCATAAAAAATAATATCAAAATAATAAAATATGATATAAAAAATAAAACATAATAATAAAAACATTAGTTAATGACATGAAGCATTAAACACAATGGCTTAAACCATTAAACACATTGACCAAAATACCATTTTTATAAAATTAAAGAAATATCACCTGTCAATTTCACTATCATTCTCACCTTTTTCACCAATCTCATTATTTTTACTTGAACCTAATCCTATCATTTATTGAGAATGTGATAATTAAAGATTAGGTAAACTTAAATAATGATTGCATTTATTAATGTTAAATAACATTTAAGTAAACTTTTAATGGATTAGGATGCAAATAGCAACACCCTTTAATTATTTAAATCTACTTACCAATGATGTCTTGTCCCAGTGATAAGATATATGTATGAGGGAAGTGATAGGAGACTCAGGTCCTGGGTTCGATTCTTGATCCCATCCGGTTTTACTGGCCTTCCACCGTCGTGCCTTTGGACGGGTTCTTGGGTCAGGTTTTTCCTGGGAATTGGTGGCTGGTGGGCTAGGGGTTCCGTCCGTCTGGGCTAGTGGCCAACCATCCTTTAGTCATTGGGAGCCACGTACGGAGTACCCGGCAGTTAATTAGTTGGTCGTTCAAAAGAAAATAAAATTATTTAAATCTACTTCACTTCTTTATTCTAGCTGAATTTGAACCAATTTATTTACATGTAGGGACGCTTAAAGCCTTCTAAAAGTAGCTCGAGTTTTTAAATTTGAGTTATTTCGTAAAATTTTTATTGTTTTATTCAAACATGGTAGAATATAATAAAAATTATTTATCTGGTATGTATATTAACTAAAAAGCTAACTTTTTAAAAGTATTTTAAGTTTTAAATCGCTATAATTAATTTTTTATAGCGGCTGATTTTGGTTCACTGACAAATCACTGAAGTATTATGCCACCAGCAGTACCACTCGATCATTTTCACTGCTAAGTCATCGGTATTGAAGGAAACTCGATACTTTGATAAAACTCCTTTGTGAGATTCGAACTCAGGACCATTTGGTCGTGAGCCTTATCCCACCATCAAGATATAGATAGGGTGTAATGTCTTTGGTATTGCTATAGTTAATTAGGTGGTAAAATTGACCCACACAATTATTAATGTGTTAAGTTTTGGTTTTGTTTGTTTTAAAATTGATCAAGCTAATAGAATAAAAAATAATAATTATGAATCATGAATCTAATTGTAGAAAAATTAAAATTAAAATTGGTTTTCATTATGAGTATTTACTTATCCACACGTACTTCCATTATAGCTTTTAAAACAAAACAAATCAATATAACCAAATTTCAACACAATCAATCAATTAACCACACTTAGGTGGAAATTGATATTAAACTTAGTTATAATGTTTCCATCCAAGTACTTTCATCACAACCCATTCAACAATTTACCCATTCATTCTATGATGTTCACACTCAAGTTGTTCCATCATAGCTTTAATACCAAACAACAATTTATATGGTTAAAGTCATATTTAACCATACTACTATGATATTCATCCTCAAATATTTCTATCATATATTACATAACCAATTAACACTCAATTCAATCGCACATAATCACAATTCAATCATTATGATAGATATGCAGAGTTTAACTAAATAAGGGGTCGTTTGGTTGGGTCTGAACCATTAAGTGCTGAATGGTTAAGATGTCTGAATGGTTAAGAGAGTCTAAACCATTAAGTGCTGAATCAATTAAGACTGAATGGTTTGCACATCTGAATAAAAATAAAAAATAAAAAAAACTTTTTTTAATTAAAACCCTAGCCACCTTGCACCCCCGCCCCCACCCCTTGTCTTTTCTTTCTGCTCAAAGCCTCAAACCGCCGATGCCGTATTGCCGTTCCACTTCCGACCATCTCCAAAACATGCCCGTTAACAATACCTAGACTACATGTTTCACCCCGACCGTCGCCACCGTTGAAGCCATTATCAAGCAACCCCGTCGATGCCACCATTGAAGCCATCGATTGCGGACTAGCGTCGGCGGACGAGCAGCGGACAAGCGGCGGCAACGGCGTGGTCGGGAGCGGTTGCGACGGCACGGTCGGGAGCGGTGGTGGAGCCGGCACCTTGATGTTCTACGGCTGAATCAGAAGATAGGGACCTTCGGTGATCATTCAGAACCTCTTCCTTCTCTTCTTTCTCATTCAGACATTCAATCCATTCAGATGTGTTTTTTTTGCACCAAGCAAACGGTCTGAATCTGAACCATTCAGATTCAGACCCATTTAGATGCTACCAAACAACCCTAAGTCGAACTACTTAATCAAACAAACGTCACCTATGAACCAAACATTTCATAGCCAATCCAATTCAATTATTAGAACATCACATCTACATATACATACGTACATACGTACATACGTACATACGTACATACATATATATGGTTTTTAGTAAGTTAGATAACTTACCTTAGCACTATGTTTATGGATTCACAATTGGTGCCTTGCCTTCTCTTTGATTCTCCTTTGGATTTCCACCACCATCACCACCTATTTATCAACAAGTGTAATTTTCTTAACTATTATACTAGTCAAGATCATCATTGAATTATCCAAATCAATATATATTGCTATCAAATTAACACATTTTTTCATGATAATTACCATAAACCAATTTCGTGATTCAATTCACCAAATTTGACCTAAAGTCAACTATTGACATATCAACAAACACTTGGTGTGCATTATTTAATTTAACTAATCTTTGTTAATATTTAAACATTAACTAATCCCACTTACAAACTCAAAATCACCAATTTCGTTATCTTTACTAAATATTTCTTAAAATTGATGCATCACACAAGTCAAAACCATGATATTAATAATCTTACTAGCTATTAAACACCCCAATATGAATTTCTTCATAACTTCTCAAGTTACCCAAATCCATCTCGAACCAAATTCAATCAAATTCACAATAACTAGTAGTTTGATTGTTTTTAACATATAACAAACATCAATTTATGGATTCTAACTCATTCCAACAACAAATTTCAAGATTTGAAGTAAACCCTCATCTTTTTCATCTCAAGAACTTATGATTAACTTCGAAATAAAATTGATGCGTTGCAATACACATCTACTTTTACCCATTTTTATTTAGCTTTTCTATCTAATTTTATTTTAATTTTTAGTAATTTTATTTTTTTTACTTTTGTTTTATTTTTTTATTGATACATTACTATTTTCCTTAGGTGTTAGTGCAACCGTGGTGCAAAAACGAGTACCCGACCACGCGTGAACCCGAAAAATTGGAAAAAGACAAAGCTGCTAGAATATTTCCCTTTAGGCGTGTCTCCTGGGCGGGTTGTAGGCTCGACCCTTTCGTATGCCCTATATATAAGCATACCGATCTGGATATTACATGTGATGTTAAAGAGTTTAAGGTTGTTACCGAAAAAGGTTTGCAAAAGCTATTTTTTTCAAATACTAAACTATATGAACTCACCAACCATTGTGTTGACTTTGTTTTCTTACATGCTTTTTCAGGTGACGTACAGGAATAAGCTAAGGTTTAGGAATGCATACTAGGATGTCCATTTAGAGGACCTAGTGGATTTTGGGGAAAGCACATGTGTTGATGAAAGTTGTGAATCTATTTTGATATCTTGTACAGTTACAAGATAGCAAACATTTGATTCTTTTGATAGGTTTACTTAGTTAAATTATCAAACATTGACATTTGTAATTTAACTTTGTAATCCTAGTTTAATGCTTTATTGTGCTTTAGTTATTGTCAATGTTGATGCTATGTAAACAATCTGATCATCACGATTATCACTCACGATATCGCGCCCCGAGAACCTTCCGCCCGACGGGGAAGTGGATCCAACCCGCTGGCTCGGGGTGTGACAGATTGGTATCAGAGCTCAAGGTTATAGAGAATAATAGGTCATTTACTTAAACGGTTTGGCATAGACTATAACTTAGGGACCTTCATGTAGAGAACATAGGAATTAAGAATTTACTTGCATTGTGTCTTCTGCATTCGATCATTGCACTAATCAATATTCTATTGGTTGTGATCAAAATGTCACCAAGAAGACAACCATCACCACACCTTCTTTCGCAGGAGACGGACCCAGCAGTTGATGCACTTGCAACCCTGATCACTGAACAGTTTGTGGCGGTTCTCCCTAGAATCATCACCCGGATCAGGAACAGTGAGGAGTTTGCTATGAACTTCCCACTACTATCTGCAGAGAAGAAGGAACCGGAAGAAGGAGAAACCAGCAAGAAACCTAAACGTCGTTGTGCAAAAAGGCGAAAAAGAACTGTGAACTACACTGAAGCTGAACCTATCAGTCAAATCCTGCTAGATTTGACTACAGGAGTCCGTGCTCATTATGAGGGAAAAGCCCCTCTCTGTTCAGCTTGTCACTACCATCATCAAGCTGAACTTTCATGTGTACAATGCACGCGCTGTGGAAAAACGGGACACTGGATGCAGCAGTGTAGGTCACCAATAACCTCTACTCCTCGTCAATATGTTGGTACATTTCCTAAATGTGCCGGATGTGGTTTTCACCATGGTGAGAAGAAACCTTGTAGACGTTGTCTGAATTGTAGGAAATACGGACACTGGATCCAACAGTGTCGGTTCACTTCCATTGGGAAACAGAAAAAGGAAGCGGGCACCTCTACTTCCTCTCAGCCTAACAACAACTTCTACACATGTGGGATGCTCGGACATTTCGCAAGGGACTGCCCTAGGAGGATGCCTCCAGCAGACCCCACAGTCACTAAGGAACTTTTTGCTTTACCAGCTCCTAGAGATCGCTCGGAGTCCGATGACCCCATAGGTATGCAAATTTCATCAAGTTACGCTGAATTACTTATTGGTATGCTAATTAGAGATGCATATTCCATTGTGGTTTTAGAAGCAATAAATCTAAGGTAATCGTAAGCAACTCGATGCCAATAAGATAATCGGAATAGTAACCTAAGGAAGCCTTAGGTCAAATAAGCGTTAAATAAATGAATAAAGATAGGGTGATTTCTAATTACAGTCTAGTTACTATAATTAGGAAGAGGACCTTATCTAATTAGAACACTAAAAGCCGTAGGAATTCAAAATGCCAAAGCTAGCGTGTAAACTTTCATTTTCTACCTAGACCTCATAGAACTCGAATTACTTAATTTAGAGAACTTTGGTTCTAGGATGTTAAGAAAGGGTGAATGTTGGAACTATGCTGTAATTATAGTTAAACTAGATAAGTAGACCCGGAGAACCAGTCGCGAATACAAGACTAAGATATGCTAAAGACGGGTATTGGCATGTGATATCCTTTATCCCATAAGTGCTTGTTTCATTTTGATACTAGTATGCATCAGAAATTTATCTTGTTTCTATTAGTATAACCACATAGTATTCCATGAAAACTTAGAAATTCTTTATTGCAGTAGAAACAATGAAAGAATCCTTAGTTAATGTATGCGACATACTTAGGAAACCATAGCTAACACTAAGGTGGTGTAACAATTGATGCTCATAGCATCAATTAGTTTTGAACAATAATAAAGTGTTAGACTTATGCAAAGATTAAGCAAAGTATAGCAGTATGACAACTGCGAACAATAAGGCGAGCAAAACTCTGAAGCGATACTTGAGGAATCATACCGAAGGCAATGACGCAGGGAGACGAAAACAAGATACATCTGATTCAGGATGAATAAGTCAACATAAAGGGCTCAGTGAAACTACGGAATTGTGAAGTCAAACACTGAATGAAACCGTGTTTCAAACTAATAAGACTCAATGGAAATCCCAAACGTGACCCAGAGTTCATTTGGGGAGCGTAGGGACATCACCCCAAACAAAGTTTTCCCCACTTGTTTACAAAGAAAGTCGTACTCGATAATAACTTTTAAATTTCGGGACGAAATTTCTTTAACAGGGGAGACTGTAACACCAGTGCCAGAATTGTAACCGGAACAATAACTTGTACAGTAACTCAGACATAAACTACGTGTATTAACTGTATGCTAATATCATGTGATGCTTGACATAAACTAATACGCAATGGATTCAGTAATCTGATTCAAACTCACAGTTTAACAGTCTGAAACATATCAGACAACACTGAACTGACACATGAATGCTTTTTAGGATGTTATTATGTATAAACGTATGTGAGGTTTTACAGAACAAAACAACCCGAATGTCGTTACGTGAATGCTAAATTGACGGATTATTCGTAGAGGTGACGATCTGTACGAATAAATCTGAAAGTTTAACGTTCTGAATGATATCCGATAATTAGAAAACAAGATTGAAAAGTATAGTTATCGTCGTGTTCGTACGGGTGACGATTCGAACGAATACGCGCAACGACTGTACGATTTGATTTTAAACAGTAAATTTAATATTTTTGAAAATTAAAAATAAACGAAAGATATTTAGTTAATTTACTAGGAATAACCACCTAAAATAATTTTATAAATCTTATTTTATAAACCGCGTCGTTTCGTTACGAAAACCACGAGAATCCGACATGTTACGCGAAATCGAACGAAACCGAACCTACCGGGTATTTTGAGACATTAAATGTGGGCATTGAATGCACCACCAACCCCACCACCTCATTCCAACTTCACAATTTTCGGACTCCCCCTCTCACTAGAATTCAGCCTTCTCTCTAAGGTTTCTTGGTGATTTCTCAACGGATTCGCGAGTTCTTGGAGTCAAAATGATCATCTCATCACGTAGATCAAGGAAGTACAAGATATTTAAGATTTCATCCATCGATTCTGAGGTAAATCTCAAGTTTACATTCGGTTCTACCTTTAGATTGTTGATGTCTTAATCACATTAAGCACTTAGAAACACTTAGATAAACACTTATGAACGACTAGGAAATTGTAGGAACTAATCTATAGCAGATTTGGATCGATGGGGAAGATGATGGTGCAGGTTCGTGACAGAATTCGATCGGCCGAACCTATTTGAGCTGGACTAAGGACCAGCTGAACCTTCCTTTTTGTGGATCTCAGCCGAACCTATTGACGGCCGAACCCTGTGCTCTGCCAGCCGAACCTGTCCTCTCTGACCAGCAGACAGGGCCGAACCTGTCTTTCTTTGGCCGAATCCCTATCAGACGAACCTTTGCATGGTCACGAACTAGGAGCCAGGTGAAACTACTACCACCGGACCTTCTACATGTTAGCCGAACCACAAGGGCCACGAACCTGTACTCGGCCGAACCTATGACCCACGAACCAGTTGGGACGAACCTGGAACTTTAGCCGAACCTTTGGACGAACCAGCTGACCACGAGCCTTTGATCAATGAACCTTCCTAGCCGAACCCTCCCCTTGAACGAACCTAGGGCTGGCACAAACCCAGGACTTTTCTAGGACTTAGCCGAACCCTAAAGGTTCGCCGAACCTATTATCATAGCCGAAACTGTAGGCTGTGAAGTGTAGTGGGCTGAAACCTAAAGGTTCGTCGAACCTGCTATAACAGCCTAACCCATGGTGGCTGCCAAAAGGTTCGCTGCTTTGGGTGGATACAAAACCTAAGTGTTAACTAAACAAGGCGTTGCAAGACTTAGGGATGTCGAGCATGGGATTTGTTTTAAAGTAGAGCATTAGAGCTTATTTAAACAAGAGTTGATAACTTCAATTTGGAGTTAGAACATTTGAGAAATTTTAAATGATCAAAACAATAACCTAATGGTTCAAATGTTGCTTTAATCAACATTAACTAAACCTTAGGAAATCAATAAGGATATATAACTAATCTAGATGATTTAGTTAACTAATCTAGTCTTAGTTAATCAAAGTTTGGACAAGAAATCAAATGGGAAATCAAAAGCAAACTATGGGCTCAAAATTGGCCCAATGGGCTTAACCTAAGCCCATCACATGTTAAATGTCTTTCTATTAAAGTTAATTATATTTTCAATTTAAGAAAATGGTTTATAAACTCTATGGAATTAAAAGAAATAATTTTGACTTAATATTTGATTTAAAATGAATTAAATTATAAACGTTTTAATTAAAGGCTTGTTATGATTAAATTGTGGGATATGGGTACTAAGTAGACTAGTAGATAGAGTTTTAGAAGTTCATTAGTCACATAGGACACTTAGTTGCACACCGAGACCGAATTCTAGACGCGTCTATTATAAATACTTATCGCATAAGAATTCTCTTAAACCAAATCAGGAACCTAGGAAACCTAAGCTACAGCAGCGAGCGCGCATTTTGTTGTAGTACAATACAGGGCAACACAGGTGAGTTCATTTGTCCCTTTTCAAACAAATTTGTTTTTACTTCGGGACTGAGAAGCATGTTAAACATTTTAAACCAGTAGTGAAATGTTTTATAAATACTTTTACACTTATTTATGATGCTAATACTAATGCTTAAGCTTGTTACTCTTATTCTGAAAACTAAAAGCTAAGACTTCAAACTATGTGTTAAAGCTATAAACTATATGCTAATACGAATACTAAGAACTATATGCTCAAACTATGTGCTAATATTATATGCTAAATGCTACAAGCTATGATTACATGCTAAATGCTAATACTTGACACACTCGTTCTAAAGGCTAACACTGTATACATTTACTCTAATTGCTAATACTTCATACCTTTATTTTTTTAAAAAAAGTTAATATCTTATACTTTTAACTTAAATGCTAACGCTGTTTACATTCATACTTATTTTCTTAAAACTCTCAGAACTTTTAAATGCATAAGAGAGACAAATACTAAAACTAGGAATGCCTTTGAAAACTACATTTATGTAAGCTTGTAAACTTAAACTCAGAAAGACTCACATGCTCAAAAGACTATAAAGACTTATATCCTTGATATGCTATAAACACTTGTACGCTCGAAATGCTTGGAATGCTTAAAACACTTGAATGCTCGAATTGCTTGAAATGCCAAGACTAGAGGCTGATTGATCGACGTGTGTTGACCTATGTGTCAACCCCTACTAGTCATCAGTAAGACTATGTGAATGCTATAAACTTGTATGCTCAAGCTATCAGACATCGTAAGACAGACTGATTGGCCGCCGCGTCTTGACATTGGTCAAGCCCTACTAGTCATCAGTGGTCTTCGTTGTCAGGATCATGTAAGACAGACTGATTGGCCGCCGTGTCTTGACATTGGTCAAGCCCTACTAGTCATTCGGTGTTCTTCTTGATTCGCCCATGGTTGTGACGAGTGACTAGGATGATTTTGGTCTCTTCTATTGACTTTGTGTTATCTTGAAGACTCCTCTATCAAAGCACCAATGTCACGAGTCCTATTTAGTTCCGTTATGGATGGATGCTGAATTCCTTAGGGTGTTCAGCTGTCCATAATGGTAACTCTCAAAACTTGATACTCAAAACTATGATGGGGTTGGATGGTAGGTAAGACGCTTAATTATCATTAACAACAATGTCATATGTGATTTAGTATGTGGTGGGATGTTGGCTGGGCGGGCGGTAAGTTCGACCCTACATATGCCCTATATATAAGCATACCGAATTGGATATTACAAGTGATGTTAATGAGATTAAGGTTGTTACCGAAAAGGGTTTGTGAATGCTATTGGGTAGATATCTTAAACTTCTAAACATGATGCTTGAAACTATGATGGAATTGGATGGTAGGTAAAATGCTTAATTATCATTAACAACAGTGTCATATGTGGATTAGTATGTGGTGGGATGGCGTCTTGGCGGGTTGTAGGCTCGACCCTTTCGTATGCCCTATATATAAGCATACTGATCTGGATATTACATGTGATGTTAAAGAGGTTAAGGTTGTTACCGAAAAAGGTTATTTTTTTCAAATACTAAACTATATGAACTCACCAACCATTGTGTTGACTTTGTTTTCTTACATGCTTTCTCAGGTGACATACATGAATAAGCTAAGGTTCAGGAATGCATACTAGGATGTCCATTTAGAGGACCTAGTGAATTTTGGGGAAAGCACATGTGTTGATGAAATTTGTGAATCTATTTTGATATCTTGTACAGTTACAAGATAGCAAACATTTGATTGTTTTGATAGGTTTACTTTGTTAAATTATCAAACATTGACATTTGTAATTTAACTTTGTAATCCTAGTTTAATGCTTTATTGTGCTATAGTTATTCTCAATGTTGATGCTATGTAAACAATCTGATCATCACGATTATCACTCACGATATCGCGCCCTGAGAACCTTCCACCCGACGGGGAAGTTGATCCAACCCGCTGGCTCGGGGTGTGACACCGGGAGCCCCAACCGTTCTATTTTCCAATTGTCCCAAACACAGAAGCCAAAACCATAAAAAAACAAAAAAAAACAAAACAAGATTACGGAAGGAAAAAAGGGCAAACGGTGACAGAAGAAAAGGAGGCAAACGGCAATCACCGAACCACTGAAGGAGGAAGACCGAAGGGCTAACCACGAATAAGGGAACTTTTGAAACCTCTAAGGGGGGTTGGGATTTGGGGAAATGGGGCACCACGAACATGGACGTGTCAAAGAAGGTCCGATTGGACTGGAGACCGGATGACAGAGGATCGTTCGTCGAGTTACAAACCGGTGGGCTACTGGGCTGGTATCCGACTTCAGCCTTCTCAGTTCTCACTCTTCGGCTCGGGACCACATGTATGGTTCACTGTATGTTTGTGTTTGACGCCTAATTTTCTTGCATGATGTGTTATGTCGAAGAACATTAGGTATTGATCTTGAAGGCACATAATATAAAAACTAACAACATTTGTAAGAAAAACATTGCTTTTTATATATCTTGAACACTTCTTTGGTTTGAATCGAACTTTCGGGTAACCCCATAAAGGCCACCTACGCAAGTTCATAACTAATCCACAGAATATACATTTTGCCAATTGAAACTCTAGGTTTCATATATGAGTTATGAACTTATGCCTCAAGTTCATAACTGTTACAACCAGTACCAGATCGTCCGGCAATTCGTACGGTATGTGTACTTACACCATTACTATGTGTAAATAATTATGTGTAGATAACTATGTGTGTATGACTATGCGTGAATAACTATTTGATAAACAGTGGGTGAAAACAGGGCTATAGAACATTATATCAGTTGTATGTGTTTGAATGAAAATTGAAGTATAGAAATACAACAAATCAATAGAAATAACAAGGGTGAAAATAAATGACAAATACAAATTGGTTGCGATCTGATATCCCCAAATAACATAAATCAGATAACTAACAATATTAGTGAGAAAACAATGTGAAAGTATTCATAACAATGTGAAAACAGTTAGGATTAATTGAGTCCGTATGTGAAAATGTACAATTCAAACAATAGTTCAGTATCGTATACGAACGAGGAACTGACAGAATGTTTGCGTGGGTGACGATTCACACAAACATATATGTGAGTTTAACGTTCTGAACGACAACTGAAAAATAGAAAACCAAATCAGAAAGTGAAACGTACGATTGTATTCATACAGTTAGCGCTCTATACGAAAACGCGCGTAAGTTACGTTTTCTGACGAAACGGCAAAAATAAACGATTACGAACGTGAAAATAATAAAAATAAAATAAAAATAATATTTATTAGGAATTTCCACCTAAAAAGATTTAAGTTAAACTATTTTTATAAAACTATACATAATTAACGTTAAATAACGAAATAACGAGATTTAACGGTCTGATCACGAGCGAACAATAAAAATAAGTAAAATATATTATTTTACATTTTACAATTTTGAAACTCTTCAAAAATAATTAAAGAAATCTAAATTTCAATCTAAAAAAATATTTACGTAAACGTAACGGCGCGTACGTAAAAATACGCAAAACCGACATCGAGCGAGACCAAACATCCTGGGAACCACTTGGGGTATAAAAACCCTTATTTTGGTTCATCTCCTTCATTTAATTGCAGCCATATCTCTTTCTCACTCTAAAATTCGTTCAAGACTTTCTCTCACTAGAAAATCTACACAAAATCACCTAGATCTTGTTCATTCCTTAACTAAATCGCGCAAATAATATATCGAAGCGATCGTATCGATGAGAGGAAGCTTATAGTTCAAGGTATCGTAGCTGGTTCGAGCTAAATCGACCAGAATTTTAGAGAGAAGTTGCTGCTAGATGTTGGTGTTCTTCATCTCTAAGGTAGGAACTTGTAACCAGTTTTATCCTCCAAACCAGCTAGATTGTCCACTAAAAACTAGTTTAGGACTTGAAAAACAAGTTTTTTTAAAGATTCGAATGATAGAAAATGGGCTGGGAGTCCTTGAGACGTAACATTGGAGCATAAACAAACCAAGGAGCTAGTATAGATGAGCTGGGAAAAACTGGGCAGCTTGCTCATCGAAATAAGCTTGATCGATGGAACTCAGGGGTTGGAAATTCGTTTATATTAGATGAGCTGCTGAGTTTCTTGTTTGAAATTAACCACTAAAACATGTTAAATTTGTATAAAAATGGTTTCACCATGTTTGAATAACATCACAATAAGGTTTTGGGTAGGGACAAGATAGTATTGACACAAGCATCTCTCAACATGTATGAACAAACTGATGAACAACAGCAGTATCGGTGAGCAGGTGCTGGGTTTCAAGTTCATCGAAAGTATTAAGGCTGAAAAAGGTTTGAGGGAGTGGCATTTCATCGATATTGAGGGTAGGGATCCTCGAAATTAACTCTTGCAATATGCTAAACATTTACAAAATATGAAAACCAATAATTTAATAACCAAATATGGATTTAAATTGCATCAGAATGTTATAACTCAAGCATCTCTTGATTAAGCGTTGCTAGGATTCTTAAAAAAGTGTTAAGAAATTGTTAAACAGAGTCAATAATGCTTTATAAATATTATGATATAAATTTTTCTATATTCGTTTTATAACATAGCAAGTGGTTAATCTTGATAACCTATTCCGTATAATAACACACTTAAATGGCTTAATACAAACTTAGTTACAACAGGAAATGGATAATGATGTCGGACCTAATAAACCTAAGTATAACATAGAAAATACTTAGGGGTTCAAAACATATACAATGTGTTCAAGTTCATAACATGTTAAGTCATGTAAACAAAGAATAGTATGATTTATCAAGCTTAACCCTAAAAGGCTAAGTATTAGTTTGTTATACTACAAAGTGAGCTAAGATTAATCAGATAACAAGGAATCCCTCAAAGTTAACCAACTTTAGGGTTAACTCATAAACAATAACTTATACTTATAAGTTTTAAATAACAGTGAAATAAACACATGATAGTGAATAACAAGATCATCACAACAACAGTGAGTGCGTACATTTCTTGAGTTCATGTCAACCACTTCAACTACCTGGTGAGTTCATATGCCCCTTTTTACTAAACTTTTTCTTTAACAGCGGGGCTGAGAACATGCTAAAAATTTTTCTTAAATGTGCTAGTACACTGTATGATAATAAGGTTTTACTGTGTTATTATAATTGTAGACCTCATTATGTTAATGTTAATGACTGTGAGTTATAACTGTTATTTCTATTAGACAATATCTACGATTTCTAAGTGATAAAACTGTTATTCCTCTGTGATTACAACTGTAATCCTCATGAGGAATACATGCTATTCCTATTGAATTATTTATTTAATTCTAAGGAAAATTATAATTGTTAAGTCTTTCGAAATAATTGCAGCTAATTCTAAGCGAATAGATCTGTTATTCCTATGAGAACATGTATGTTATACCTATTGGATTTCTATGAGTTGATGGTTATGGGTTGAGAACTGTAAGAACTCTTTTGATTTTTAGCCAGCCTATTCCAACTCTATCATTTCTGACACGGGTTATAAGAGTATGTTAGTGTCTGCTAATTATCTCACCACTTCTACTCTATGGACCGGTAGATTGAGTAACTGACGTCACTCAAGTCACAGGCTGGTGGCAGATAGTTGTGAGGTCTTGGGAAAACTAATGGATAGAAATGAATCGAGTACATTGTGGTTTGCCTTTGTGGTGGCTGCAATGTGGTCAAATCAATTCTATAGATCAATTGGGATATGGCTACGTGTCAGACTTGCTCTCACTTCCTAATCAGATGTGGGTAATAGTAAGTCAAAGAGTATAGGACTCCTAATAATTGTGGTAATACCACCATTAACATTTGTGGTAATCCACCATTTTTAAATGTGGAAAATTGTACTATTTAGAAACCTGTTGTGCTATGTTGATATAATGATAATGCAATGGTTTGTTATATTGGAGATTTTGATTGTGATTAAGCCTAAGGGTGATGAAATGGGTATCTATAGCTACAATACATGTGGTATTGAGTTCGGTCAAGTGTGGGGTGGGCTGGCGGCTTCATTCGTGATACGTATGCCCTATATATAAGCATGCTTGACTGGACAATATCCTATATGTATGTGTATCTATAGAGAGGACATGTGGATGAGTTAATGCCAAATGAGAATAACTAATACTTATGTAGTACAAGATGTTGTGTAAATAACTCTGAAAGTTTTTAAATAACTAAACTTATGAACTCACCAACCTAGTGTTGACTTTGTTTAAATGCATTTTTTTCTCAGGTGACGAACATGTCTAGTTACCAAGCATCGGGATTAAGCTAGTGGACTTTAGAAGAGACCTAGCTTAGTTTTGTGATGTGCATATTTTGAATGGCATAACTTTGAATCATCTTTTGTAAATCTTGTGCAGATACAAGATAGAAAACTCAATGATTCTTTTGGTAGATTTACTTAGTTAAATTATGAACATGTACTGTGTAATTTAACTTTGTAATTATGTATCAATGTCATGTTAGCATTTCTCATTATATATCATTGCCATGTAAACAATCTGAACACTATGATTATCACCCGATATTGCGCCCCAAGAACCTTCCGCCCGACGGCTCGGGGTGTGACAATAACAAATCCACAGAAACTTGAAAGAAATTTTCATGTTGAAAAAATAAATTTATCAGATTCATAAAGAAAATGTTAGCTGTAACACAAAGTAAACATCAATAATTTTTTAAACGTAATCTGGTGATTGTGTTCTATTCAGTTTATTATAGTTTCTAGTTCTAAAACTGATCAATGCTAAAAGTTAATTAATCATATCAACAATGCTAGCAATAATCAGTGATATTACACAAAACAATACTAATAGTTAAGAAACCTTCCAATATGCAAACTATATTTAAATTAGTTAATGTTAACTAGTTAGGGTTAACTGCTTTGTTAACTGGTTTATATATTATTGGTTCTCTATGTTTGGTCGCTTGTTAATTTGAGTATTTGACATTGCTTAGGGTTAAGTTATTAGAGACTGTTAATTGACTAGGGACTTTTTAGTTTGTTGTTGTCGGTCCCAAGCCCTGTTGGAGGAGGGTTTTTATTTTTTAACATAATTAAATATAGGGTCTCATGTTTTACTTCGTTTAGGGCCACCAAAACAGTTGAGCCGCCCCTGTTTAAGAAGAAATCGAGCTGTAAACATGGTGGGAGCAGCGACTAGATCGTGATCCGGATCAAACCGATTTTCAGGTCGATCCAGGAAGGTTACCTGGGGTGAGGAAGGTAAGCAGGATTGGAATATTGACCTTTTCAGTCCCTATATTTTGTGTCCCATAGAATTAATTTCTGTTATGGCAAAATCAGTCCTTGTATTTTATAAAACTATAGTTTAGTAATTCTATAAAGTTTATAAAAATCATATTAAATGTATAAATGAATTTTATAAAATTGTTTATAATAATAATTTTTGTATAGCTTTTAAAATTGTAGGTCCTTAAACTGATCAAGATCCAGACTTTATCTTCATAGTCATCATCAGTGATCTCTAACGAGTGCGGAATCCAAGTTAGAATCAAGAAAACAATAAGAAAAATGCAAACTTTTATTAATCTGAAAGATTTCGAGTACAAATGTCTCAATACGTCTAGAGAACAAGTGCCTCGGGATTCCAACCGAAACCTGTACAAAATACGTCTATTTATACTAGGCCTAGGAGTACACGAAATCTGTCACAAAAGTTCGAGTACACGATCACTTCGTGTACTCGAAATACTGTACACGAAATTTCAACCAAAATCTGAGCTTTGACTCTTCCGGGTTGACTTTGTCAGTCTTCATCGTTTAGCGGGCTCTACAAACTCCCCCTAGACTGACGAAGTCATCCTATCGGAAGAGTGACATTGTGCGGTCCTGCTCCTGCATATAGTTTTAACTTGATAGCAAAGGCCACTGCTCGTGTGAAAGGCTTTGCCTCCTCATCCTTTCCAGAATACACTCGAATAGGAGACTCATGCAGCCTCATCATATCTTCCTTCCCATACTTCAGCAGATCCATAGGGTCGAGAATGATGTCGAGATCATCAATATCGTCTTGATTCTTGATAATGACTGCTGCAAGGTTGAGATCGTCATAATACCAAGACAGGAAGTTTGCCAACGAATTATCAGGAACTCTAGGGGAAACTGTCACTGCTTGCTCGACATGAGGTGGGGGGTACTTGTAGTATACCCATGGGTTTTTCGTCTTTGGATCGATAATACAAGAAGAAACAAACCGTCTTCCTTTGGCTATACGCATGACTGGAAAGTCTTTTTCACATTGGTCTTTAATAAACTTGGCAAAAAAATCAGCCTGAGAGTCTTTAGAGGGATTGAAGAACATTGCATTGTTGATGCTTTGAATGTCAACCTTTGGCAAGGTGCAAAAATCTCTCGGCCTTTTATAGAATTCGACCTTTCCATTCATCCTCTTTACCAGATAAATGTCCCTTACTTTGTCATACATCCAGCAGCATACGTTGGACCTGTCGTTCCGAACCGCGAACAGGTTTCTGTCGTCTAAAATGAAGGTATGCTCTGGATGTTCGTCACCCATTTCCTTAAACCATGCAGATTTATCCACAGGAGGAGAAGGCGTCCAATCCTTCTTTTTGTCGAACCAGCTGTTGATCACTTCATGAAGTGAGGTTACCTCCTGTCCCAATGCATCAATGTATTTGTGGGCATACAAATAATCAATATAAGGATCGGATGAGACGTTGCCAAGTATGATATTTTCTGGTTCTTCCTCTACAGATGCCCCTGCAGAGGATTCGGCTTCTTCCTTTGTCTTTTCACCAGATGACTCGAAGTCAAAATGCTCAGGCAGATCATCAAACAAGCCATCGAGGCCGGCTCCTGATGTTTCGTCCGGTTGAACACAATCACCGAACAGGATGTCATCGGGAATATCTCCAAATAGATAATCATAAAGTCCAGGAGACTTTCCTGATGAGGATGGATTTCCAGTGTCGCCTCCCTGATCTTTGTCATCTGGGGGTCCCTGATCTTGATCTTTTCCCTTTTCTCCTCCATCCTTATCTTTATCTTTCTCATCCTTCTCATCCTTTTCATCCTTTTTATCCTTCTGATCCTTCTGATCTTTTTCACTCTTGTTATCACCATCATCATTGTCACTATCATCACTGTCATCACTTTCATCATCATCATCATTGACATCATTGTCTGATTCAGCAACTTCTTCTCCTTTAAGTCTTTTGATCTCCTTTTTCATCTCATGGTTTTCTAATGAAAGAAATCTGATATACTTTCGGTGTGTTCTGATTTGTCCATGATACTTGGTCAACTTGCTGCATATCTTGATCATGCCTTCTTGCAGATTTTTGATAAGACTGTCCTTGCGCTCAGAATCCTTTTCAAGTCTGAAAACTTGTTCCTTTAAATCAACGAGATCGACAGGCACATATCCCGGGTCATATGGTGAATCAGCGTGCAAAGGAGATTTTCCTTTGTCACTGCTCGAACGAGTAGGAGATGGTGGAATTTTGGTGTGAGGGATGGATGTAGTAAAGGATGGAGTTGTGGATCTGGCTGGTAGTTTGATGACTAAGTTTGGTTTGGCTTGCTGAGAGGATTGCGTTTGAGTTGGTGGAGGTGGTTGTGGTTTTGTATGTGGAGGAGGTTGTGTGGGTGCCTGTAATGGTTTGGCTGCAGGTTTAGATGGCTTGGGTTTTGTGGGAGGTTTAGGTTGTGTGGGTTGAGAAGGTGGAGGTGGTTGAGTAGGTGGAGGTGGTTGAGTAGGTGGAGGTGGTTGTGTGGGTGCCTATGATATAATGGAAGCTGCAGATGAGAAGGATAGGCTTGAGAACATCTTTTGAAGTCGTGGATCTCTGGTTCTCTTTGCCATTGTCTTTTGCGTCTTCTTTTTCGGTGATGACTCAGGAGTAGGGGTATAGTCTACATCTTGTGCCTGTTCTCTTTCTTGCCTGGTGGGAGGTGGCTTCTCAGGAACAAACTCTTCACTTGATGAACAAGAAGTCTCATGAGCAGTATCATCTGAAGCTTTATCAACTCTTGAACCTGTAGCTTGGACGTCATGATCTTCAGCCACAAAGGCAACAGGGGTGCCTTGATCTTCCACAACATTTTCCTCTCCCACAAAACGTCCAAACTTTATCAGGGGCCTCTGACCGATATTCTGCCTTTTCCCGCGCTTATTCATTTTCATGTATCCGAAAATGTCATCGCGCATTCTTTTGATCTCTAAGGTGCCTAGAGTGGGAGTCAGAGAAGGATACTTCTTGTTGATGATGATCTGCACAAATCGAGGGAATGCCAAGAACCGTTCCTTTCTTCGTCCTTTGATATTTGCGTGCATATCAAGGAAGATCATCCTTGAGAAGTTAAAATCCATTCCAAGTGCTAAAGCCACAAGACAGGAGCTAAGAGTCTGGTTTAGCACATCGTATCCACCCTTTCGTCCAGAGAGACACTGTGTCACTACGTGAGCCAGATATCTCCAATACGGATGCAGTAACTTCTTCTCAGTGGGTGGATAAGCGCCTTCATGTCCCATTTGAAAGACAGTTCGGTTCACCAACGCTTGATCAAGCTCAACTGGGTCAGAATCTTTATCTCCGAACTGCAGACATTCTCTGATAATCTGCTCCGAAATAATGATGGGGTGACCCTGGATCTTTCCAATGATACTGATGTTTCCATCCGCATCAACACTTTCTTCTACGGTGCTCCAGAAGCTCCTAACAAAATCAGTCATAATAGGCGGATACTCCATGATGGAATAGTTGATGGGCGACAAGATCAGTCCATCCACCATACTCTTGAACTCTGAGTGTTTAGCTGGAGGTTCCCCAAGGAATGCTGTCATGTTGTGATCATGCACAAACCGTAAGTCTGCCATCTGAAACATACAAATAGATCAAGTTAGTTTAGGTTCAAGAAAGACTGGATTTGCTGAAAATTTTCTAAGTCTGAGTGTACACAAAGACCAGAATGTTCACGAAAATCAGATTTGAAAAAAAAAATTTCCAAGTCTTGCGTACACGAAGACCAAGATGTACACGAAATACTTGATGTACACGAAATGTGATGTGTACACGAAGTGTAACCTGTATACGAAATTCAGGTTGTACACGAAATCCAGGCTGTACACGAAATCGTGTACTCGAAAGTTTTTATTTCGTGTACTCAAAATTGCTTGAAAAATCCATCATTTTTTGCTCCTTAGATTTTCGAATCAGGTTCAATATACTCGGAATTGAGAGGCGACCAACATATCTACAAATTGCTTTTCAATTTTAAGTATTTCATGGTCAATTTGACCAAAAAAATTCTGTACACGAATTTTGCGTATTCGAAAATCAATTTTGACTATAACTTTCGAATCCGCGGTCAAAATTTGATAAAACTCTATACCTAAGGTCGCCTAATGATGATCTAGAAGATGGTCGGAGTAGAATTTCGAAAATGGCTCTAGAAACAGAAATCGCCTCAGAGAATCAAAATCTGTACTCGAAGTGTAAAACCGTGTACACGAAAAAGTGGTATTCGAAATTTAATGCAGTTGGACTATTTATAGGGCTATTTCGAATACGCTTTTCGTGTACATACTTTCGAGTACGCACACTTGTTTTATTTTGATAAAATAAAATAAAATAAAATAAAATAAAATAAAATAAAATAAAACAAAACAAAATAAAATAAAATAAAATAAAATATTGACAAGTTTAAGTTTAGTCGGGTCAAATTTGTGGGATCAAATCTGTTATTAAAATTTAACCATCTTAGTTAATTTCTTAACGAAGCACAACCTTTAAATAGCTATTCCCACCAATAATTTCCACTCGTTATTTCATTTCTTAAAAATCATTCATATGATCAAGTTTTTCCAAAAATATCTTATGGGAAATTTGTAAACGATTAGATTGTAAGACTAGATTAATATGCAACCTATCAGTCTTGTTAAATTCTTTGTTTCAAACTTTGATTGTGTTTCAATGAACTTAAAATTATTTTGACAGAGTTTTAAGATGAGAAAAGAAAAGAACAGATCCATTAGATTAGAATCAAGAACAAGAAGGGGTTCTATCATCTTGTACTCATTGGCATCTTTTATTTACTGATTTGCAGACACATTGGCCTTAACGTCACACATTCAGGTCTTTGCTTACGCAAAAGATAGAATGCTTCAGTAGGTATTTCCCGCTCTTTGTTTGCACAAAACATAGGAAATACTCGAGTTTTTCAAACACAATTTCAAGTTTATAGAAACACAATCTCGTTTTGATTCAAGGATTTAATCAAGAAGTCAAATAGTTGTCACACATTTCTAGTTATCTAAAGATCACAATTTCACACTTATTTATCTATTTATATGTATTTTAATTTTGATCAAGTCTGATTATTTAAGTTTTGAAAAACTTATTTCAACTTCTTAGTATGGAATAGATATTCAAAGTTGTTATTTCTTTTGAAATTTTATTAAGATAGTGAAATTTTGATCCTTAGAGATTATTTCACTTCCCAATTTGATCGATTCACTTTGCTTGTTTAGATACACTCCTTTTGTATTTTATTAAGTTTTTGAAAAGTTGAAAATATTTTTGTAGTTTTCTTTGAATAACAAGAAGCATAATCTCTTTTTCTTAGTGTTTCAAAATTCAACTCCCCCTAAACTTATAGATCATCTTAGACTGACTCAAGAACTAAAATCTTTTTTGTTGTTTTGTAAATTTTGACTCAAAGAACGAAAATTTTTTTTTTGTTTTTTTGTAAATTTTCTCCCCCTAAATCTGTGAACAGAGTAAAACACAAATTTTAATGTATTTACAAAGATGCTTTTAGGTAAAACTTATTAGTTTGAGAGAGGCAAGCAAGTGATGAAAACGTGCTGTGTCGAACGGTTTTGTGAAAAGGTCCGTTAGATTGTCATCTGTGTGGACCTTTTCAAGATGAATCAGTTTCTGTTCGAAACAATCACGGATGAAGTGAATCCGGATATCAATATGTTTAGTTTTGGAGTGTTGTACCGGATTTTTGACGATCTGTAAGGCTGCTTCATTGTCACAATAAATAGGAGAGTCAAGAAAGTTCAAACCGTAATCGAGGAGTTGTTGTTGCATCCAGATAACCTGAGAGCAGCAACTGGAAGCAACAACATATTCGGCTTCTGCATAGGATGTGGATACGGTTGTTTGCTTCTTGCATTGCCATGGGACAAGGCGATCTCCCAGATACTGACACCCACCGGTGGTTGACTTCCTATCCAGGTTACATCCACCAAAGTCACTGTCTGAGTATGCAAATAATTGAAACTCAGAGTTCTTTGGGTACCAAAGACCAAGTTTAGGCTTCCCGACTAGGTACCGAAAGATTATCTTGACAGCTATAAGGTGAGATGCCTTCGGATTTGCCTGATATCTGGCACACTGACACACTGAGAACATAATGTCTGGACGACTAGCAGTCAGATACATCAGAGAACCAATCATCGAGCGATAGAGGTGTTGATCAACGTCTTCACCATCCGAATCCGAAGTTAAGATAGGACGAGCAGCCATGGGAGTGGATGCCGGTTTTGACTCCATCATTTTGAACTTGTTCAAAATATCCGTGACGTATTTTCCTTGGTGAATTAGTACACCCTTAGAATCTTGCTTCACTTGTAGACCTAGAAAGAAGGTCATTTCTCCCATCGCGCTCATCTCAAACTTCTTCTTCATTACCCCCTCAAATTCTTTGCACAATACTGAGCTTGTGGAGCCAAAAATAATGTCATCCACATAGATTTGGACGAGAATTAAATCATCCTTATCCTTGCGAACGAACAAAGTCTGATCAATGGCTCCACGGGTATATCCATTTGCAAGCAGGTGATCAGTAAGTGTAGCATACCACGCTCGCGGGGCTTGATGAAGACCATAGAGAGCTTTGTCTAATTTGTATACATGATCTGGAAACTGGGAATCTTCAAAGCCTGGAGGTTGGCAGACATAGATTTTTTCTTTAACCTTCCCATAAAAATGCAGTCTTCACATCCATCTGATATACCGTGAAGTTCATGTATGAAGCGTAGGCCAAGAAAATCCTTATAGCCTCGAGTCTTGCAACAGGTGCAAAGACTTCCTCATAATCGATTCCTTCTTGTTGATAGAAGCCTTCAACAACCAGTCGGGCCTTGTTTCTGATAATGACACCTGAGTCATCTCTTTTGTTTCTAAAAACCCATCTGGTTCCGATAGGCAGTTTCCCTTTTGGCAAAGGAACCAGATTCCATACTTTAAGCTTTTGAAACTGCATCAGCTCTTCCTGCATCGCCTCGACCCAGCTGGACTCTTTAAGAGCCATTTTGACATTCTTGGGTTCAATCTGCGAAATGAAACAAGAATACAAACAAGAGTTAATAGGACCTGATTGACTGCGAGTGCTTATCTCTTCAAGCAGCACGTTCTGAGCTGCAGTGGATCTGCTTCGAGTGAGAACGCCTTCTGAGAGAGGTCCAATAATATTCTCAACTGGATGATTCTTGTTTACTCCAAGTGTCGGCACTTTTTCCACTGCTAGATTGTCTAGCAAGTTGCTGATGTTGTTGACTTGATCTTCACTTGAAGAAGAGATGCTGTCAATAAGAGCAGTTACACTTGCTTCTGCTCCGTGATCCACGCAGTGTTCCTCAAGTATGCTATCTGAGAAGAGTGGATTATCAAAAGTCTGGTGGGAAGAGGATGAGGTTTGATCGGTTTCAGGAAGAGGCTGAACGGACTGAGAAGTGTCTGGTTCTGATGAAAGAACATCATGAATTGGGTTTGGCTGAGCTGGAGGACCACGATTGTACATGCCTGGAGGATCAACTGTCAAGAGACTATGATCACAAGGAACATAGTCAACCCTATGTCCACGTCATCACCCTTGTAAAAATCATTAGCTTGCTCAGAAGTTCCTGCGTTCTCGGATGTAGTGCTGAAGGGCCTAAAAGTGGAGTCATACTCAAACAGCCAGTTTGGACCGGAACCGGCATCAGTAGAGTTCATTTCTTGCCAATCAATGTAGTATGATTCAACAATCATCCGAGTCTTCTTGTTATAAACTCTGTATGCAGCCTTTTCAGATGAATAACCCGCGAAGTAACACTCATCCGCCTTATCATCAAACTTATGGTTAGGCTCTGTATGAAGAAGAGTGCAAGGACATCCGAATGACTTGAAGTGTCCAACTTTGGGCTTCTGATTGAATAGAATCTCGTAGGGAGTCTTCTGATGACGCTTGTTCAGGAGTGCTCTATTTTGAACATAGCACGCAGTGTTAACTGCTTCAGCCCAGAAGAAGATTGGCAGCTTCGTCTCTGACAACATTGTTCGTGCAGCTTCTATAAGTGTTCTGTTTCTCCTTTCAGCAACTCCATTTTGCTGTGGTGTTCTGGCTGCACTATATTGCCTAGCAATACCCTTTTCATCGCAGAAATCTATAAGAGTTTGATTTCTAAATTCAGTGCTATTATCAGTTCTTATCACCTTGACCTTTAGATTCTTCTGATTTTCAATCAAGGTAATAAACTTCTTCAGAATCTCTGGTGTTTCGTCCTTCTTGCCCAGAAAGAACACCCAAGTGAATCTGGAGTAGTCATCTGTCACAACAAGACAATATGACTTTTTCCCGATACTCATTACGTTGACTGGTCCAAAGAGATCCATATGAAGAAGTTGAAGAACTGAGGAGATAGAGTTGAAAAGCTTAGGCTTCTGTGGTCTCTTGTGTTGCTTCCCTTTGGCACATGCAATGCACTTCTCAATGGTGGAGAAGTCCTTAGAGGGCAAGCCAATAACATGATCTCCCTTGGTTAATCTGTTTAAATTCTTCAGATTTACATGACCCAGTCTCCGATGCCATAACAGACAGTCATGCTCCAATGCCTTTGAGAACAAGCAAGTGTTCTCTGTGAACGAATCTGAGTTCATATTGATGATATAGGCATTGTTTATCCTTGGAGTTCTCATTAGAATCCACTTCTCCGGCACTACAAATCTAGGTTTCAGAATAAGACACTCCTTGTTTGTGAAGTGTGTTGAAAAACTCTTGTCGCATATTTGAGAAACACTCAGAAGACTGTGATTGAGCTCTTCAACATAGTACACATCTTCAAAACTAAGAGTTCCATTTGTGACAGTGCCCTTCATGCTTATCCTTCCTCCCTTGTCTCCAGCAAATGACACATAGCCTCCATTGAATGGTGTAACTTCATGCAACTGAGAGAAATCCCCAGTCATATGCCGGGAACAACCACTATCTACATACCAAACATGTTTAAGATTGCTTGGCTTTCCCTGCATAGTACACATTCAACTAATGAGAAACCGGTACCCAAATCATAACAGATTTAGGTACTTTGGTAATAGAATAGACTCTATCCTTGGGTTTGGGTTTGGGTCTGTTTTTGAGCCTGTCTGAATTGTGCTTAATATGTTTTGTCATGCTTCCACTGCCCTGGTTAACTGGTTTTATCTTAGTTTTGAAAATCCTTGGTGTTTGCTTATGAAAACCAGATTGTGTTTTGTTTGATTTCTTATGTCTTTCTGCAGTGGAAGGAGTCTGAGTCTGAGTCTCCTTTTGAGAGGTTGCCTTAGGCTTGGAGGATGGTACGGTCCTCACATGTTTGTTAACCGGTTTAGCCTTAGAGATGACCTTCTGATTCTTCCCATAGAAGAATTCTGTAGGTCCGTGCAGACAGTGTCTAGCAATGTGGCCGGGTTTCCCACATGCATAACAGCAGACCTTTTGGTGAAATTCAATTGGGTCAAAGGGCTTTACATCACATTTACTTTGACTAGAGGATGAGTTTAAAGAGGTATGTTCCAATGACCCAGTTGGAATATAAGGTTCACAGTTAAGGTTCAACTGTGAACTTTCCTCTTTGGTAACTGTGGAATGAGCCGGTGCAATCAGTGTTGTCAAAGGAGATAAAGCTGATTTTATAGCAAACGTTTTTTGAAAATGTTTCAACATATCATTAAGATTAATGTCAATTTCATCGAATTTTCCAACAAATTTAGTTTTTGGAACAAAAGATGATTTGCTTGTAGATGTTGAACGATCTGTGCTCCTCCCTGCACTTCTTTCTACTTTCTTCTCCTTTAAACCTGCAACACTTAGTTTTTCTGCACAATCCTCAGAATCATTAGTCATAACAGGGTCAGCTGTGTGCATAACTGGTTTGGTGGGGAAATCGCAAGCACGACTGGAATCCAATTCCAAGTCATCAACAGATGTGTTGATCCTTGGCATGCTTGAGTAATTGTGGTTAAAAGGTGGTGCACACTCTTTATAACCAAGACCCTTGTTATCCCTCTTGAATTGTATGCTTATCATATTTTCTAAAACTTTACTTGAATAGTCAAATTGTTCACATTTTATTGAAGTTTTAGAAAGCTGAGTTTTGACTTGGTCCAACTCTAAAGTGAGTTCATCGATTTTTCGTCGAGCATCTCGATAGTTGGACTCTTTGTCACTTAAGAGTTCCTTTAGCCTTGCCACATCCCGACCCTCTGCTTCAAGTTTTCTTTTAAAAATTCCTTCATTTTTAAGAAATTCTGAGTTAAAGCATTTAAGTTTATTTATTTCTTTAATTAATGATTCATTGTGTGACCTGTACTTAAATACTTTATTTATGCATGAGGTAGAGCAAAGATTTTCAGTTACCTCCTTCTGCTTGTCGTCCACCTCTGCCATGAATGCATGACTTAAAGTCAGCTCCAGTTCCCGCACCTGATCACTCCAATCGTAGGAGTCAGTCTCCTGAGTCACCAATGCTTTAGACGTGCTAGCGCTTCCTCCCGCAGCAGCATTCCCAGATTTCTCTTCAGGTTTCTTCTCTCCTTCTTTAGCCACCTTTGGCTGCTTACATTCTCTGGCAAAGTGACCCGGTTGGTCACAGTTATAACATCGCAGCTTTGACTTGTCAAAACCAAGCTTCTTTCCAGGATTGTTTCCAAAGCTATTTCTTCCATATCGCTTGATGAACTTCTTTGCTCTAAACACTGCCATCGCCATCTGCCATGAGATGTCCATTTCTTCAACATCAGCTGGATTGACCTGCTCTAGATTGTCTTGAGTGAGATTGGAAGGTGCCAATTCTCCTGCTATGAAAGCATTGTAGCTATTCATGAATCCTTTAAATAGCAGCAGATTCTCTTCACTTTTTGGATTGACTTTAGGCACTGATCCGGCTTGTCCAGATGATAGGAATGCAGTCTCAAAAGGAATTGCATGAGATGAAGAAGGTTGATAGTTCTGCATTCCTGATGACTGAAGATTGATTGCTGACAGAAGTGCAGAGTTTTCAGATACAGGAGCAATGCCCATTGAGCTGGCATGATTCAGTGCTCTCTGCTTATCGTCCATATCATAAGAGTTGATGATTGAGATCAGCTCACTCAAGGAAGTCTTGTACATATCCTTGGTTCTTTTAATCGTTGTACAATTTGAATTCCAAGTGTAAGGTAATGAGTTTAGTAGCTTCTTGTTCACTTCTCCCTTGGTCATCTCAATTCCAGAACTAGTCATCTCAGTCATCAGATGTGTAAATCTGTTAAGTTGTGCTTCAAGAGACTCTCCCTTGATGTGGTTAAACATGTTAAACCTCTGCCTGAGCATATCCTTTCGACTCTCTCGCATGTCCTCATTTCCTTCAAATCTTTCAACCAAGGCATTCCAGAGTTCCTTCGCTCTTTTGTGTTCCTTAAATCCATGAGCAACATCAGTCGATAGTGCCATAGTGATTGACGCATAGGCCTTTTCATCCTTTTCCATCAACAGTATGTCATTGTCAGTATACAATTCAGGATCCTTAGGAACAAGAGGACCATTAATCTCACTCTGGTATGAGGGTACATAGGGACCCTCCTCAATCGATCTCCAAAGCTTTGGATCGGTATACTTGATGAATGACTGAAATCTGAACTTCCAATCTTGGAAGTTATCTCCTGACACGAGCCTTGGCGGCTTTGTTCCGGTGCCGATCTCATCGTCCAGATTGAGTAAGTTGGACAAATTTGTCAGATTCTTTGAAGCCATGATGAATCAGAAAATTTTCTAAGTCCAGTACACGAATTCCCTGTAGCTCCCTGTAGATACTGCTCAAAGTTAAACACACAAATTTGTACTCGAAACTCCTTGTAATCGAAAATACCCCTGTACTCGAAACTCTTCTTGTACTCGAAAATTCCCTTGTACTCGAAAATTCCCTTGTACTCGAAATCTTGTGTGTATTCGAAGCTGACTCTGTATTCGAAATCCTGTAGTCGAGCTCCTCTTGTACTCGAAAAAGTATTTATACTTCGAACACTCTAACTATACTCGAAATAGCTGAACTCAAAAATTTTGAACTCGAAAATACTTAAGAAAAATTTTATAAAAATATTTCTTAAGATTTGGAGTCCCAAATTTACACAGTAGCTAGATGGAGTAGAGAAGAATGATAAAGTATAAAACTTGCTTCAGAAAGTTGTTACCTTGATGATGAAAATAGCACTCAAGCTTTGATACCACTTGTAGGTCCTTAAACTTTTCAAGATCCAGACTTTATCTTCATAGTCATCATCAGTGATCTCTAACGAGTGCGGAATCCAAGTTAGAATCAAGAAAACAATAAGAAAAATGCAAACTTTTATAAATCTGAAAGATTTCAAGTACAAATGTCTCAATACGTCTAGAGAACAAGTGCCTCGGGATTCCAACCTAAACCTGTACAAAATATGTCTATTTATACTAGGCCTAGGAGTACACGAAATTTGTCACAAAAGTTCGAGTACACGATCACTTCGTGTACTCGAAATACTGTACACGAAATTTTAACCAAAATATGAGCTTTGACTCTTCCGGGTTGACTTTGTCAGTCTTCATCGTTTAGCGGGCTCTACAAAAATGTTTCATCATTATAATTTTTATTAAAAAACATATTTCTTTTATAAATGGATTATACCTTTTGAAAATTATATAATTCATTAAAATTTTGTTATAAAGTTATGTAAATTATATAGGTTTATATGAAACATATAAATAATATATTTACAGTTTTAGAACTATTTATATTATTACTATATATTTTTTGGTTATTTTTAGTTCCTTTGTTTTATTAAAAGAACTTCAAAGATTCTATAAAGTTTGGATAATTTAGTTAAAATCTAAATAATATTTATAACTAAATAATATTAATTTTATATATATCTCAAAATTCTTAGAGTTTTATTATTATTATTTTAATAGCCTTATAAAAATTATATTTAAAGCTTATAAAGGTATAACTAACTTTATTATTTGTTTATTGTTATTATTATTTTATAGTTTCTATAAGTATCAAAAATCACATTATGTTATTATCAAATTAAAATAACGTTTCTTATTTTGTTATAAAGTTTTAAGCTAAGTTCTATAAATTTGAATATAACTAAGGGGTTAGATTGCATTTGATCAAATTCCACTAGAAACAACATATATATTATGTTACAAATTTGACGAAAGTTACAATGTGAGCATTGTTATCCCACTTGTTCTTGTGATGATAGATCCTAATCAACCAGCTAGGCATACAGCCCAATGATGGTATTACTTGACCCCGATCTTCCATTCTCGTCCCCATGTCATGAATAATAATTGGAAAATTCCCTCTCATGTTATGACCACTATCTCGAACTCCACTCAGTTCCATGGTCTAGAGGATGAGGATGTACCCACGCATCTGTCTCGTTTTTTCCGTATTTGTGATACGTTCTGCATAAATGACGTTTCTGAGGACGTCGTTTACTTGCTTTTGTTCCCATTATGTTTGTTTGGGAGAGCTGCTACTTGGCTTGATACCTTGCCATAAGTGATTCTATCACGACATGGGCGGACCTTAAATCTAAATTCTTTAAAAAAATATATACTATCCTCCTTCTAGGGCTGCACGCCTTCGTGATCAGATCCACTCCTTCGTATGGATCTCAAGGAGACATACCACATGGCTTGGGAGAGATTCAACACTTTGTGGAACAAGTGTCCTTAGCATGGTCTTTCCGAGTGGGCAGTTGTAGAGAAATTCTACAATGGCTTAACTTTTTAGACTTAGCTCCTATTTAACACTACGACTGGGGGCACATAATGGATAAGAAAGACACGACTAAGTGCGAGGAGATTTTTGAGATATTATCCCTAGCTGAGCTGCAACAACCTTCCTCTGTGAGGAAAGCCATCCCTTTTTCTCTCAGAGCTTCTCCTACACCTCCCACTCTGGGTGTCCACCAGGTCACTCCTTACACTAGTGTGGCTGTTATGTTTGAGGCTATGGCAATAGAGATAAAGGATTTGAAGGTGAGTGCTAAGAGATGTGAGGAGTGTACATGTGGCCATGACACCATCGAGTGTCCTGTGACACAGCAGGAGCATGTTGACTTTGTAGGGAACCCAAACCGAGTGCTTGGAAATAATTTTGGCAATCAATATAACTCGGGATAAAGGATTTCCCCAATTTTGGTAGGAGATCCGAAAGCAACCCTCCAGGGTTTCAGACTCAATAGAGTCAACCTAATGTTGCACATGCCTCTGGAAGTTCTAGTTCTAGTGCGAGTGAGAGAGAAAAAGATAGAGGAGATGTTGACAAACCGGAACCAGATATTATCTCAGTTGATCAATAGGGATAAAGAGACTTACCAGTAACTTAGTGATCATGATACCTTGCTGAGAAATCAGGAGTCTGCTTTCCTTGAATTGCAGAGATCTGTGGGAGACGTTGCACGTCAGCTTAGTGAGAGGCAAGGGGGTTCTTTCTCATGTAGCACTGATCCAAACCCCAAAGCCACCCTTAAGGCAGTGACCACCCGCAGTGGTAAAGGTAGAGTTATTGAGGTAGAGCCGGTTGATGATGAGATCTCGGCTGATGAGGAGATAGAGATGGAGACTTGAACAAGTACCACACGATTACTAAGCCTCCAGTTAAGAGATTTGTTGAGAGAGAGGTTGTTGATAAGAGAGGGGAGAAGAAGAAGGACCCCAAGATTGATTTGAGCCGTGCTCCATATCCTGCTCGCCTGATGCAGTAGAAAAATGCTAAGGATTGTGGACACATTTTGGACCTTTTTAAGCATCTCAAAATTGATCTTCCATTTGTTGAAGCACTCCAGTATATGCCTAAATATGCTAAGTTCTTGAAAGATCTCCTATCTAACAAGAGAAAGTTAGAGTAGTTGTCCATTGTTACTCTGAGTGAGAGATGTTCTGAAGTTGTGCCGAACAAGTTCCCTAATAAATTGTCTAATCTCAGTTTTTTCAACATTCCTTGTTTATTTGGTAGTTTTATTGTCAATCATGCATTGATCAACCTTGATTCTAGCATAAATTTTATGCCATAGTAGATCTATGAGAAGCTAGACCTTGGTGATCATATTCCACTTGCTTGAGCATTTCATTGGCTGACCGATCAATCAAGTATTCGAGAGGGATTTGTGAAAACTTGTTTGTGAAAGTGGACAATTTTTTCTTTCCAATAGATTTTGTGATCCTCGATATGGATGATGATTGAGTCCCCCTTATTTTGGGACGCCACTTTTTGAGAACCGTCAAGGCGTTGATCGATGTCTTTGACGGTAAGTGTAATCCCTATGGTTTTCAATTTTCAATTTTATTATAATTATATATACTTGTATATAATAAAAAAAAAGTTTATAATATGTTTTTGATAGTTGTATTCATAAACCCAAACACATATACAAGAAGATATATATACTTAAATGAAATACAACTCATAAATATATTTACATGTAAATTTTATCAACAAAAAAATGAAATGAATAGAATATTTAATTAATTGAAATTAATTATGTTATATAAAGTGTAAGGTTATAAATGTATAAATAAAGTGTATAAGCTTTTATAAATGATTTTAACTTAAAAAGTTAAACTACAAAATTTAACGGGCCAATCTTATAATTTTCGAGACCTAAACATAAACATTACCTAAAAAAATCTTTGGATTATAAATGAGAGAAATCCATAACTATAGGGATTTCCAAATTTCATCTTCCCTTCTCCTTCTCATTCGGTCTTTGGTTCTTTCATCTTATACGAACTATCCACCTCTCAAGAACTAAGACTTAGGTTGATAAAAAACGTTGGACTTCGTGAACACACCTAAAACTCATATCCTGGTCATCTTATCATCCAACTTACATTATATACATATCCTAACATAGGACATTGTGTTTTGTAAGACTTATATGTAAATGATAGCATGTAAGAAACTCTACAGGTTGGATTCTTAGTTTTGACATAAGATAACTTTCGGGTGACTATTTAGCCAATATTTCCTTATCCTCGAACTAACATTTTGGACCACACAAATATTCTATATATAATAGTATACTAATGAGAACCTACGTTCAAATAGGTGCATAAAACCGAGCCAAAACGAAACAAGAATCACAAACAAAAGTTTGGGAACGTGACCATTGTCTCACGCCAATATACAAAGTTTAAACCCCATTCTCGACACCATGAATGTTGGATTACTATATTCCATATGATAGTACTTTGAAAACGATGGACTTTGTAGAAAACAGTGCGCAAAACGGAGTTATAACGAAGCGGGAATCGCGAAAACAAGTTTGATGTTTGTTGACGATTGCAAGGCTCAAATTTCTTTAAAAAAGGCATCCCAAATCGCCCAAAAAACCAATATTTTTCCCTTTAAACACATATAAATATCCCTTGCTCGGTCCTTTATAGATTGAAACTTCTAGTTGAGTATAAACAAGTAGAATAACCAAATTTTGGTAGTTCTACAAATGCAACACCCATTAGGATGTTGAACGTAGTAGTTTTCTTTTATGCTCTTGGCGAGGAGGTGCTGCGCTTCGAGGTCGTCTCGTCTGTAAAGTTTCTTTGAGGTAATTTTCTTTTTCTTTCTTTTCATTATCCATTTATTTATTTTTTTCTTTTCTTAGTCTAAGTAGTTGAGCTTAGGTTATTAATTGTCGGCATTAGGCTGGTTTAGGTTGCGTTGTTTAGGCTGTCTTTAGAGTTGGTGTAGTCTTGTAGAGGCTCGTTAGGCCAACGAGTTTTGCGTATGACTTCCGTTCATTTAGCTATGCGTAGCATAATGTCACACCCCGAGCCGGCGGGCCGGATCGTGTGTCCCATTGGGTGGAAAGGCCCCGGGGTGTGATATCGGGAATGATAATCATGATGATCAGATTGTTTACATTGCATATGATATATAATGAGAAAATGCTAAATGAAAATAGAATTATAAAGTTAAATTACATCAGTTTTGTTCATAATTTAACAATGTAAATCTACTATCAACATCATAATTCTTCTAGTTTGTATCTGCACAAGATATATACAAAATAATTCGTAAAATGATGTTCAAAAGTATGCAGGTCCAAAATACTAGGCCCTCTATTTGGCATCCTGGTCCAAAAGCAATAACTTCTTACTTAGACATGTTCGTCACCTGAGAAGTCATGCAAAAGATCTAGTCAACACATGGTTGGTGAGTTCATGTAGTTTTATTTAAAAATGAATTTGAATAACCGTTCGGATGACAACCTTAACCTCACCATTAACCACCTATACCATCCAGTTCAGTATGCTTATATATTGGGCATATGTAGGGTCAAGCTTACCGCCAGCCCAACCACCGTCCCACCACATACCAAACAACATGATATATTGTTCCTAATGATAACTAAGCATTTCATCCCATACCTTTGATTCACAACGTTTGATTACCCTGAAATATGTTTACCTTGATATCTCGAAATGACAACATTAACCTCATCAACAGCCACCTATGTTATCGAATCAAGTATGCTTATATATAGGGCATATGTAGGGTCAAACTTACTGCCCGCCCAGCCACCGTCCCACCACATACCGGACTGCTTAACATATTTTTGTTAATGATAATTAAGCGTTTCATTCCATCCATCGTCATATTAGATTTAGATTTTGATTTCCACAAATTGAAATACTACTAATTTCTTGAGTTCATCACGTATTCATGATCAACCATGGCACTTGTAGAAACATAATAATAAATGCTTAATTAAATGAATAATTAATCATTTAAATACAACTAAGTCACGATGATTGGGCCTTATTTGACTCAATCAATTAGACTTAGTTGTTGTTGGTGTCCAAGTTCTATTGTGTGAACTTGGCCCATATCAGGTATGACTCAAATGAGTCTACCTGTATGTGTCGGGACTTTCATGATGTGCCCATATCAGCTTGACCTTCAGGTCTACTGTACATGTCGGGACTTTAGGATATCCTTTGATTTTGATCGTCTTTGTTCTTTACGTTTGATCGTTTGATTTATGCCCAAATAGCTTGACTATGAAAGCCTACTATTTATGACAGGACTTTCTGTGTGTTAACACATGGTCTCGATCTGCATACAACTGACATTCACCTTAACTTGATCATTAATGATTTCATTAGTTAATGATTTCATTAGTTCTTCGATTCACACACGGATATGATTTCCTTGATTCTGATCCTTAGAATTCCATGGCTACAACACTGATTTTAGATTCTTGAATTTGATCCTTAGTTTTATTGAACACACACTGAATTTGATTCCTTGGATTTGATCTTCAGATTTAGCTCTCTTGATCACACACGCTAAGTTTAGATTCTTTGAATTTGAACTCTGATATAGTAATTGTTTGATTTAGAATTTTTGTCTTACTCGTAAGAGTAATTAATTAATTCGTTAGTTAAACCTGTACATAATTCACCTAGACAGGAGTCTAGGAATATATACATGCATATAAAACATACAATAATTAAAAGCATTAACGTAAAACATATTTAAAGAAAAGGTTTACGCATGCTTCTCAGCCCCTCATTTGAAAACAAAAATTTATAGAAAAGGGGCAATGAATTCACCTGTGTTGCTAGGAATTGAATTACAAAAAATGCACGCTCGTTAATGGTAGACTATGTTTCATTAGTACCTGAGTTGTTTTAAGAGGATTCGAATACTATAAGTATTTATAATCGATGTATCTATGGTTTTGGTCTCGGTGTGCAACTATGTGTCGTAGATCTTACTAATGTGTTTGCTATGATTCTCTCTAACTAATCTAATGTATTACCCACTTATTAACCCTTATCCCATGAATAATCACTATTAACCTTAGTTATGTAAGGTTTTTGTTGTTTTCATTCAACGTCTTTTAATTAAACATTTTAAATATATCATTTTAAGCTAAATCATTAAGTTAGAAATCATTTAATTTAATTTTAAAAAAGTTTATAAATCAATTTTTTTCATTAAAACATAAACTATTTTATGAAAATATAACTTAACATGAGTAGACTTAGGTTAATCTCATTCAATTAACCTTAAGCTCGTTACTAGATCTTGATTTTTCCATGGTACTTTGATCGTTCGTGTGTACAACTTAGCTTAGAAAGTTCAATTGAACTATCTAGCTTTGTTGTATATTACATAGCATTTACTAAGTATTAGGTGTTAGTAATGAAACCAACTCTCATACTTAGTTAATTTCTTGATTTCTTGATTATTTCTCAACTTCTAGATTTTAATCTTATGAATGAAAATAGTTTTACTCTTTGTAACGCATGCCTTAACTTAACAAGTTTTAAACTCTTTGTTTTGGTGAAACTCATCTTTGTATGTTAAGATGGTTTAGAAAAATTCTTGTTCTTGAAAACCCTAATCATAGTTTCTTTAAATGAATTCATGCATATTAGACCAAACCTACATTCAATAACCCATGCTTAAACCTCATTATCACTTGGAAGACTTTTGTGTTAAACCCTATTAGATCCCCATGTTGACATCCATATGCCAAACCCATGCATGCAACTACGTAATCAAACCATGCATGCCATAGTGTACCCAATCCATGTAATTAACCTATTTGGGTCACCCATGGGAAGAAATCAGTTTATGTGAGCTAATGGTTGGCCGAATGTATTGGCTACATGCGAAAGAACCAAGCTTGGCCGAATAGGGTTCGTGCGAAGGGAAGTCTTGTCCGAAGGAGGTAGCTTATTCGAATAAGAGTCTTGGCCGAATAAGGGTGTATGCAACCAAGGGAAGCTCGACCGAATGAGATGGTCCATATGAAGGACTTGGCCGAATGTGGTGACCCGTGCGAATAGGTAGGAACCCAAAAGGGGTTTAGGCGAAGGAATCCGTTCAGCCGGCGGCCCTTCGGCCTTAGGCCAGTCACTTGGGCTGGTTCCAGTCGGCCAGGCCATTCGGCCGGCCTGTGCAGGTGCTCATTCGGCCGTTCGAGAGGTGCCAGGCACAACCCCTTGTTTTCGAGTTTTGCCACAACCCCATGAACCTCACAAGTTCCTACACCATTCTAAGGTGTTAATGTGTAGTTTTCCTAAGGTTTTAAGGTCTAGAACCGGGTATAAAGGTGGGTTCGAATCAAGGGTTTGAAAACCCTAAAATCGTGATATCTAGCTCGTTTTTACCTCAAATCGAATGATTCCAAGCTCAGATCGTTTGTACTTTCGTGATCTACAGGCTGTAGTGGTCGTTTTGACACCAAGAAGGCTCGATTTCGTTGAACATTGAAGGATTTAGGTTTGTGGCTTCTAGAGAGAGAAAGTAGAGAGAGAAATGAGATTAGGGATTGTGAGCTGGTGTAACTCCAGTGCCGGAATTGTAACCGGAACAGTAACTTGCACAGTAACTCAGACATAAACTATGTGTATTAGCTGTATGCTATTATCGTGTAATACTTGACACAAAGTAGAGAGAGAGAAACAAGATTAGGGATTGTGAGCTGGTGTAACACCAGTGCCGGAATTGTAACCGGAACAGTAATTTGCACAGTAACTCAGACATAAACTATGTGTATTAACTGTATGCTATTATCATGTAATACTTGACACAAAACCAATATGCAATTGATTCAGTAACTTGATTCAAATTCACGGTTTAACATTTAGAAACACATCAGACAACACTGAACTGACTCATAAATGCTTGTTAGGATGCTATTATGTAAAAACGCATGCGAGGTTGAACATAACAAAACAATAACGGATGTCGTTACAAGAACGCTAAATGGACGGGTTATTCGTACAGGTGACTATCTGTACGAATATGTCTGAATGTTTAACGTTCTAAATGATGTCCAGTAATTAGAAAACCATATTGAAAAGTGTAGTTATCGTCGTATTCGTACTGGTGACGATTCGAACGAATACGCGTGACGACTATACGATTCGATTTAAACAGTAAATTAAATGTTTTCAAAAAATTTAAATAAATGGAAGATATTTAGTTAATTTACTAGGAATTACCACCTAAAATGAATTTCTAAACTTTACTTTTAATATCGTGACGTTCCATTTTGAAAACGAAAGAAAAACGATGTTTTTACGCGAAACCGAACGAACCCACACGTAACCGGGTATTTTAAGGCCATTTATGATGGCATTTATTGTCACCATCTTCCCCACCTACAAGATTTTCCCCCCAATCTCAAGCTCTCTCTCAACTTTCTCTCTCTAGAACCTCACACCCAATCTCTCTCATTTCTCCACGAAATCTTGTGTTTTTGGTGTCAAAACAACCATTACAACATGTAGATCACGAAAGTACAACGGATCTAAGCTTGGATCCAACATATTTGAGGTAAAGATCGAGTTTTGTGTTCGGTTTTAGGGTTTTGGAACCCTATTGATCGGCCTTCTCTCTTGTCGGTTTAAACCCTTAAAACCTTAGGGAAATGCCACTAAAACAAATAGGAATGATATAGGAATAAAGTATATCACTTGGGGTAGTTGCCTAGCTCGAAAAATGAGTGTGGAAGCTGCCAAGAACCGACCGGCCTAATAGGCCTTTCCGAGTTCACCAAATGAGTTTCTGTTTTCATTCGACCGAAGAGACCAAGCCGAAGCAGCCATTCTGTCGGCCCAACATCTCCTTCGGTCGGCCTATGCCCATTCGGTCGGCCCAGAGCTCATTCGGCTGGATCATGAGTCGCATGAATCCATTCGGCCCATTTCCTTCAGTTGGCTATGTCCCTTCGGTCGGGACTCAGTCGGCATGATTCCATTAGCACAAGGCCTTATGCGGCCAACCTCCTTCGGCTGGGCTCTTATTCGCTGGAACCCATTCGGCCAAGGCTGATTAGGGTTGGATAATGTATGGGATGCATGAACTCTAATCTAAAGTGTGTGTGTGTGTGTGTGTGCATGCATGGGAAGCATATAAGTGTGTGTGCATGGGAAGCATACTAGGGCTTCATTACGTGGTAACAACTTTGGGTAATCTAAGAACTAAGTATGGAGCTTAAACAATGTGGAAGTTAATATGATATCATCATGTGGCAACAAACTAAGGTCTTTCTTAATGATAACAAGGAATAATGAAGTGGGGTTTGGAATAAAAAGGAGTATCTTAAACATTATTATTAGTTAAACATAAATGGTGAACATCATTTGGCAAGCAAAAGCTAGTAATTGGGCCCAAGGCTAATCATATGGGATTAACCTAAGCCCATCATGTGTAAATTATGCTTTTCTTAAAGTATGTATGCTTTTAATAAAAGAAATTAAATTGTAAACTTTATTAAATTAAAATAAATTATTTTTAAGTTAATGTTTAACTTAAAGTGAATTATTTTAAAACGTTTTAATTAAAGACTTATAATGATTATTTGTGGGATAAGGGTTATTAATGGGTAATGATTTTGGACTAGTTAGATGAAATTCTAGAAACACATTAGTAACATAGGACACTTAGTTGCACACAGAGACCAAAACCCTAGTTTGCGTCTATTATAAAGACTTATAGTATTCGAATTTCTTAAAACAACTCAGGTGTTGAAGATACTTTAGCTACAACTAACGAGCACACATTATCTGTGGTAATTCATACTTAGCAACACAGGTGAGTTCATTGTCCCTTTTTCAAACTAATTTGAATTTTACTTCGGGACTAAGAAGCATGTTTATACATTTTAAACAAATGTTTGAATGTTTCTTAAATGTTTTTATGCTTAGTCATAATACTAGTACTAATGCTTGAAACACTTACTCCAAAGGTTAATACATTATACACTTATTCTGAAGACTAATACTATAAGCACGTATTCTAAATGCTAATGCTTTAAACACTTATTCTAAATGCTGATGCTTTATACTCCTATACTAAAAGCAAATGCTTCATTCTAAATACTAATACTTTATACACTCATTTTAAAGGCTAATACTTTATACTCTTATTCTTAATGCTAATGCTGCGTACACTTATACTTAAATGCTTAAACTTTTGAAAGCTTGAAAAACATAAACTCAGAAAGACTCATATGCTTGAAATGCTATAAACACTTGTATACTCGAAATGCTTGAAATGCTTAAAACACTTGAATTCTTGATATGCTTGGAATGCAAAGACAACAGGCTGATTGACCGCCGCGTGTTGACCTACGTGTCAACCCCTACTAGTCATCAGTAAAGGATACGCAAATGGTAAACTATGTGGATGCTATAAACTTGTATGCCAAAGCTATCGGACATCGTAAGACAAACTGATTGGCCATCGCGCCTTCACATTTGTCAAGCCCTCCTAGTCATCAGTGCTCTTCGTTGTCAGAATCTTGTAAGACAGACTGATTGGCCGCCGTGTCTTGACATTGGGCAAGCCCTACTAGTCATTCAGTGTTCTTCTTGATTCGTCCATGGTTGGTGATGAGTGACTAGGATGATTTTGGTTTCTTCTAGTTGACTTTGTGTCATCTTGAGGATTCCTTTATCAAAACACCGATGTCGCGAGTCACATCTAGTTTCGATATGGATTGATACTGAATTCCTTAGGGTGTTCAGTTGTCCATAAAGGTAACTCTCAAAACATGATATTCAAATGCTACTTTGTGTGTGTTGAAACTCTTAACCAGAATACTTAAAGCTATGATGGGATTGGATGGTAGGTAAGACGCTTAATTATCATTAACAACAATGTCATATGTGGATTAGTATGTGGTGGGATGGCGTTTGGGAGGGTTGCAGGCTCAACCCTTTCGTATGCCCTATATATAAGCATAGCGATCTGGATATTACATGTGATGTTAGTGAGGTTAAGGTTGTTACTGAAAGGATTTGTAAATGCTATTGTGTGCGTGTCTTAAATTTCTAAACATGATGCTTGAAACTATGATGGAATTTGATGGTAGGTTAAATGCTTAATTATCATTAGCAATAATGTCATATGTGGATTAGTATGTGGTGGGATGGCGTCTGGGCGGGTTGTAGGCTCGACCCTTTCGTATGCCCTATATATAAGCATACCGATCTGGATATTACATGTGATGTTAATGAGGTTAAGGTTGTTATCGGAAAAGGTTTGCAAAGCTATTTTCAAATACTAAACTATATGAACTCACCAACCATTGTGTTGACTTTGTTTTCTTACATGCTTTCTCAGGTGACATACAGGAATAAGCTAAGGCTCAGGAATGCATACTAGGATGCCTAGTTAGAGGACCTAGTAGTTTTTGGAAAGCACATATTTTGTTAATTGTTGTGAATCACTTTTGATAGGTTTACACAGTTAAATTATCAAACATTGACAATTGTAAACAATCTGATCATCACTATTTGTGCTTTAGTTATTCTCAATGTTGATGCTATGTAAACAATCTGATCATCACGATTATCATTCCCGATATCGCGCCCCGGGGACCTTCCGCCCTACGAGACACACGATCCGGCCGCCGGCTCGGGGTGTGACAGCTGGTAGGTGGGAGGAGGAATGGCATTAAATGCCATATTAATGGCTTCAAAATACCCAGGTGTGTTCGTTCTCGTTCGGTTTCGCTCGGTTTAGCGTAGAAACATCGGTGTCGTTTCGTTTTCGTAACGAAACATCGCGGTTTTGAAAGTAGGATTTGTAAATTTATTTTAGGTGGCAATTCCTAGTAAATTAACTAAATATCTCCCGTTTATTTTAAATTTCTGAAAATATTAAATTTACAGTTTAAATCGAATCGTACAGTCGTCGCGCGTATTCGTTCGAATCGGCACCCGTACGAATACGACGATAACTACACTTTTCGATATTGGACATCATTCAGAACGTTAAACTTTCAGATATATTCGTACAGATCGTCACCTATACGAATAACCTGTCAATTTAGCATTCACATAACGACACATGTCTGTAAATCCTCACATACGTTTGTACATAATAGAATCCTAACTAACAATCACATGATGGTTCTGTGTCGCCGGATAAATATCTGACTGTTGAACCATCTTTATGAGTTACGTTTCTGCAATGATTGTGAAATAGTTCTATGACAAACATGAAATGATAATGATATACAATGACATACGTATAGTTTGTACATGAATTACTGTTCATGTTACTGTGTAGATCACTGTTCCAGTTACGTTTCCGGCACTGATGTTACACATAATGTTTACTCTTTCTCGTTGCATTCGTTTGACTGGGTTGAACCACGTTTGCATTCGGATCGCATACCGGTTCCTTTGAGCTGCTGTCTGGCCACACACGTTCAATCCCCAGGGCATCCAGTTTGAAACAACTGTTGATCTTGATTCTTCTCCATTATACTAGTTTTCTCGAGCACCATTACTGTGAGTCTTTTACATTTTGTACTTTTGGGATGTTACATATGGCAGTATTCAAAATCCAAGTTATTCTAAATTCAAATTCTATAAATGCAATGCGTTTAATCTATTTTGGTTTGATTCCTTGTTATGTGATACTACTTGCTTTGTGATTCTGTTTTATTCTATGTTATTCGATACCGAGTTTGGAGAAAATACTTAGCTTTGTGCTTTGAATTGGAACGAGTTTGGAGACGATATGAACTATTGTAGACATGTAGATATACTAAGCTTTTTAGGTAATTATTAATACGATTTTGGAGACGAGATATTCTATAAGCTTAATTGCAAACTAATAGGATATGCATGCTAGAGTTTAAACTTTGTAGTCTAATTGAATTGCATCAGTTTTCATACGTATACTGTATAAACTGTCTGGGTTACTCACCAATTATGCAAATAGTTGACAGAATCTTTATTTTGCATATGTAACAGGTTACGTGGATGCTTTGGCGAAGACATAGGATAGGTTTCATGTTAGCAGACCTAGTTTGAATTTAAACAATGTTAGACTTATTCAAGTTATGTAATTTGGATTTTGAAACTAAGTAATGGGTGTTTGTTCAACTTAATTTAAATTAAGTCTTGGTTGTTAAATCTTTAATATTGATGCTTTAAATATTGAAATTTACAACATAGCACCATGAGCTATTTAGCATTCACAATCGCGCCCCGACATGTTCCGCCGTCGGTCGGGGTGTGACAATAAGATTACAATAAGAGTGGAGGATGGGAATGTCACCTTTGATGTCACAAAGTCTATGAAAAATTCGAGCGGTCAAGACGATTCTGTGTTCATTGATACATTCATTTTCCGTGTTGATCGTTGTCTTGACTACATATGTTTTGCTGATTTGTTGCTCATCGATCATTAGGTGGGCGAGGAACCCTCGGTTAAGAGTGACATTTCCATGGATCATTGTGCTACCCACATGGCTAATCCACCTATTGAGTATCCTGAGGTGTTTGAGGTTGAGGTTTCTGAGAACATCAAAGAGGGAGAAAAGTCATATATTGAGGACATACTATCTCTTGAGCTTAGGGAGCTCCCCTCACATTTGGAGTATGATTTTTTAGATGGTGAGTTTGGTTCACCTGTCATCATTTCTGCCAGATTGATAGACGAGGATATAAAGAAAATTGTTGGATGTGCTCAAGGCACATAAACAAGCTATTTTGTGGAAGCTCATGGATGTCAAGGGTATTAGCTCTTCCTTTTGCACGCACAAGATACTTATGAAGGATGAGTACTAGCCTGTTGTTCAGCCATAGCGAAGGGTCAATCCCAACATGTCAGATGTGGTGAGAATGGAGGTAATGAAACTCCTTGATGCGGGGTTGATTTATACCAATTCTGATTCACCATGGGTTAGCCCGGTTTCGGTGGTCCCAAAAAAGGGTGGGATAAAGGTTGTGACAAACGACAAGAATGAGTTGATTCCCACCTAGACTTTAACCAGATGACGAGTTTGCATCGATTACAGGCGACTGAATGATGCCACTAGGAAAGACCATTTTCCTCTTCCTTTCCTTGATCAGATGTTGGAGCATTTATCAAGACATCAATTCTATTGCTTTCTTGTTGGCTTTTTAGGTTATTTCTAGATCCCGCTTGCACTTGATGAGGAAAAGACCACTTTTACATGCGCATTTGGTACTTTTGCATAGCGTCGCATGCCTTTTGGGTTATGTAACGCTCCGACCACATTTCAGAGGTGTATGGTGGCTATATTTTAGGATATGATTGAGACTTCAATTGAGGTCTTTATGGATGATTTTTCTGTTTTTGGGAGCTCATTCGATAATTGTTTGGGAAATTTGGAGACAATGTTGAATAGATGCGTGGAGACCAAATTGATGCTTAATTGGGAGAAGTGCCATTTTATGATCATCGAGGGAATCGTTCTTGGACACATGTTTTCACATGATGGCATTGAGGTTGACCGTGCCAAAATTGATACTATTAGTAGGATCCCGCTTCCTACTAGTGTAAAATCGGTCCAAAGTTTCTTGGGTCATGTAGGTTTTTATCACCAATTCATTAAGGAATTTTCCAAAATCACCTGACCCATGACACGCCTCCTTGAGAAAGATATTGATTTTGAATTTAATTCTGATTGCTTAAAGGCATTTGAATTTTTAAAAGATAGGTTGATTAGTGCCCCCATCCTAGTGGCCCTCGATTGGAGCTTACCATTCGAGCTCATGTGTGATGTGAGCGATTTCGTGGTGGGGGCTGTTTTAGGACAAAGGAAGGATAAGCATTTCCACCTGATTTACTATTCTAGGAAAACATTAGATGGTGTTCAAGAGCACTACACGACTACTAAAAAAGAGCTCTTGGCGGTGGTTTATGCTTTTGACAAATTTCGATCTTACTTGGAGCTTTCAAAGATCATTGTGTACACAAATCATGTAGCCTTGAGGTATCTCTTTGCAAAAAAGGATGCAAAACTATGTTTGATTCGTTGGATCCTATTGCTCTCACAATTTGATTTTGATATCAAGGATAAAAAGAGAGCGGAAAACGTGGCAGTGAATCATTTTTCATGTTAAGAGGATCCAAATAGAGAAGGGATTAGATAGGAATCAAACCATTACCCCATGAGACTTTGATGAGGTTGGATGCTATATCCATTGATACAGTGTCATTTGTTACCGCCAAGGAGCAAGGATTGCCATGGTTTTCTGATTTTGCAAATTATTTGGCGGATGGTACATTGTTGAAGGGCATGTTCTTGGCAACAAAGAAGAAATTAATTGCCGATGCCAACCATTACATTTGGGATGACCCGTATCTGTTTCGTGTTGGAGGTGACCGAGTGATGAGGAGATGTGTGCGAAGAGAGGAGGAACGTGAGATCCTAAAAAATTGTCATGAGGGGTTGACAGGTGGACACCATGGTCCATCTTCAACCGGGAAAAAAATGTTTGATTCGATCTTCTATTGGCCCACGGTGTTTAAGGATGCTCATGATTCGATCCCCGGAATGAAATGCCCCAAAATCCTATTTAGGTTGTTGAGGTTTTTGATGTATGGGACATTGACTTTATGGGTCCGTTACCTTCCTCCCAAGGGTAACGGTACATCCTCGTGACAATTGACTATGTGTCCAAGTGTATGGAAGCACAAGATTTGCCCACAAATGATGCCCAAATGGTGGTGGGAATCTTGAAAAAAATTGTTTTGTTGGTTTGGCACTCCAAAAGCTTTGATTAGTGACTGGGGCACACACTTTTTTAATGCCCAAATGGAAATAATTATGGAAACATATGGGGTGACTCACAAGCTCGTGACCACTTATCATCCACAAACAAGCGGTCAAGTGGAGAATGCAAACTTAGGTGTGAAGAGAATCTTGAAGAAAATGGTTGGTAAAAACCGGAAGGATTGGGCTGACAAGCTTGATGAACCACTTTCGGAATTTCGAACCGCGTTCAAGACTCCTATTAGGACTAATCCCTTTAGGATGATCTATGGCAAAGGCTTGACACCTTCCGGTTGAGGTTGAGTATAAAGCTTATTGGGCATTGAAAACTGTGAATCTTGATTTACCCAAAGCTCGTAAGAACCGTTATCTCAAACTTTGTGAGCTTGATGAGCTTCGAGAAGAAGCGTATGATCAATCATTAAGGTACAAATAGAGAACCAAGGCTTTACATGATTGAGACTTTAAGGGTCGTAAAGAGTTCACGTGTGGAGATAAAGTTTTGGTGTACAATACTCGTTTAAGGGTGTTTCTCGGGAAGATCCAATCAAGATGGGGAGGTCCCTATGTAGTGAGGGAGGTCTACCCTTAAGGAGTTGTTTTGTTAGAGGATGATAAAGGGAATGAAGGGAAGGTCAACGGTCACCGCTTGAAGATCTATCTTAGTGGACCGAATGAGAGTTTGACGGAGGACGTTGCCCTCTGTGACAACCAGTACTAGACCGGAAGAATTTGTACAGTAGATAAGTGTACGAAATTTGTTTGTAAACCCTTAAGTGTGAATCTAACACTAAACACTTCAGAAAGAAGGTCGGAAATCCAAGACTGATCAATACTTATATGCTACACAACGCTAATTCACTAATTATGTGAAAATATATGAATGAAAACACAAACGAATGTTAGTTAAGATATTATTATGTATAAACGTATGTGATAATATCAAACTCAAAACTATAATGGATAGCGTTCATGAATATTAAACTAACAGTGTGTTTGTGTGGATGATGATTCGCATGAATATGTTTGTAACTTTAAAGTTCTGAATGATATCTTATAATTAGAAAACCAACTAGGAAAGTAAAGCTGTCATCGTGTTCGTACGGGTGTCGATCTGTACGAATACACGCGAAGGTGATACGATTCAATGAAACATTTAAAATAAAAGACATTTAAAAAATTAGAAAGTACCATCTAAAAAGACATTTAAAATATTTATTAGAAATTACCATGTAAAAAGATTTAAATAAAACCACTTTTACAAAAGTTATACCATTTAACGAAACGTAATGAAAACAACACGTTACAATGAAATCGAACAAAACCGAACATGCGCGTAAAGACCAGATGAAAAAAGCCCTAAATACCCTCTTCTTCCCCTCATTTATTGCAGCTCAAGCTCTCCTTCTAGAATTTCGGAAATTTCTCTCTATACTCTCTCTCTCTAACATTCAAACATCCAAATCACTTGTTTCTCAACCAAATCACGAGTTCTTGGTGTCAAAACGACCCTCACAACACGTAGAACACGAAAGTACAACGGATCTAAGCTTAAAACCATCGAAATCGAGGTAAAATTAAGCTCAAACATACGATTTTTAGGGTTTTCATCAAAGCAGGATGAATGGAACTTGAAATCGATTTTAAACACCTTAAACCTCATAAAATTGGCATGAAAATGAATCTAGGAAACTTGAATTAGGTTAAAATAAGAATTGGAGGGTTGGACATGTTAGTATCGACACAAGAAGGCTGGAAAAGGGTTAGTATCAACACAAGAAAACCTTAACGTGGTTAGTATCGATGACTTTTGAATGTTCAGCTCATCTCATCGAACTTACTAGGTTCGATGGTCCCCTTTCACTGAAATCTCATCAAGACTGATAAGATCGACGAGTTGTAAGGGCTGTGGGCTAAGGGATCATTGATATTAGCTGGTTAAGGAATATATAACATCGATACTAAGGGTCATCGACACTATAGTATCGACAGTCTCTTATGTGGACTTCTAAGGCTTTTGTCGACATCGATAGTGTCGATGCTCAACAGCTCTCATCGATACTAGACTCACACATGTAATACAAGGAATACGGGATAAGGTCCAAGTTGATGTTAACCATTATGGGGTTGTTAGAGCCGATACTAACAAGGGTTGAACTTGTTAGTATCTGCAGGGTCAATTGGGATTTTTTATGGACATTGGTCGATACTAGCTAACCTTTTCACAAAGAACAACCTTCTATAATGATTAATTTACTTAACCCAAGTGATATTAAACACAAAATAATTAGAGGCAACCCTTCTTAAAACTCATACAAGTGATTAAGTAATCCATGAATATGTGCTAAGTCTAACCTTGGATAAACTTAATCCGAAGTGTATGAAAAGTAATATTTTCTTAAATTAACATAAATTTTGTTTGAATTAATAAATAAAAAGATGTGTTAAAGGTTTATAAAGATCAACAATAACACATTTTTGAAAGGTGACATCAATGAAACAAAAGGGTTTTATAAAACAATGATGACATCCTTCTTTTAATAACTTGTATATATGTTATGCATGACTCTTAAACTAATATGAGTCTTTTCAAACATTACAACAAAATATTTAAGCTAAGGTTTTATAAATTATGGGTAATAGTTTGAATGCATATGCAATACAAATTAGCTAACAAATCTAGTAACACACCAAAGCTTAGGATAGGTCACTTAGTTAAATACGTAGTCTTAAACACAACGAGAAACAAATACAATACTCACAAAATAGAACAATACTCAATGAAAACAGGTGTTGAACTCAGTCCAATTACAACCAATGAGTGTGCGCATTCTTGAATCGAGACAATCATACAACAACACAAAGGTGAGTTCATTGTCTCTTTTCAACTATTTTGTTTTATAGACTGTGGGACTGAGAAGCATGTTGAATGTTTTATATAAGTTGTTGGACCAGGAAGTTGTTTACCAGGTTTATTCGACTTTAGACTCTAGGTCAAAGACTATGTATAAACTCCCTCTTTAGTCAAACACTCGGTAGTTTCAACAGTTTGTTAAGTTAGCTAAAAGAAGAATAATAGATAAATAACACAAGGAATTATCAAAAGATTAAATTCATAAAGTTCAGGGAATGTTGGGATATAAATACCCAAACATTAAATGTAACAGGACAAAATTAATAAGACAAACAACTGACAATTGTACAGACACTGATGCAAACAGAATAGTACAACAACTGATAGAAAGAACAACAACGGAAACTTAATTCTTCAGTTTTTCTTCAGTATTTAGCTCTTCCTTGGTTGTAATCAGTTATTGTGTGATCAGTGTTCAAACCACGGTTGCTGATCTGCAGTTGTTATTCTTGATTCAGCAGTTGTCTTCTAAGGCAAGGATGATCAGTGTGTGTGCTCCATGGTTGAAATACAGTGGTTGAGGGCAATTATCCGCGGTTGCTCTTTTATGAATCATCCGTGGTTGTATTTCAGTTATTTTGCACACAGTGGTTGGAGAGTGTGGTTGAGGCTCATCAGTCCTTATTTTTCCAACAATGTCGCTCTGGACTGATGAAGCCAAAACCACTTATTTTTGATTTAGGATCAAGTTGATTTGATCCCTAAGATTGCGCACAAACTATTAAACTTCATAGTTTGTTTCAGCCTTTTCTAAAGTCATGTGCAACAACATTGACAGATCACCTTTAATTTGGAGAGGTTTAAGATAGAGTGCCAATTTGTAAAGGCGGTTCTTGAGCCATTGAACCTTTCATTGGTTATGGTGCTGGAGTATTCATCAAAGAACCACCTTTTGATTCCAGCTCTAGAATGAGCAAGTTGAAGAGATTCTTTGGCAGAGGGTTTTCTTTGTTGAGGAGGAGGAACTGGAAGAGAGGGGGAGTAGATGATGAAGGCCAGTGTATGATTTCCCTTCTTTTGACCTGAGATCTAGAGTCAAGCACATTTTTGACCACGACATGCTGATCAGGTTCATAGTTTCTCTACAAGACAAGTTTGAACTCTTCTTCAATATCTATCCGTGAACTTGCCACCCAAGGATGGCTGTACAGAACCATCACCGGAATCTCCTTAAGATTCATTCAGCAGTTGATCAATTATTGTGTTTGTGGGGGCTTCCTTGGTCTGTGTTACTTTGTAAGATACCAAGGCTATGGAACGAGATGCAGACTCTTTCCAGAGCTCTGGGTGGTCACTCTGGACCCTTTTAAATCTGGCCCATTCATCAAACAAAGTGTTATCCTTCCATCTCATAATGGTGTTTCTTGATTCCCAACCGTTTTGGACGAGGATTTGCTTTATCCTTTTCCACTGTTCTACCGTCTTCTTCTTTTTATTTGCCTTGTTTAATCTGTTAGATAGGACTTCAGCTTCCTTTCTGAGGCTTGTAATATCCCAGTTCATGAAGGTCTCTACTTTGTACTTACCTCCATTCAGCAAAAAGTTGATGATTTTCTCCCTCTCAGCCTGATAGGCTTCATCTCGTTGTTGATCAATTAGGATTATTTGATCTTTATATACTTTGATCAGCTCTTCTTCTGAAAGGCCTGAAGCTTCAAAATAAGCTAGGATCTTCTTCTCCCTTTCATCCTCTTCAAATAGCTGGCTTTGAAATTCTTCAATTGAAGGGATGTGCCTCTTAGGGGAGTAAGATTCTCTTGGGGGTGGAGGTTTGAGGTTTTTCAACTTCAATATCAGCTAGTTTTATTTAAGAGGGAGCTCTGGTAGTCTTGGGTGGATTGTAATCAGACTCATCATCATCAGCCAATCTAAACCTTCTTTTTCTTGGCATTAGAGATGGCATAGGATGATGATTATTTGAATCTGAGTTTGACTCCTGTATGGGGTTTAGAGGCTTCAGAGGTTTGGCTGTGGGGTTTTGGACTTTCTGGCCACACTCTTTTGTCTTCTTGTGAAGGCACAAATGATAATGGGTCTAGGTTTTTAGCCAATTCTGGATAATTCCAGAAGGTTTCGAGTGGGAGAGGTTTCCCTAGATAATTCCAGAAGGGTATGAGAAGCATATTTGGGAGATAGAGTGGGTGAGGCTTCTCTGGTGGTGTTTGTAGGTGAGGGAGGTGTAGTATTGGCAGGGGAAGTTGATTTGGAAGTATGTACAAGAGTGGAAAAGGTTTGATTGGGCTCTGATTAAGCAGACTCAGTTGAGCCGGTTTGTCCTGGGTAGATGGGGCTGAAGAAGAAGAAGCCCCAGCCCCAGTTATAGCTTTTACTAGGACAGTAGGAGATGGTTTGGTTGGCTTGGGTTTGGGTTTGCTGATCACCCTAGATGTTTCCGTCTCCACTTGAGAAGCTAATTCTTTTAGATTTTGTTCAAGGCTGGCTTTGGAGCTGTAGTCACAAACTGCTGATCCAAGGCAGCCTTGAGAAGGGCCTCTTGATTCTTAAGTTTAAAGGCTTTCAGTTTTCTTCGCTCAGTTTCATCTTGAGCCTTATTGGCTGCTTGAGCATCAGTGAAGAGTTTTTCATTCTCCCTCTTTCGGGCTTCAACTTCTTGTTTCTTGAACCAAGGGGAGGATGAGCTATACCTGTGAGAGATATTAGATCTAAGGAATGGTTTGAGACTTCATGTTTGAGGGTTTTGAGTTTGGAATCTATAGAAATTTCCAGTAGATCCATTTGGGTTTTCTGGGTTTGGAAGAAGTCTTTGGCAAAATGCTTGAAAGAAGTGTGTGAGGTGGGTGGTAAGAAGTGGGTTTAACACTTCTTGAAGAACTTGGGGAGAAAAGGCAGGAGGAGTGGAGGTGGTTGCAGTGGTTGGGGGATTTTCAAGTAAAGGTTCTTGTATTGGGTTGTATTTGGATTGTAGGTCTTAGTCATTCCGGACCTTTGTAACCAACTCAGTGAGTTTAGTTACATTAGCCTGAATGGTTGTAACGGTTGCTGTCAATTCCTGAATTTTGAGGTTTAATTCGTCAATCTGTTTAAGGATATCTTCCAAATCCCTGACTGGTGTGTCAGTTTCAAGATAACCCGAGTCCATATCAGGATTTTCATGTGCCCCTTTTTCTTGGTACTAGGGGTTTCTGGTCTCAGTTTCAAGAACTTCATTTGCCATTGCCGTAAATGGAGTCGTATTGCCTAATCCATCCAAATGAAGACCCCTTGGGCTTTCGTGTGGAGTGGATGCTCCAGTTACATGATCAAGATGTCTAGATGGACTATACACCCTGATCTCATCCTCTTCTCCATGGGTTGGAGATTGACCATCTTGGACACTAGTTTGAAGGGGCTGATCCTTAAGTGTTGTGGTGAAAGGAGAACCAGGAGGTCCAAGAGCAGTGTCTTTTTCTTGGATAACGTGGGATATGGAGTCAGTGGTTTGATGGGTTGAAGAAACAGGAGAGTCACTAGGAGAGGATGCTCCCATCAGAGTATCAAGTGATACTTTAGTGGTTTGTGTTGGTTCTCTTTGGATTACAACATCATCCTGTTTAGAGGATTGATGATGAGCTTGCTAGGGATAAGATTCAGGATCCACCTATGAGGATGGGTTAGATGGATTCTCTTGTCAAGTGGGGACAATTACTTGTTCAAGGATCTCATCTTCCTGAAGAGTCTTGGGTTTCTTAGAGTGAAGGGATTTGACTGTTGGTTTTCTTTTTGGCAGTACCTTTACATGTGTGGAAGAGGAGGTGGGTGTGGGTTCACCTGGGACTGCTGTATCCTTTGTGTCATCTAGTACCTTTGCATTAGTGTTGAGCCTAGCAAAGGTTTGTTTGTCAATTACCTTGACGTAAGAAAGATGGGCAATATGACAAACAGATTTTAACTCATTAAACAAACAGGTCATTATAAACTGGGATACATCAAAAACTCAGGAGCCTTTTGCTCATGAACCAAAGAGATAATTTGGGACAAAATTACCTTCTTGTTGGTGAGAACTGCGTACATGACATATTGCATGTCATATGGCATATCTCCCCAACTAGTTGTTTTCTGGGAAAGACACTAGAGAATGGTGTGATACAAAAACTTGTACTTGGGATAGAGACATTCCTTGTCCAAGGTCATGTTCTTAAGAAATCCCTAATAACCACACTGAATAAGTACAGCATGAAGGTGCCTAAGAGGGACAATTACGGGTGCATCAGTGTCAACCAGATTTAGGGCAAGACTAAGAAGAGATGGGGTGATGGTAACTTGTTAACCAGCAACCTCAGAGGTTAAGCTTTCAACAACGTTATCCTGAGTCACCAAAGCAGAGTTCGCCCAAAATTGGTTAAGGGCAGAGATAGAAATAGGAGGGTTCATAGTGAGAGCAGTATGAACAAAAGAATTTGAGAGAGTGTCGATCACGTCATCATAGTGGGGGTATTCAGAGGACTTGGTAAGGTATGCATCTAGGTTTTGTAATGGCTTGAGTTTCAATGATTCAATCTCCATGGATGATTGCAAATGAAGAACAGATTCTTGAAAGTTTTAGGGTTTTGAAAAGATCGAAGTAAAAGAAACAATTTCAAATGAAGAAGACGATTATAGATGTTGCCTTAAAAAGTCATTTTAGGGTTTTTAACCAACAGACAAATCTGTAAAAAGCGGAGAGAGATAAACAAAAGACAAAGCTGTAAAAAGAGGATAGAGATAAACAAAGACAAAGCAACACCATCATGCAAATCTTGAAGTACAAACAATGTTTTGTCTGGAATGAAGCCTGGTCCGATGCCGTTACACTAAAGCATCATGTGCATTAAGCTCAAAAAATATCAGTGTAAATGCACCGAGCCAAACGACGTTCCTAACAAGCAGCTATCCTGAACCAGAAGCAGCATTGTTTGTTTGAATGTGATTAACTTCATAAATCAAGATAATCATGAAGTTTCGGAAAATTAGGGTAAGAACGGAAGATGAAAACGATTGATTTGGGAACGAAGGGTATAGATAAAGGAAAAGAACCGGTGGTCAACGAAGTCAAAGGGTAAAGGTAAAAACGAAGGATATATTTTAGCCGTGTAACAATTAACGAGGGTCAAATCCATGGATTAATTACTGAGTGTGACATCCAAGGAGTAATTAATGCGTATTATAACCACGGATTAATTACTGAGGGTCATAACCACAGAGTAATTAGTAAGGATTATAACCACAGAGAGAATAAAAACGGATGTGATATAACCACAGAGAGAATGTAACAACGGATGTGGTATAACCTTGGAGAGATAGAAGCAGTGAATTACAACAACTTCGTATTCACTGTTGTCTGTCCACGGTTAGGTATAACCACTGATGAGTGAACCAAGTTTATTCCTTCAAGGCTTATCTCTTTGTCCGTTGTTAGGAAATTTAGTGAATTATTCTTTAATGTATAATTTGAAGGTTCAGAAACAATTTTAAAAATTATTTATCAAACAATTAGGTCATATTTATCATATCCAATTTTGAGAGAAATTTAGAGAAAGTTGAAGAGTCTAATGGTTTGGTAAATATGTTTGCAACTTGGTAAGTTGTTGATACATGTTCTGGGACAATTAGTCCTTTTTCAATATAGTCTCTTATGAAGTGGTGTCTTATTTCAAATTGTTTTGTTTTGGAATGATAGAAGGGTTCTTTATTATGTTTTTAGCAGCTTCACTTGTTGGATATTTAAAAGGATAGATGCTATATCCAAAATTATATTTTATAATAGAATAGTTAAACTATAGTTTATTAACTTGTGCATTATGTGATACTGACAGATTTATATGTTTAATATAGAACAGATGAACATGATTTATTATTCAGTTAACAGTTCCAGGAACAGATGATGGTGTACATCACAGGTAATACTTTGAGAAAATGCAACATTAGCAAGTGAACAAGTGTTACACCATTAGAACATTTACGAATGTTCAACGTGTGCACACCTAGATCATTTACGAATAAACAAGCGTTGCACAGTTAGAACATTTATGAATGTTCGAGTTGTGCACACTCAGATCATTTGCGAATGAATAATTTTTGCACAGTTAGAACATTTACAAATGTTCAACTTGTGCATAATCAGATCATTTGCGAATGAACAAGTGTTGCATAGTTAGAACATTTACGAATGTTCAACTTGTGCACACTCAAATCATTTGCGAATGAATAAGTGTTGCACAGTTAGAATATCTACGAATGTTCAGCTTGTGCACACACGGATCATTTGTTAATGAACAAGTGTTGCACAGTTAGAACATTTACGATTGTTCAACTTGTGCACACTTGGATCATTTGCGAATGAGCAAGTGTTGCACAGTTAGAACATTTACGAATGTTCAACTTGTGCACAATCAGATCATTTGCGATTGAACAATTGTTGCACGGTTAGAACATTTATGAATGTTCAACTTGTTCACACTCAGATCGTTTGCCAATGAATAAGTGTTGCAAAGTTAACATTTATGAATGTTCAACTTGTGCACACTCATATCATTTGTGAATGAACAAGTGTTGCACAGTTAGAACATTTACGAATGTTCAACTTGTGCACACTCAGATCATTTGCGAATGAATAAATGTTGCACAGTAAGAACATTTATGAATTTTAAACTTGTGCACACTCAGATCACTTGGAACTTTCTAACTCTAAATTTTTTAGCTTGCAGATATGTAGAGAAGTTCTCTGAAGAAATGATTGCTCTCTGAATTTGAAGATGCTCTCTTATGATGAAGTTTGTACGAATGAACAAATAGTCAACTGAACCTCTGAACTTTACGAATAAGTAATATGTTGTTCGAAAATGTTCACAATGCTCTCAAGACTTAAGAGTTTTCCTTCCTTCTATATGCTGATGGTGACAAGGTTGCTACTACAGCTGACATAGAATGACACATAAGATGCTGACAAGATTATTTTTGACAGTATAGCCCTTTATTCTTTACATTGTATTCTGGGACATTATTAATGGTGTTTCATGGGCCCCAATTGTCTATACATAGAAATGATGTAATAGAATTAGGGAAACAACAAACACACACACAATAGAGATTTCTTAAAATAGCCACCTAGAGAGAGAAAGTTTTAGAGAGATAATAATTGTTAACATAGTGATGCTCTGTGATCAGAAATCTGTTTCATGATCCTCAATCCTTTTTAATTAATGATTGATGATTAGTGAAACATGAATTTGATTAATACTTTTCTGCTCATTTGATCATTGTTTCTAGTATTTGTTTAAATAGTTGAACCTGTTTTTTTCCACCACTTCGTGTTCAGTAAAACTCTCAATAGTTGTTGTCTTAATCCCGATCCTGACATCACTGTCTATCAAGAGTGGAGTCTTTAACTCAGTTATTCCAAAATCCAGTAGTCGGTACTGAAGTCATAGGACTTGTGTAGTACAATGTGCTGCTGAAATATATTCGGCTTCAACAGTTGAGTTAAAGACTGAAGTTTGTTTCCTGTTTTGCCATGAAACTAAGCAGTTTTCAAAGAACTGGCATCCTCCAGAAGTTTATTTCCTTGAAAGAGAGCATTCTGCATAATCACTGTCTAAAAAAGTAACAAGCTTGCAAGATTGATTAGCAGGATACCAAATAACAAGTACAGGGGTACCTTTCAGGTATCTGAATATTTTTTCACCAAGGATAAATGAGATTGTTTAGAGGAGGATTGGTATCTAGCACAAACACATGTGGCATACATGATGTCTGGCCGTGATGGAGTCAAATACATCAAAGATCCCATCATGCATCGGTAGAGAGTTTGATCTGCAGGTTCACCATCATCATCTTGTGTTATTCCAGGGGCAGTTGCCATAGGGGTAGAAATTGTTTTACAATTAGCCATTTCAAATTTATTTAAAATATCTTTTATGTATTTAGACTGATGAATAAAAATCCCATTGGGAATTTGTTTGATTTGAAGTCCTAGAAATGTTTTTAATTCACTTAAGGCACTCATTTCAAACTTAGAAGACATTATTTTAGAAAATTGTTCACATACGGAAGGATTTTTTGACCCAAAGATGATGTCATAAATATAAATCTAAACCAACAAAAGTTCCTTATCTGCCTATTTGATAAACAAAGTTTTATCAATAGTCCCCTGGTGAACTTATTTGAAAACAGAAATTAGGAAAGAGTGTCATACCAGGCTCTTAGGGCTTGTTTTAAACCATATAAGGCCCTTGGTGGTTGACAGACATTGACTTCTTCCTTGATAGTTCCATATAAAAAGGAACTTTTTATATCCATTTGGAACACTTTATTTTTATGGGATATAGAAAATGCAAGGAAGAGTCTTATTGCTTCAAGTCTGGCTTCAGGGGTAAAGGTTTCATCGTAGTCAATGACTTCCTCTTGGCGAAAACCTTGAACTACCAATCTGGCTTTGTTTTTGACTAAATTTCCTTTCCATAAGTTTTATTTCTAAATACCCATCTGATTCCAATAGGGTATTTTCCTTTGGGTGAAGGGCAAAGTGTCCAAACATTTTGTCTTTTAAACTGAAGCAGCTCATCCTGCATAGCTTCCACCCAATAGTTGTCTTTTAGAGCCTCTTGGTATTTGGAGTGCTCTATTTGGGATTAGAAGGCAGCATGAAGACAAAAGTTCGAGATTTGACTTCTAGTTTGAACACCTTTATTTAGATCACCTAGAATTTGTTCAAGAGGGTGATTCGTGTTAAAGGGAATGATGTCCAAACACTTGTTTGTAGAATCAAATTTAGAGGAGGAAGAGTTTTCAGCATGAGAAAGAGATGTATCAAGATTGGGAACATGTTCCTGTTCAAAATGATTGATTGGCATGGTGTCAACAATTGGGGATGTAGATGTTGACACATGTTCCTCATGGTTTTGAGGATTTGTTGGATAAGAAAGAATAGAAGAGAAAACCTGTGATACTGAACACTCTTCAAGAGATGACAAATCTTCATAAATTTGATACGATGACACATATGGAGTAGGAGGAAGGTATGTGAAGCTTTCAAGATCAAACAAGTATTCAGGAGTTGAGGGAAAACAAGAGGTAGATGCAAATTCATTGAATTTAAAATCTATAGTTTCTTCCATAATCTTTTTTCTTAGATTGAAAGCTCTGTAGGCTTTAGTGGTTTGAGAATATCCCACAAAGTATCCTGAGTCCACTTTTGCAGCAAATTTGGACAAGGAATCCTTTGTGTTTAAGATGAAGCATGGACATCCAAACAATTTAAAGAAGGAAATGAGAGGCTTTATTTTGTGAAGTACTTCATAGGTAGTCTTATTATGACTTTTCACAATATGAACCCTGTTTAAGACATAACAAGTAGTGCTTACTGCCTCAGCCCAGAAGGATAAAGGTAATCCTGAGTCTGTAAGCATTGTTCTTGCATCCTTAATGTTTCGGGTATAAATTAACAAATGCAATTTTTAGCAAAACCGAATTAGTTTAGTGGGGTTTTGTGTTTTACAATTGAGAAAACAGTAAATATGTAAAATTTGATAAAATTATCCGTAAGGATCCCTAGGGATATTTCAGAATATGAAATGAAATAAACAGCCTACACACGAGATTTATACGAGGAAAAGCCGTTAATCCCTTAGAATTGCCGGCATAAAAACCTCGGGAGGTGACAATCATCACTCTGCCTTTTTCTTATTAATATAATCAAATGAAGTTACAAAACAAGAGCACAAATGATCGATCTCTAAGTGTTTCCGAGCTTCAAAAGTGCTACAGAGCTTCAAATACTGCGAATGAAAGTGAAAGAAGTGAAAGAGTGATCTGGTGTGCAAAAAGTGCCATCGTATATCGATCAAATGCCTCAATTATACTAATATACAATTAACAGTAATCCCGAATATTCCAGAGAGAATATCGGAATCATGAGCATTTCTTCAATTGTGACAGCTACCACGTTTCCAACGGTTGGTAACTCCACTTAAACGTCCACTAATCGCATGTGATCGTTTCTTTTAACTAAATTCCGAATCTTTAGGTCCAATCTAGTCAATATGATCGTTTGAGACTTGTTCTCCACTTGTAGCCATTATTTAGCATGTTCACCATGTTTCCTTTGACTCTATCCCGACTTTTAAGGTAAAATCAAGTCCATAATAAGTAACCTGCAAGACTAAGTCAAGCTATACAAAGAAGAGATCGATTAGTGACGTTAGTATACAAGATATTTGAGGATACTTAAGAATCCCATATTCCGGATTATCCTCCGCTATCCCGAATCTCAGACCATAAAAATCGACCCACAACAATTGCCCCAAAAATTTTGTAAGCTGTTTTTAATACATACAGCTTTAAAATTTTTCATACTTAACCTTTGTGAGGATTTGTCTTGATATTCCTTGAGATTTGGAATTTAAAATAATTCTTATCTGCATATTTTCTTTTTCAGAGTTGTATGAAACTTCTAAAACTTTATTGTTTAGGTTATCTTTTAAGCTAAAACCCTTTATGTAGAAAAAATTGTTGAATATCTTGACGCAATAGTTCGGAATATTTAGTGATGGTGCAAGGCCATAAACTGCTATGATAAATTCAAGTATTATAAATAAATCAAATTACGATCAACTCAGGTCTATTAGCTGGTAACTTATGTCCAATATCTTCTAATGTTTTTACACATTAGAATATCTTTAAATAAAGAGATTGTTTATACCTTAAGATAGACATATAGTTTAGGAAAACATACCAAAATTGCTAAGAAAAAGCAATCTGAAATATCATTATATATTACAGTTGTTATCTTTATGAGTTTCATGACGAAGTAATGACTGATAACGTGTTAATTTTAACTGCTATTGGTAATATAACAGTTAATATTTTGGTTAATGCTTCAGTGTTCTGTATAGTTGTTTTTTCTTTGAAAATACCCTTATATATCCCAAAGTATTCTCAATTATCTTAGATATTTTGTATTCATATAAGGGATTAATATCTTTAATAACTTTTATGAATATTAATGGTTCATATAGTTTGACTTGGTATGTATTAACTGTAGTACTTAATATGTTAAACACATATGAACTTAGTCTTTCAAATGATTTCCGCTTAGGATATTTATTTATAAGCTTTCTTAGGCATACTTAGGAATAATTGAGAATAATCTAATCTATTCTTGGCTTATTTTGAATTGGATTCTAGCTGAACTAATGACTGTAAACAATTTGAATGTAGCATTGAGTACATTAATACTGTATCCAGTTCTAAAGACATTATTTGTTCTGAAGTTTTTTATTCATAATTATCATTATGAATTTTAAGATATTTTTGAGTATTCATAAATATTCTCAATCATATTTTGTATAAGAGATTAAACCCTTGTACAATTTTTATAAAGAATTATATTTTGAACATGTATGAATTCTAATTAATCATGTATGCTTTAAAATGTTCAAATATCCTCTTTACTTCTATTGAAGAATTTTAGAATATATTTTAATAGGTTTAATCTATATCAAATATATTTAGGAATAATTAAGGAAAGTTTAACCTATACTTAACCTAATCTGACTAGTGTCTTAGTTTTATGTATGATTGTAAATAACTATGTCTAAACATATTGATATTGTGTTATTATTTGTTTAAATTTACCTTTGCACATGAAGCAATTGGTAATTTAACATGCCCTTGAATAGAAATGTGCATATGACATATAGAAATAGGTATAATGCATTTTATCAATCATGAGAATATATTTCTGAATAGATATAATAAGAAAAAAAGAATGCCGCGGTGTATTAAAAGAGTTAAGAAACAAATAACAATTTCCAAAGATAGTAGGTTTAGTTCGAAATCTTCTTTGATCTTGTCAAAACATCAAAAGAATTTCATACCTGAATATCCCCAAGTATGTTGTGATATTCCTAAGTATCCTTGAAAGTCGATCCTGCTAAAATAGAAAAACAAGAAAACTTGGGACAAGCCAAAGATACTGGCGACTAAGGCCGAAAATACTGGCGACTATGCCCGGAATACTGGCGACTAAGGCCGGAATAATGGCGACTAAGGCCGGAATACTGGCGACAAGGCTGAAAGATACTGGAGACTAACGCCGAAATGCTGGCGACTAAGGACGAAATACTGGCGACAAGGCTGAAAGATACTGGCGACTAAGGCCGGAATGCTGGAGACTAAGGCCTGGATACTAGCGACTAGGCCGGAATTCTGGCGACTAAGGCCCGATTGTATAGCATATGAATGCTATATTTCGAAGGATCCCTGGTAGTAGCCTTTGAAAATGAAATTGTCAGCCACTCATGTGTGTACAGATCCCAAAATCTCCAACTATACCTATCATATTTCGGAGGATCCTTAGTTATAACCCTCGATAATGAAATTGTCATCCACTCATGCGTGTACTGGTCCCATTATCTCAGACTATAATAGGATAAACATGCGCAACTGGTGAGGGTATGAACCCTAAGTATTCATGAGAGACAAGAGTCTCTTGAGTTTTGATTTCAAGTCAAAACTTTGCAGCTAGACATAAAGTCTGTGCAGGGGTCTTCTAAAGTTTTGATTTCAGGTCAAAACTTTCCAGCTAGACATAAAATTTGTGCAGGATCTTGATCAAGTTCTGATTTCAGGTCAGAACTTGGGTTAAGACATAAAGTCTCATATCTTCTCCTGCTATACCTACAAAAGAATAAGATTTTTGCATAGCTGGGAATCAGGATTCCTGATGCCCCTCAGATGCTTAAGTTAGTAGCATGATGATTAGGAATATACAAGAATACATAAGATTATATAAGAATAAATAGAAATATTTGGAAATATGAGTATAAATTCTAATTTAATAATCCATTACAGTTTGATACAACAACTTTCATATAAAGTATAACTTAACATGAATGGCATTCCAAGATCTTGGAAGAGGTTCTCCTTCCATGTTGGTCAACTTATATGCCCCTTTTCCAGCTTCAGATTCGATCTTATATGGTCCTTCCCATTTTGGAGCAAGTTTTCCATCAGCTGGATTTGTAGTATTTTGAAATGCCTTTCTTAAAACCAAATATCCAACTTGGAATCTACGTATTCTAATATTCTTATTATAGGATTTGGTTATCTTTTGCTGATATGTTGCCATCCTTATCCTTGCAATATCCCTAAGTTCATCAATAGTATCTAGATCCTCAGAAAGTATCCCCTTGTTGGATTCTAGATTTTGTAAACTTGATCTTGCTGTAGGAATAACCATTTCAGTTGGGAGAACAGCTTCAGAACCATACACTAATGAGAATGGTGTTTGCCCAGTCGCATTTTTTGTAGTTGTTCTATCTGCCCTTAGGACAAATGGAAGTTCTTTAGCCCATTTTCCTGTCTTGCATCCCAACTTTTTCTTAAGGTTGTTGATGATGATCTTGTTGCTCGATTCTGCCTGGCCACTAGCTTGAGGATGGACAGGTGTAGAGGTTATCATCTTTATGCCCCAACTTTCATAAAAGTTTGTAGTCCTTTTGCCTATAAACTGAGATCCATTATCACAAATGATTTATGCGGGTATCCCAAATCTAGTCAGGATATTTCTCTTTATGAATGAGATTACTTCTTTTTCTCTAACTCGCATAAAGGCTTTAGCCTCAATTTGACGACCACATTGTAGTGGTCCAGGATATCGAAGGATTCCTGAAGATCCTTAAGGTGATTCTCAGTTATCTTTGATTTGACCACCATATCATCAATATACACTTCCATAGTGTCCCCCAGTTTCTCTTTGAACATCATATTGACAAGTCTTTGATATGTAGCTCCAGCATTCTTTAGGCCAAATGGCATTGCTATATAGCAATATATCCCTGTTGGCGTCATGAAGGTTGTGTCTTCTTGCTCCGAGGGTTCCATTTGAATTTGTTGAAAGCCTGCTGATGCGTCCATGAAAGTTAACATTTCATGTCCTGTTGCATCTACTATGGAGTCTATATGTGTTAATGGAAAGGAGTCTTTAAGAAAAGCCTTGTTGAGATCTGTGTAGTCCACACAAACTATCCACTTTCCATTCTTCTTTTGAACCACGACTACATTGGCTAGCCACCTTGGAAATTTCACCTCTCTAATCATTTCTGCTTTGAGGAGCTTCTCTACTTCCTCTTGAATGATTAGATTCCTTCCCGGTGCAAACTTCCTTATTTTTTGGTGGACAGGCTTTATATTCCTATCTATCCCTAACTTATGTGTAATCACATATGAGGATACTCCTGTCATATCCTCATGTTTCCATGCGAATGTGGAAACTCTTGACTTCAGAAAAGAAATCAGTTTCCCTTCAATATCCTTAGGGATATTAGTTCCTATAAGGACTTTGATCTCAGGATCATCAGGGTTTCGAAGTACTTCATTTACTTCCTTCTCTCTATATTCCTGAGTATCCCCAAGGTTGCACTTTGACTGCTATGCTGATGAAGGTTTGGTTGTTGCCTTCATCGAAAATGAATAGCACTCCTTGGCTTCCTGTTGATCACTGTTGATCTTCACTACTCCCCATGGTGTTGGCAGCTTGACACACTGATGATAGGTCGAGAGGACATCTTTCATATCATGTATCCAAGGTCTACCTAGTATAATATTATAACAAGATAAGGAATCTAATTGGGGATTTTTGAAGGATTTTCTTCAAATTTGGAAGGTTTTCCCTCCAAAATTTTTGAATTTTGAAGAACAGGTTCGTGAGCCGAACCTGTGGGTAACTGAAGCAAGAGGTTCTTTGTTCAAGATATTTTTCTGAGGTTCGTTGAAGGATTTCTGCAGAGGTTCGTTTGTCTCAGGTTCGTGATATCAGGTTTGTCTCAAGGTTCGTGAGATCAGGTTTGTCTCAAGGTTCGTTGCATTAGGTTCGTGAGATAAAAGGTTTGTCTCAGGTTCGTGACTTGAGGTTAGTGTTTTGAGGTTCGTGATTTGAGGTTCGTAACTTGAGGTTCGTTCAGATCAAGGATAGTTAGAGGGTCGCCTGGTAGTAAGGTTCGTGAAGTGAATTTGTCTTCAGAGGTTCGCTGATTAAAAAATTTAAAACCATGGCTGAGATGTTTGCTGCTGTAGCTACTCAAAATTCTTAAATACATAGCATTTTGATTAGTGAAACTGAGGTTGGAAGTACAAACAAAGTTCCAAAGTTACTTGATTTGACAGATTACGAGAACTGGAAAGGAAGGTTTGAAAGACATTTAAATGGAAATGACACTAATCTGTGGGAAAGAATTTTATCACCTTATGAAAGACCAAAGGTTGTGGAGACATATTTGGATCAAACCCTTGAGAGATTGGATGTTGATCAACGAAAGAAATACGATTCTGAGAAGAAAGCTTACTGGATGCAGAGCCAAGCAATCCCTAATCAGATACTTCATCAATTTTATGAACACAAAACCTCATATGGTTTGTGGAATGCTTTGAAATCAAGGATTGAGTGAAATACCAAGTTAAAGAAGATGAAAGCCACTGATATACGCAAAGAGTTTGAGAACTTCAATTTTATTGGCAACGAGAGTCTTGAAGCCTTAACAACAAGATATAGGCATTTATTGACTGAAGTCAGGAATTGTGGAATTGAATACACAGAAGAGAAAAAGATAGATTACTTTACAGATGCGTTGCCTGAAAAGTGGAATTCATTGGTGTTAATCTTGAGAGAAAATCTACCAGGAATGACATTCGTGGAATTTATTCAAAAGCTAGAAGAACAGGAGATGAAGGATAAGAAAAAGCAAGAAGAGTGAATGTTACTCAAGATCCTTCTTTATACAGTGCATCTGTGGTTACACCACCGGTTTCTTCTACAAAGATTCAGACATCATTTGTTTCTAGTACTTTTGATAGTACTCCTACACCTTCTGCATCTGCGAGTTCTAGTTCATCTTATTCTGTGAAAAAGAAGAAGTCTGACTTAACAACAACTCCTATTCAGCTGAATACAAAAAATCTGGGGAAAGTAACTGTAGAGGTTGTTCGGGATCATATGTCAATTTTTTTCATGTGTAGTCAGTGCGTATGATGAACAAATTGCAGGAAAAATTGGAAACTCAAATCTTACATTTGAAGATTATGAGCAAATTGATGATGACAAGATGGAGTTGATTGACACTCAATGGGCATTGGCAAGTGTGATCAGAAGAATAAATAGATATGAAAAGAAAACTGGGAAGAAATTCAATTTTGATCGAAACACCAAGTTTGGATTTAATCCAAAGACTACTCAATGTCAACTGTGGTGAGTTAGGCCATTTTGCTAGAGAATGCAAAAATCCGAAGAAGCAAGGAAATTTAAACCCTTTCAAACCAAAGGAAGCTTATCAAAAGAAGAAAGAAAAGTCTGAATAGTCATCAAAAGCTTTAGTAAGTCAAGCTGATGAAGGTTATGAATGGGGAAAGCAATATGATGAGTTGATGGGTGCTTTTATGGCTTCTTTGGATGAAGACACAGGCAAAGGCAAAGAGAAGGTTGATGAGGTAAATGATGATCGTTTAGAGCTCATTGATAAATTGAAAGAGATGAATGCTCAGTTGACTGCTGAACTGGTAGAGTGCACAGAAGCTAACAAGAAGCTAATTTCAAGAGAAAAAGCTTTTGACAAAAAGATAATTGATTTAGGAAAAGAAAATGAAGAGTTGAAAAATCAAAGTTTTACAAAATAATCATTCAGTTTCTGTGCATCTCGAATCAGTGCAAAAGCTGAAAGTTGATTTATCAGCAGCAAAAGCAGAAGCTGAAATGAACAAGAGCAAGCTTGAAAATTATCAAAATTCTCAGTATGTCATCGATTACTTTGCTGCCATGCAAAGATCATCGAATGATACTACTGGATTAGGTTTTCATGTAGCACCACCTCCTTCTAGCTATGTTCCAAGACCACAAATTGATCTGAATTTGGAAGTTCATTCTGTCTCTTTGGATGAACATGGGTCTAAACATGTTGTTGCAAGTGCTGGAGGATCATCATCTGATGAAATTGTGTCTCTTGATAGTGATGCTCCTATTATTGAAGACATCACTGAATTAGAATCTTCACCTGATATTTTGAGACAGAATGGTTATCAGGTTAAAACTGGTGATAAAAAAGAGTCTGAAGTCTCAAAAGTCCAAAGTTGAGATGAAACCAGTTGAGAAGGTGGTGATTAAACCAAATCTAGTTTCCAAACCAGTGATGAAAACCAAAACAACCACTACTCTCAAACCAATTGTGTATGTAAAGTCATCTACTACATATCAAGGAGAGTCTAGTGGTATTTTTCAAAAGCATAATGTGATTTTTAAAAAAGTTGACAAAGTGGATTTTTTCTTTGATAAGTTTGGAATTGTACATAAAGACAAATCAAACAATTTTCAAAACAAAAAGACTAATTCAAAGATAAAATCAATTGCTTTGAGAAACAGATTTTCATCTGCAAAGGTTGCTTCTAAACCTTTCAGTTCATCAAAGTATTATGATGAACCAAAATCAAAGAATCATCTGAAAGATAAAAAATGTTACCGTTTTGGTAAATTTGGTCATCTGATTGCTGATTGTAATTTGGATTTTAGTTATACTGATTGTAGCAGCTTTAGGCCTTTTTCACCAAGAGAAACACGAAAGTGTTTTACTTGTTGTGGAAAAGGACATATTTCTGCTAATTGTCCAAACAACAAAATCAGAAAGAGTTCAGATGATGAGAGTTGGGTGAATAGGTCATGAGGAAGTCCTAGGAAAGTGAAACCTAGTGAAGAAGAAATGAGAGTTCTTCGGAAATTTAATCCTGATTGTGTTTGGGTGAAAGAAGAAATTAATCAGAAGAAACGAATTTTTGATAACAAAAGAAATATGAAAAAGCTTGTGAAAATTGTGATATCATCTGATGATGATTCTTTTGACAACACATCTTCAAAATAATTTTCAAAACCATCTTTTAAGTCAAAATCATTTAGGAAATTGAAAAACAGGTCAGGTGATCAAATTTCTGGGAAAAAGGATGAAAACAGTGAAGATGGGTCTTCAAGCAGTTCATCACAACAGAATGGCAGGGGTCCATTCAGGGAGACTCGACGCCGAAATGGCGGGGGTCATCCCTTTTGATACTGATAGAATTTTAATTTATTGTGCAGGTGGCATCCATGGGCCATATCAATAGTCGTTGGATTGTTGATAGTGAATGTTCACGGCACATGACTGGAGAGTTGAATTTGTCGAAGGATTTCAGGCAAATAAAAGGAAGTTATGTGAACTTTGCAGGAGACAAAGGAGGTCAAATTACTGGGTTGGGTAGTTTGACGAATGGAAAAGTTTCATTTGATAATGTTAATTTCTGTAAAGAATTAACTAACAATTTGTTGAGTGTTTCACAGATTTGTGACAAAGGATACAAAGTGATGTTTGATAATGACAAGTGTTATCTACTTAAGCAAGGATTTCAGATTCCTGAGGAGTGGATTCTGATGACAGCTGATCGGAGCAAAGATTTATATGTACTTGACATGGCGAAGGCAGAGACGGTGAATAATGTGGAGACTTGTTTGGTGTCCAAGGCAACAGAGCAAGATACATGTTCTTGGCATCGAAGGATGGGACATATTCATATTAGGAAGATGAATCATCTAGTACACAATCATTTAGTTGAGGGTGTACCGGTTAAACACTATAAACTTCCTGATGTGTGTGTGTCATGCAAAAAGGGTAAACAGAAAAGGAAGTCACACAAAACAAAAACAATGTTTTCTATTGATAAGCCACTTGAACTTCTTCACATGGATTTGTTTGGACCAATCAATGTGAAAAGTATAGGTGGTGAATCTTATTGTTTTGTGGTGACTGATGACTTTTCTAGATTTTCATGGGTCATGTTCTTAAAGCATAAATCAGATACTTATGAAAATTTTGAGTTGTTGATTAATAGGTTGGAGACATTGTATAAGTTGAGAGTAAGGCGTGTACGTTCAGATAATGGGACTGAGTTTAAGAATCATCAAATGGAAGAATTTTGTGATTCAAAGGGCATTCAGCAGCAATTCAGTGCACCATATGAACCCCAAATGAATGATGTAGCTGAAAGAAAGAACAGAACGTTGATTGAGTCTGCAAGAACGATGCTAGCTGATTCTAAACTCCCCATTACATTTTGGAGTGAAGCTGTGGCTACAGCTTGTTTTACTCTTAACAGAGTTTTGATTGTTAAAAGACAAAATAAAACATGCTATGAACTGCTTCAGAATCGAAAGCCTAATTTGGAACACTTGGAACCTTTTGGGGCTCCTTGTACCATGCTAAAGAAAGATTCAAAATTCAATTCTAAAGTTGAAGAGGGTTTCTTTCTTGGCTACAATCTTCCCAACAAACGTGTGTTGTGGAATTATGGTATCATGTGGATGTTCAAAGACATACACCTATACCAGACGGAAAAGGACCAGATTGGCTTTTTGATTATGATAAATTGTTTGAGTCTTTTAATTTGTCTCCAAATGTTTCTGATGATGAAATAACCTTACAAATGTTATATGATTCGCAGAATTCTGAAGATCAAGGTATTTCTCATCATTATGAGGATGGTAATCATACTCCACATGAGGAAGGCGTTTCAGAAGTAATTAATGATGATTGGTCATCTGATGATGATCAAGATGTTTTTGAAGATGCTATTTCTCATGATCAACACATTGATCAGAATATTACAAATTTGGATCATAATGTGGAAGTCCCGCAAGTGTCGGTCACTAGAGTTCATGTAAATCAACCTGTTGATCAGATCATCAGAAATCCAGCTGCTAGAGTGCAGACATGACATGAAGTCACAAATGAGGAGAGTCTATATGTTGAGTTAGAAAGAACTCATGGAACTCAAGAGCTCTGGATGCATTCCGCATTTATTTCTCAGATAGAGCCAAAGACTGTTACTGAAGCGTTGTGTGAGCCTGCCTGGGTGGAGGCTATGCAAGAAGAGTTAAATCAGTTTCAGAAGTTGGGTGTTTGGCATCTAGTTGATTTCCCAAAAGGCAAGAAGAAAATTGGAACTAGATGGGTTTTAAGATGCAAACGAGATGACCGAGGCGTAATTGTTCGCAACAAAGCTGGTTTAGTGGTTCAAGGTTCCAAACAAGTTGAAGGAATTGATTACGATGAAGTGTTTGCACCTGTGGCGCGGCTAGAAGCACTTAGACTTTTTCTTGCTTTTGCTGCTCACAAGAAATTCTAAGTTTTTCAGTTGGATGTCAAGCCTGCATTTCTGTATGATTCTTTGAAGGAAACAGTGTATGTTTGTCAGCCACCGGGCTTTAAGGATCCTATCCACCAGAATCAGGTTTACCTCTTGGACAAAGCACTGTATGGTCTACATCAGGCTCCGCGTGCCTGGTATGAGACATTATCGACTCACCTTATTGAACACGGGTTCAATAGGGGTCAGATTGACAAAACTTTGTTTTATCGGGAAAAGGGCAAGGATATTATTCTTGTTCAGATCTATGTAGATGACATTATCTTTGGATCTACCGATGAACAAATGTGTTTGGAGTTTAAAGAGGTGATGATTGAGAAATTTGAAATTAGTACCATGTCAGATATAAAATTTTTTCTGGGTTTACAAATTGATCAAACTGATGATGGAATTTTCATTCATCAGACCAAAGACATTCAAGATGTGCTAAAACGGTTTAGCATGCTTGACTCAAAACCAATTTCCACGCCGATTCAGCCCAATCACGGGATTGAGCCTGATATTAAGGGGGAGATCATTGATCCTACTCTTTATCGTGGAATTATTGGAAGTTTGATGTATCTGACTGCCTCAAGAGCAGATATTGTATTTGCTACAAGTATTTGTGCTAGATATCAATCAAAACCCTAAGTGTCACATCTGATTGCAGTCAAGAGAATACTTCGTTATCTGAAGGGTACTCCAGACACTGGTCTGTGGTATCCTAAGGATGATAACTTTTTCTTCAATGCCTACAGTGACTCCGACTATGCAGGATGTAAGACAGATGCGAAATCCACAACTGGAGGTGCACAATTTTTGGGGGAGCGTTTAGTTTCTTGGCAGTGTAAAAAGCAAACATTTGTTGCTACTTCAACGTGTGAGGCTGAGTATGTAGCCGCTGCCAGTTGTTGTTCACAAGTTTTGTGGATACAACAACAGATGAGAGACTATGGTTTGAATTTTCTGACAACCCCAATTCATGTTGATAACGAGGCTGCTATTGCTATCACAAAGAATCATGTGTATGATTCACGATCTAAACACATTGATATTAGGTTTCATTTCATACGCGATTGCTATGAAAGGAAACTTATTGATGTGCTGAAGATACATACAAATGAGTAAAGAGCAGATCTTCTCACCAAGGCCTTTGATAAAAATCGTTTTGAGTATTTACTCAAATTAAATGGTATTCGGGTTATGGGTGAGGTAATATCAAATCAATTTCCTTCATAATCAATTTTTATTGAATTAACATCAGATATTTTATTTGTTTTTGTTTGTTTTGTGTTTTAGTTTTTAGGGGGAGAAAAATTTGAAAAAAAAAATCAACAACATTTGAAAAATCAAAAACACAAAAACATTTTAAAAAATTAAAATTCTGAGAAATTGATTCGACCAAATGAGAAATGATAGTACATTGTAGCAGTTGGAAACACATCTGTATCATACTATAACATAAACATAAAAAGCAGTTAGAATTAATTAGTATGATATGTTTGTAGGTTTATAACTTAGTTGAGATACCATTTGACAAAATTTTGATTTTGCTTTATGAGAAACAGATGCTTAGAATACAGTACTTAGTTTTGTCCTGAATGAATGGTAGTTAATCTTACAAAATGTTTCTTGAACAAAAGTTAAATTACTAGTTTTGATCATGTGTTTAATTTTCAAAAGAAATTCTAATTTTGTTTTTCTATTGTTTTAGTTTAAAGCTGAAACATTCTTTGCGTATACTTGCGTATCGACCTAATTGTTATAGCTTTAAATGATTCAAGTTTGTTTTCTTGTTTATTGATTAAGTTTTGGACAATTTCTGCGTATATGAAAATATCGATCTGGTTGTTAAAAGCTTAATCTTAAATTATTGTTTCGTTCATTTTCTGGATCATCTGAGTATACGTAAGTATCAACCTTGATTCCAAGATTTTGAACAAATTCAAATTGTTTTATATTTTGTTATTTTAAAAAGAAATTATGTTTTGTTTTTGCATGGTCAAGCTAGTTAAAATTGAAATATTTTGTTTCAAGAACATTATTGTTTGATTATTTATTCATAAATCGGGGATGTGTTCAAGTAAATGGAAAGCTAAAGTATTTGATAGTTTTGTTTTTATTTGATATCTTATCTAAGTAATTAAACTTAAAGAGGTTTTATACTGACAATCATCTTTGAATTGTAATTTGTTGTTAAATATATTCATTAATTCAATCAGGTGTGTTGATAATTGTAATACAATATGATCTCATGTCTGGATTTTTCTCAAACAAAATTATGTGATTGTTTTGTTAGTTTATATTTTATAGTTAGATTTGTTAAATTTGCAGTGTGTTTGTTCTAAAAAATTTTAAAAAAATACAAAAATATTTTTCTTTTATATGATGTTAAATCAATAATAATATTTGATTATTTGTTTTTTACTTTGAAACATTAAAATATTGGTTTGTTTGAAATTTTAAATAAAATTAAATTTCAAAAGATTTGCTTGGAGGTTCGTTTGAGAGGTTTGTGAGTAGGTTCGTTGGATAGGTTCGTCCAATAGGTTTGTGAGTAGGTTCGTTGGACAGGTTCGTCCAACAGGTTTGTTGAACAGGTTCGTTCAAGAAGTTTTGAACAGGTTCGTCTGATAGGTTTAAAACAGGTTCGCCTGAAAGGTTTGTTGATAGGTTCGGTCAACAGTTGGTCAAAGGTTCGTTCAAAGTTTGTCAACAGGTTCGTATATCTGCAACAGTTGATTTTAGATTTTTTGATTTAGGATCCCAGAAACATTTTGCCATATATCGTTTGATTCAGAATTGTCTTGTGAACATTTATAGGTAAAAATTTTGAAGAATGACCGGCTAAATTAGGAGATTTGTTAATTTTCAATTAGTTTTAGTCGAACCTGTTGTTTAGTATTAAAACATGTTTAAATCTGATTTCTGGACAAAATGTTTTCATTAATGTTGTTCATCTGTGTTTGGCGAACCTTTGGATATAAATTTTGTGATCTAATTCGTAGATTTGAAAATTTTATTTTGAAATGGATCAGGTTCGTTGAATGAACATAGGTTCGCTGGATTCTTTAAGGTTCGTTTGAATTTTAAAGGTTCGGGCCGAACCTCTTTGTTTTAACCGAACCTTCTTTGGTCAATGGTTCATTTGACCATTAGGTTCGTGATAAGACAAGGTTCGTTCATGTGAAGGTTCGTTCATTAAAAGGTTCGTTAGGTTTAACAGGTTTGCCTGAACAAGAGGTTCGTCTAAAGTTTAGGTTCGGCACAGGGGGTTTGCTGGTTTCAACACTTAGAAATTTTTTTGATTTGTTATTTTAATTTTGTTTTAATTTTATTTTCTTTCTGATTGTAGAAATGGTGAATCTTACATTTGGGGATAAACACAATTTGTGTGCATATCTGGATCCAACTACAAAGAATGGCAAAGATTTTAGACCTATGATCGAGTTTTTAAGAAGATCGAGAATTTATCATGCCATATCAAACTCTTGTCAGATTTACAGATCTCATGTTCAAAGCTTCTGGGACTCAGCAAAGTTAATTACTGTTGATGAAGAGTATGTTATAGAGGCAAATGTGCTTGGTCAAGCCATTCGGATTACTGAAGCTGATATTAGAAGAGTTTTACAGTTCGTTGGAGAACCTGCTGGAATGACACTCATTCCTGAAAGGTGTATCAAGGGTTGTTTTTTGAGGATTCATTATTTTGGAGTCTACAGTGAGAACTCTATCAAGAAAGGAAAGCTTCCTCTGCAATACAAGTTGTTGGCTCATGTGTTGTTACTTTGTTTGAGCCTGAGGAAGGGAACTTTTGATGAACTAAAAGACTTAATGAGATCAGCAATGGTGGCTTTGATATTGAACAAACCGTTCAATTTCTAAATCACAAAGACTTAATGAGATCAGCAATGGTGGCTTGGAGACATGAAGATTCAAGTTCTGATAGTGAACTGTTTAGTGACAATGATGATGATCAACAACAACCACCTCCTCCTCCTCCTAGATCACAATCAAGGAAGTCACAAGCTCAGTCTTCTCAATCTAAATCACAAAGTCAAGATCAAACTCAAGGGCTAAGTGTAACTCCTTCAACATTGGTTCCTCTTCAAGTAATCTTTCCAGGTCAACAAGAAGATCAAAGACAACAAGAGGATATTACTTCTGTTAATGTTGATGCTGAGAATGTTGAAGCTGATGATGAAGGTGAAGAATCTACAGAGACTGAGTCTAAGTTTGAAACTGTTTAGATTGGAAATAATATGGTCAGGAGATTAAAGAAGAGACATGCACAAAAACAAAATGAAGAAGCAAGAGAAGAGGCAGCTGATCCTGATTTTATAATTGAAGAGCCTGAAACTTCAAGGCCAAAGAAGAAAAAGAGAATGGCTAAGATGCCTAAGAAGAAGAAGACTAAAGCTCCAAGGATTATTGTATTATCTTCTGAACATGTTTCAGTGGCTTCAACAGTTCAAGAAACTGCTTCTACTTCTACTATTCATATGTCTTCTGATTCATTCTTCCAGAGTCGTGATTTTATGAATGTAGCTAATTTTGTTCCTTCTTTCATGGATGCTATAACAGTAACTACATCTTTCAAGCAACTACTTCAGTTCAAGCTGCTTCTACATCAAGAGGAGAGTCGTTATTTGAGGGATTAGATGATTTGGATCTAAATTTCTCCTTGGATTATGATGATAGTGAGCTTAGAAGAAGAATTTCTATATTGTCACAAGAGTTTGACAAATATAGAAAACAAAAGGAGAAAGTTGATGCTGAACAACCTTCTTCTTCAAATTCAAGTGATCTAGATGTTATGAAAAGACAAATTTCTCAGCTGAAATGGAGAAAAGAAGATTTAATTGAAAAGAAGTTGTTAAATGACAGGATTCTTTCTTTGGAGACTTTGACTGCACAACAAAGGGTTGAAATTGATGTTTTAAAGAAAGAAAATCAAGATTTGAAGAAAAAGATTGATGATATCCATGTCAAGGATAATCAAACTAAGGTTATTGGTGCTACTTCTGAGCAGGTGTATGTGAACATTGATGATGATGAAGAAGAAGATGAGAAGATAGATTATGAGGACTCAGATGTTGATGAACATCCAAGCTTTAATGCTTATTTTGATGATGAAGATGATGATGGTGATGCGAATGGTGTAGGAAGTTCAGGTGGATTAAATTCAAGGCCTGGTGCTATAGTGATCTATAATCCTTCCAAGATTTCTTTTGACGCTACTCCTATTTCAGTTGTTACTTCTGATAAGGCTAAAGATTGTAACGATGTTGATCTTGAAGATTTAACTGATATAGAATATCCAAAGAAGATTGTTGATTATTCTTTGCCTAATTTTCTTGATTTGTTTAAACGACATTCTGATATACATTTGCAGAAAATGTTTGTTGAAATATCTGAAGATAAAGAATTGGAGGAAGGAGAAATTGTTGGTGGTTACTCAAGGAATAATTTTTATCATATGTTTGAAGTTGATTTAGTTCAAGTATTTGATTTTGAGCAAGATGATCAAATGGATTTATTTGAATTTGAACAAGATGATCCAATAGATGAGAATTGTATAATCTACAAACTTTGAAGAAGATATTTGATCTTGAAGTTCAAAGAGGTGTTCCAAAAACATCAATTGCTCAAATGAAAGAAAAGACTTATATGGAGCTTTGGAAGGAGAATCAAGATGAAAGCAAGTACATAGTTGATCACTTGTACATTTTTAAGCAAATGACTGAAGACATAGAAGAAAAAGTTCAAGAAAACCAAGCTAAACAATTCACAAGATTCAAGATTGGATCTAAGTCAAAGATGAAAGGAAGAATTGTTAGCTATGGTTACTTTCACAACATTCTTGGAACCATAAAGGATAAAGGATGTTATGTAGTCAAAAGGACTGATGGATGCCAATATTTTGGAAAAGCATTAGATATGATGTCCTTACCATCTTTTGAATGTATGCAGTTATGCTGGTTAAAGATGATAAAGCCAATTCAAACTAAACATAATGACACATTTGAAAAGCTGTTGAAGAAAGAGGCTAAGTATGGGTGGAGTTTGTTGGTTCCACAAGTAAAAGATAAGTTGCATGGATATTCTAAGCCTAAAGCTTTTACAAGACCTAGGTTGAGGAAGATAGAACAGAAATGGAATTCTTATTTCAAGTTCTGGTTCTATGATGAAAAGACATCTGAAGCTGTTATTTTGTTTAAACAAGAAGAAAAATGGAGGGTGATTAGGATATTGGATCCTGTTTGGATAGTGAATTGTTCAAAAGAAATCATTGAGTTGCTAAATGTAGCTGAAATTTTTGCTGATGAGGGATATCATGATGTTGGGATTAGTTACAAAGACATGGTAGTTCAGTTTCAAACAATTGCTCGGATGTGTTATACTCTGGGTATACATTCTGGATGTAACTGGGAAGATGTCAATTATTTGTATGTTGAGCTGATGAAAGTTCAAAAAGAGATAGATTATAGAGATGCTAATCTAAGATTATCTAAGATTCCAAGATCTGTTGTTATTCGTGCTGTTGATAATGTGTGTGGAGAAACAAGTGGAGTTCAAAGTGAAGACTGAAAACGAAGATTGAAGATTTTGTAAGCAACTATTAAGGGGGAGTTTGTTAGTACATATTTGTAATAGGTTGCATATCAAAATATGTAAATTATAGATGCTGGTTGAGGTTTGGCTGAGGTTTGTCTGGCCCACGAACCATAGCAGGTTCGGTGAACCTAGTAGGTTTGTCTGAATAGGTTCGTCCGGTGAACCTCAAGGTTCGGCTGGCGAACCTCATGGTTCGGCTAGACTAGGTTCGGCTGACAGTTGGTATATATTGTAGGTTTGTCTGATTTTGTTATAACTTTTGGAAACTTTCTGTGTATTTTCTCTGTGTGAGATTGTATTTCATTGTAATCAGTTCAGATTGATTAATGAAATGAAGATGATTATTGAAATGCTTGTTCTTCTTTGATTCATATAGATCAAATATAGATTCCGCATATATTTGATTGTTAATAGGATTCCGTTGTACGATCAAGATCAAAATCAGTAGATCTACAGTGACTAATCGCCCGTATGTCTTCATGTGAAGCTCTTGACGCATCAACACACATTGCTTGTCGAGATCTGGACAACGGCACAGGTACATCCTTTTAAACCCTCAATAGGCACAATGTATGTAATTTAATGTATGCATTACAAGGTTCTTATCTCTTCCTAATTCCTCAATAACACAAAAGTCTAGAGGACTGTAAAATGAAACAACTTATAGAGTTATGTTAGGACGTGAGGAGAAAATGGGTTGACAACCTTAGTCACCACTAGGTAATGAGGACAGATGGAGAGAACAAATGTAGGACACATCCGACGAACAGAAGATCCGTTGATGTGCCTTCTGATATAACCAGTGTATTACCTGACCAATTCGACTTCGGAAGCGAATCCGATGGTCTAGTGTCTACATAGACCAAACTCCTGAGAGAGCAGGAGTTATTCAAACAGTCAATGGAGTCACTAGAACGCTAAATCCATTGTACTGGATCTCTCGTCGTTAGGGACTCCAAATTCTTTTTGTGTAAAAGTCGGATTCTATATCGATACGCATTGATCATGACAAACTTGGCAATTGGACTATCTTGAAGTAGTATCCAAAACTAGGGTTGTCAAATTTGTTAACTGAACTACATTTAATTGCTACAGTCTAATCTTGATTTCCATGACGTATACCACAAGAATCATTCGACGTCACCTTTCCGTTCGTACAACCAAACCTTCTCTGTAGTCTATGGATTTGAACGGTTATAAGAACTTCATATCCATATGACTATAACAAATTTCTCTGCCATAATACACTATAACCATCTGAATTAGTTATAGACTAGACAGCATGGAGGAAAACAACTATGAGTGGCTCCAACACTAGTGACAAGGGATAGTGATAGCCCTTCGAACACATGAACTTTCGCCCTTTCAGAGAGGTAACAACGACCCTACCGTGTGCTGAGGAAGAGAAGCAAACTCCTACGCACCAATGTGGCAACCTTTTAGTAAAGCGACACTACACATTATCTAGAGTTGGAAACCAAGGCGATTGCATTAAAATTTAAGGTGTTCGTTGTGATTTCCTTGTGAACTAGTACCAAGAGAATGGCAGTGTAGTTAAGTCTGCATGAATAACCCAAGACGGCACAACTACGAGTGACCCAAAACGAGAAATAAGTATAACAACCTTCATTGGGAAAACCATCAAGCATGCCGGGAGCTGAAGTTAACCACCAAGGGTCTACAGAATGTGAAGACACCCGAGATGCCCAAGACAACAGGGATAGGTACTCACTGGGAGTAATTCTCCACGTAATAAGCTAAGGAATGAATACATCAACAACCCATGCGGTACCATGGTCATGTAGTAGTTATTGAGAGGCACTGAAGGTTCATCTCACGGATGCTTACGATGAGTCGGCCCTCGATTTCATTAAACTAAGGAATTAAATTCGTGTATGGGAGAAGAACAAACAAGAATGTCTACACAAAGAAGTTATCACCACCCAAGTGAGTAGAATTTCAACATCCCAATCTCAGAAATGTGAAGGTCGCCCCACACGATTTCACAGTAAGCGATCAATAAAGTCATCATCAGGTGAGATGGGATCATCCTCCACATATCATGATAACTTGAGTGCGTAAGAACTACCCAACCATTACCTGAAACTATGATTGATAATTTGTGCCACGAAGACCTCTGAGATACTATTCATGGAGTTGTGAGCACCAATGATTGCAATCATGAAGGGTTGGAACACACACCCAGTAGAAGTTAGTACTTGACCAGCACAAGGTGTGAGGCTAAGCTCCGGCACGCTTACTACCGGAGGATAAGAAATCATTCATACAGTTTTGACATCTAGCCGTGAACCTTGAATTCGGAAAAAGGAAACACATACGTACGCGATCGAAACAATGCAAGAACCGTGCAGTTCAGACTATACAATTCTACTCATATAATCACTAACGATTGGCAAAGTAACATAGAGAACATTCCTGGATTTGTAAAGTGGAAACACGATTTCAGTGCAATGTCTAGACAAATTAGACTAATTTATGAAGCAAACCCCAAAGTCTATACGAATGAAGTTCATAAATTTTCAGCGGATAAGTGATGTAGTACTGAAGTATAGGGCGAATGTACATTATCGAGACGTATCAGTACCTCAAACAATTCAGATGAAGTCTGGTGCTGAGGTACATGACATGATCTAAGTCAGGAACCACCTCGAGATAGCATGAGTTGATGTTAAGATAGGAAGTCGTTCAGTTACTAAAAGATAATGCTCTATGTTAAGAATACTTGATCGAATTCATGCATCTACTAACATCTAGGCTTCAATCGCCATCCAAATAAATGGATGACATGGTGGCATCAATAGAATCATTACATCAATTTGCATTAACTACAAATGAAATGTTGAGTCAATGAAAACTCTGAAGCTTACACATCAGAGGAGCTCATGTGAACACCCAAACTCACCCTTGATAAAAAATCACAAGTCGACAACCATAGGTTAACAGATCAAAGAACTAGAATGAAGTCGTATACCCACGGAAGCGAACCAATATGAACACTTTTCCAAGGTAAGTCTCAGAATTGCATGGGAACATGAGTATCCGATGCGGATCAGTTTTCTCCATCAAGACTCAAAAAGGAAAGGAGGTCTCGATAACATAGTTCAAATTTCGGGACAAAATTCCTTCAACAAGGGGAGACTGTGACAACCAGTATACGAGCAACAATTAGTTCTGAAATCCCAGGGTGTACATTGCAACAACAGAGAAGACTATAGTGTGAGAGCGACGATAACTATAACAAACATCAATCGAATACGCGGAAAATCCCCATGACAGATAGGGAAATTCGTTGAATCACATAAACATGAATAAAAAAAAGGTCTTGTGAGATAAAAACAAACTAAACCTGAATGAGATAACATTATGAGATATCAATCTTACAAGATATTTAGACGGGTGACAACTCGTTTGAATAAGTTTTGGACTTAATATATCAAATGATATATTTACAGTATAAAACAATGTTAGAAAGTTTGACAATCGATGCTTTTGTATGGGTGACGATTCATACGAATGGACATTCATTCGTACGAATAGGTCATAATCAGTGAAGCTTTTCAACCTTTTCATTTCCCATCTCATGGAAAACCCTTTTCGCTCCGCTTGGCCATCATCTGTACGAATGGGATTCATTCGTACGAATGAATCATTTGTGCGACAGCACAGGTATAAAAGCAACACTTACGATTTCTTTCTCATTTTTCACCTCTTTCGCCCAAGAAAACCCTCTCTGAGCCCGATTCGGATTTTCGACCATTTTCTCACGAAATCGGACCATTCTAGCTTCCAAATCGTGTATTTCATTCCCATCACCTTCATTTCAAAATTTCAACCATTTCCAAGCTTCTTCGGTAAAATACGAGCTGCACAGTGAGTATTAGCACCAATCCTTTGCACTAAAACACTCAAAAACATTTTGCCATCATTTTTGGTCGTATAAACACCACAAACAACCCATGATTTTGAAAATGACGTTCTTGGTGAATCTGCAGGTGAATGAGCCGTACGAAGGGCTCATTCGTACGAATGGTACACTCCATTCGCCTAGGAAACTCATCAGAATGAACCTCTGGATGAATGAGCATCCACACGAATGAAATGGACTTATTCGAATGAGATAACCATACGAATGAAGATATATTCGCATGAATGGATCACCAGAATAGAGGTAGACATTCGCATCATTCAATTAGTATGAATGAAGGTCACTCATACGAACAAGCAATTCGCACAAAGAGGAGACCAAAATGGCTAAGTGTTGAACGTTCTTCCGAATACTGTTAGTAAAGGTGGAACGGATACTTAGACCAAATTTTAAATCTAATCATAATGAATAACAATATAAAAGCATATTTTCGAAAATCACATCAAGAACAGAACAGCCAACCACCCAACACTTAATTAACTAATAAATACTTGAAAACACAGGAATTCAAACTGAGTGAATACATCGAGAGAGTAAATTGACAGCCTACGACCCATAACCATAAGATAGTTCATAGACCCCTTTTTCTTTAACTTTTTTCCTTCCAAATCATTTGGGGCTGAGAGCATGAAACCTCTTATTCGAATGATATTCGAATAAGAGTTATTTTCAATTAATTTAACAGAAATCATTTTAAAACCTCTAATTCAAATGTTATTCGAATAAGTATATCTTAAACTATTTTACTGAGTGTTCATCGCTTCATCATGACTTTTCAAACCTAAACCATAAGGATTTCAAGGATTCAAACGCAGCTCATTAAGGAAGTGTCCATTGATCATAACAGTTCAAGGGTTTGTGCCCAGCCAAGAGGTGAACACACACTACTCGAGAGCTTGTGTTACATATCAAATCGAGCAAACAAACAAGTTTAGTAGAATATCTATCTAGGTTAATTCACTAGAACATGTGTCCACACATCATACACATCAAGAATTCGGGTAGGAATTCTCAAGTAAGTCCCCTTTTCAAGAGTCTTTTACCATTAGATTACATGGGTCAACCGACGGTAACGTAGATGGTACCATAAGTCTAACAAACTTCCAGCGCTAAGGCTGGTACGTTACGCGAACAAGTACACAGGTCAAATATCGGATCAGATCCATGGGATATGATCAACAAGGGCATATCAGTTAGGTTTGGTAATGATCACATGTGTGACATTACAGACATATTTCCCTAATAAACTAAAATCTCATGTTTTCAAACGAGGAATGACAAATGATTTTTTTTCAAATTAACGTCTGATCCAGATTTGGACTGGATCAAGACAAACAATGCAAACTGTGAGAAGGATATAGATGAAATAAGCCTCCTTTTTCCTATCAAAGGCAAAGTCATGCCCGGTCAAGTGTGTGGTGGGCTGGCGGCTCCACTCGTTGGTACGTATGCCCTATGTATAAGTATTACTTGACTTGGCAGGAGGATGTCGGTTAAGAGGAAAAAGGAGAAAACTTGTATGATTTTACAATTAAACAGATATGAAAACCTCCGATTTCAGGAGTAAACTTAAATAAACATATTGGGATTTTTCTTTAAACAAATGTAGAAATCCATTTCTTTTTCCATTTCCATCATAAGTGAACCCCCATATTTCATTACTTTACTATCTTAAGATGTCGGAGTAGAGTTACGTTGACTCCTTCTGACGTCTCAGGATAGTTTTGATAACGAAGGATAGGAAGTGAGCTTGCCCAAATGTGACAAGCCTTTTACAAAAGTTAATATTTTAGAATCCATGTGAACTCACCAACCTAGTATTGCTTGATTTTACATGTTCTCAGGTGATGAATAGGTGTAAGAAGCATGCCTTTTAGAGAGAAAGATAGGGTCCGTTAGAGGACCCTACAACTCCTGCATCAAATCTTACAAGGCCTCATCGGCTACAAGATTTATGACTTGCTCTTTTGCAAGCAATTTTTTTGAAACATCTGGGTCACGCTCAAGATGTCCAAGTCAAGTTGTAATAGAGTTAAATTATTAAAACAGTTGTAATTTAACTTTATTTTATCAATATAAATTTGTGTTCTCATATTAGTTGTCCAAGCCTGCCAGCCCGGTGTGTGACAAATTGTTATTAGAGCCATGGTTATAGAGAATTAGGTCATTTATTCAAACAGTTTGGCCTAGACTATAACCTAGAGACCTCATGTAGAGATATCTAATATACAAATAATTGCATATGTTACTTGTGTCTGGTCACAAGTGCTAACCAGTGTCATTTCGGAGGTAATCAGAACGTCTCCAAAGGAACAACCACGCGCCAACTTCGAGACCACCGTCTGAGCTACCCTCTTCACGGAGCAACTCATCACTGCCATCCTGACATCGTCAATCAAATCAACCACATTCCATGCCATCTAGAAGACATCTTTGTCATACCGAAGACGGAAGCTAAAGCGACCCAAAGAGAATCGACGGACGAATCCAGCCACCCTCTCCCCAAGAAACAAAGAACTAACGGAAACTTCAAGAGATCTGATTTCACAAACCAAGCGGGTCCCAGTCACCATAACGAGACTCGTAGATCATATTCTAGGGCATTCCCTCTTTGCATCAAATGTCAATACCATCATCATGACAATAGACGGTGCAAATTGTGCTCCAACTATGGAAAGCCGGGTCATTGGGCTCAACGTTGCAACTCAATAGTGGGCTCAGTCTGCAAGCAGTACGCTGGCACATTTACCTTATGTGTCAGGGCAAGCACCATCATGTCGCAAGCAAGCCATGTATACAATGTACAAACTACGGGATGATGTGTCATGAAAGCCGAAATTGCAGGATTTCATTGGCTTAGGTGACAAACAAGAGTAAGCAGGATGCCTTTTTGAGAGAAAGATAGGATCCGTTAGAGGACCCTACAACTCCTGCATCAAATCTTACAAGGCCTCATGGGCTACAATGTAACCATTAAGGTTTTCGATAATAAGTTACGACTTACAATTGTGCTAAAGTTGAAAGAAACAAAAAATCATGAGATTCGTTAGTTGATTTATAAACAAATACATGCATAATAACGCATAAATATATATATATATATATATATATTTATATACCTACATACATATATATATATATATATATATATATTATCATATGTATTACCTATATAATTTTTATTAGGATTTACAAAACTATTCAAATCTTACTAAAATAAACATTTATTAACATTATTATACAACTTTGTATTATAGATATATATATATATATATATATATATGTATAACAATATGTTATTGAAAGTCTAAATAAATATTTGAAAATCATAACGGTTTTATGTTAAAAACATGATTACAAGATTAACCGTGCAATCAATTTCATTTAACAACAATATTTCGTTTAAAAGTCATAACCGAAATTGACTGTTCCAACGATAAATATGAAACTAATTAAAACCAAGATGAAATTTGAATTAAGGACACAAACACCTCGACGATCACCTTCCAAATCGAAACATACCGAAAGCTCCATTAAAAAAACAACCTAATTAATTCATCGTAGTAATGGGGATTTAACACCCTAAAATTTTCGCTATATGTCATTACGAGTTTAGGCTGTAAAACGAAATATAACAAACTTGAGTTTATTAGGTGTGACAATAAATAAAAGAAGAAAGATGATGGGTTAAATTGAGAAACTTGGAGAACAAGATTAGTGGGGATTTAAACCCCAAAAACCCTCATTTTATATCAAATTTTCGGCCAAGACCAAAGGGAGAAAAAGAGAGTGGGTCATTCACGTTTTTGAAGTATAAGCAACAAAGATCATACGATCCCCGAAGATCTAACAGTTGAAATGATCTCATTTTTGGATATGTTCCTCTACACTCATATATCTTGAATGTTACTGGAGGAGATTGCGATCGGAGTCTTATATATGTTTTCTAGTGTCTCAAAGTAAGCTGATCTGAACTAGGTTTTGAAAACCTATTCATAAAGAATGAGCGATCCCCGTCCATCTAACCAGAGGATTGAGCCAATTTTTGGGTATGTTTTTAAAAGCTCGTTTATCATTTCCTTTGCCGTTGGGATTTGCGAAATATTACTCGGAGGTATGCTCTCTACTGCCTTGAACGTGATTATTAAATTTTCGAGTGGAATGATGCAGTTCCAAAGGATTGTCGATTCCAGAAGATCCAACCGTCGGATCGTAACGATATTTGAACAATAGATTTATAACACATAATTGATCTTTTCCACCAAAGGAATTCGTGATCAGGTGTATATAACTATTTTTCTTTATTTCGAGAAGATTGTCATAGGTTGTGTGCACAAAAACAGGTCTTGATCGGTTATTTAGCAAAGAAATCGAGGTTGTACATACGATCCTAATCATAAGGTGTGTTAGATACCACCTTCGCTTTAACTTAGGTCAAATGTGTCAAAAGGACGAAAAGTACAATCATGGGCAGACTTGTGAAATAGTTAGCTTTGTGCTTTGTATTAGAACGAGTTTGGAGACGATATAAACTATTGTAGACTTGTAGATATACTAAGCTATTTAGCTAAGTATTGATACGAGTTTGGAGACGATATATTCTATAAACTTAATTGCAAATGAGTAGGATATGCATGCTAGAATTTAAACTTTGTAGTCTAATTGAATTGCATTAGTTTTTCTATGTAAACTATATAAACTATATGGATTACTCACAAAATATGCAAATAGTTGATCAAAAATCTTTAATTTGCATATGTAACAGATTAAGTGGATGCTTTGGTGAAGACATAAGATAGGTTTTATGTTAGTAGACCTAGTTAATTCTTTAAAACAATGTTTAGAATTTCATTTGTAATTGTTTGTTTATTAAATTCTTGTAATGTAACCTGAATGTAATGAATGAAATGTTTGTATTGTTAATAATAAATGCTTTAATTATTCAAACATGTTAATAGCACCATGAGCTAACGAACAGTCGAGCTTGCGCCCCGACTTGTTCCGCCATCGGTCGGGGTGTGACAGATTGGTATCAGAGCCATGGTTATAGGGAATTAGGTTATTAGAAATGGTGACCTAGACTATAACTAAGCTACCCTCTTATATGAACCAACATATACTAGATGTTAGGACCATTACATGTTCATGCTTCACATATGTGTATAGCATGTCTTTGACTAAATGAACTTTAGACTCTAAGTGACATAGTAAACCTTTGCTTAGTGAACTTACATTATGAACTTTACTTTAGTGAACTTTCGTTATGAACTTTTGCTTATGTGAACTTCCATTATGATCTTTGCTTTAGTGAACTTTTATTATGAACCTTTGCTAAGTGAACCTCAATTATGAACCTTTTCTTTTGTCAACCCCGATTATGAACCTTCATTATTGAACCTTTTGTGAACTCTCATTTGAACCTTTGCTTTATAAATCTAAGTGAACCTTTTGTGAACTCTCATTTGAACCTTTGCTTTATAACTCTCATAATCGTGGACTCTACGTATACTTTAGGGATTCGCGATCCTTTCATTCGTTTTAAAACCCTATACATATGTAAATCTTTGTGATCTTATTCACGTTAGAACTAAGTTTGTAAGACGGATATGTATTAACTGGAAGGGTGTAATATCGTTAGTCGAGAATCCTGTTTAGGAAAGCAATTCGCATAAATCCCCGAGTTACTCTGGGACTCGTTTAGCTTACCTGAGGACTCTCGACGAAAGTATCTTCACTTATAGGCTAAAGCATGTTATACCAAACGTCTCACAGGTGACAAAGTTCTAATATGTCAAAAGTATTCGACTTTGGATACCATTCCTCAAAGCTAGACAGCTTACACCTATGATTATTAAGGGTGATTCCTTATTTTATCTAAGGAATAAAAGTGTCACAAATTCTAAAAATTCCATAATACTCATACTATGATTCCATGACATTTCATCTATGATTTTGTGAGGGTGATTCCTTATGATATATAAGAAGCTATAATGTCACTCACTTTAACATCTTATACATATCAAAGAAATCTTATAACATTATATCTATTGTTAAAGAAGTTTATTCATTACTGAACATAAGATATTATGATCTTACAATGTTACATACTTATACATTCTATACTAGTTAAGAAAATTCGATGACATTATTGTATGATTAATAATGATTATTCATTATTACATCTAAGATACTAAAAATGTCACACACATTATATATATATATATATATATATATATATATGTCTTATCATATTAAGATATTATACCTAAGATTAGTAATGGTGATTCGTTCCAACATCTAAGGTACTATAATATCACCTACTCAATACATATTTTGTCAAAATTCTAAGGTATAATCTCCATGATTAGTAATGATCATTTATCCCATTTATCTAAGGTTATAATATAAGTATGTGATATCCTCTCCTCATTCATAACTAAGCATACACAAAACATAGACATTACTACTTGTGTAAGACTTCCATTTTCATATATCCTTACACTCAAAACTAAAATTCCAAATCTCTAGGACATTATACTTATGATTATTGATATTTATTTATCATTTTAATGAAAATTTCTATAATGTCACATTTCACATATTCGAATACTTAAACTACAATTCAAAAGCTCTAAGATACTTAACATAGGTGATACATGTTTTCATCTTAACCTAAAGATTATTAAACGTCTTATCCCACATATTATTTTGTCTGAAACAAAATATTATCATATGAGACTTATGATTCATGATATATCTTTATCATTTGTAATCTAAGTTTCCTAATGTCACAACCATCTTTAATACCCTTTGATATCCAAACCATACATACACTAATACTCATAAGCACAAGAATCTATTTGAACACAATTAACACGAATTACTATACTTATACCTATTCGAGTAGAGTAACAAGTTTCACTTGTAATAATCTAAATGCCTTAAAGCTTGTTACCTTAGAACAATATGTGAAATGCAAAGAACTCTTATGTTATCTTGTAAAAGGTCAATCAGGTCAAAGTTTATGGTTCTATGCGATAGACTTCTTCAATATGATCAATTGAAGTTAGACGTCCTATCAAATCTAATAATTTTGATCAGACCAGTTTAAACTCTATTAAGTTCTAAATCAACCTTGTGTGCGAAGCTCAAGGATAGGGTGATCATGCAAAGTAAAATATTGTTGCGGGTGCACACGTAACGATAATTTGCTGTACATGAGAATCCTATAACATGAGATAATAGACACCATTGTTGTGAAATTTTAAATATAAATCTTTAACTCGTTCAAAATTCCTTTCCGGAAACAAATACGTATGTTCGAATTCTTTCAAACATAAGATCAAGTCTCCAAATTTCAAAATTAAATTCATGTTTACAGTTAAAGTTGTGTTAATATTGGTAGGTGATTGGTATGGCTTCAAAGTATTGGTGGTGTGGTGGGTTGGCTGTGGTATACCCTATATATAAGCACCAACAATACATTGGAAGAAGAACCACAAGATTGACCAAGGAATTAAACTCATGTATCCAACATTCGTTTACAAGAAAGCTATTATCTCGATACAACTATTCAGTGAATCCACTACTACTTAATACTAAGACTGAGTGTGCTTCAATGTACTGAGTCAGTAAAAAGTGTTATTCGTACATCACGACCACTAAACCATCATTAACCCAAAACACTATGAATACAAACTCTATAAACAAATACGTTATTTTTATACTCCCTATTACAAATCACCAAGCTTCATGACCTGCGATTCCATACGGTAGTCTACGATTTGAAATCTCGACTCTATTTACCGAAATTCTTTGACTCGATTTATAATGATCATAAGCCCTAGAAACCATTTCGATCATAACCTATTTATTACATCTATATTTTATTGGACATATGGAACAAATACGAAATTCCATTTAATTGGATTAATACATCTTAATAGAACTATAATTTTCCTAGATTTGACTAGGGAAAACTACCATGTATTGACAATGTGGTGGGTTGGTGGCTGGGTTCTCCCTACATATACCCTATATATAAACATTGTCAATTCGATGGTAGCATACTCTAGTCATAAATATGGGAATTTTATAAGTAAACTAAAAAAAATATCCTAAATATTTGATTCTTAACAACCTATAATGTAAGGGTAAACCATGTTCAAAAACTAACAACCGTGACAAATCAACTAAAGTAGGGGAGGGTGTGTTGTTCACATTTTTTTTTCTACGCAAGATAGGTTTAACAAATGCAAATCACAATAAAAGCTTAAGTAAAACAATGACCACATGATGAAACCTTCAACAGTTAGTTTCAATCACTTGTAAATCCACTTGATTCTCATTTTTAACTATCGTTGATTTCATACTTGTAAAAACATCACTAAAGAATACGTTTCGTTGAAGAAATGAATATTTCGAGGTGATAGTTATACCTCGATGAGGATAACGGATGTACTTACGACTTCCATGAACACAAGAAAACTTAAGACAATTTATGATCATATTCTTCTCGAAAATATTTTGGTATATTCTTAGTTAGATTTGATCACAAAAACGGGTCAAATCGTAGCTTATTATCCAAAAAATTTTTTGGAAACAATATCTATTCTCATAACATAAAGTGTTTTATTATCTAGAAGTAACAGGTATGACCTAAGATCACAAAATACTAAATTTTATCAAGAACTCAATCACACAACCTAATTCATCATCCAAAATCATATAAGTAAAAAAAAAGGTTCCAAACTACTTTCTTTAATTATAATTGATGATTACAAATTGCGCGATCTTTTATCAATATTAAAGAGATAAATCTTCATTTACAAAATGAAAAGCGTGCTATATGATCATTAATCACATATTAGTTTGTATTGTTGATTTACGTTTACTAGTTAGGAAGTAAGATAACACAACTATGGAGTTATTCCAAGTTCTTATCAAATTCTAACAGTAGAGAGAAAACCAACATCAATCTACTAATTTAGCATCTTGATTTGCAAGTTCTCCAACATACTTTAAAGAATGAGAGCTTTAACTTCAAAACGTGAATAAACACATCAATTCCCATATGCTTATTAAAACTATATATCTTTCTCAGTGAAGTGTATATGGGTAATTCAATATCGAATGTGATGGGGATGGCAGGAGAAATGCACCGGAGAAAGATTGAAGACAAGGATGGCAGGAGAAATGCAGAAGACCAACGAGAGGAGAACGATAGTGATCAAGGATGGCAGGAGGTTAAAAAGACAACAAGACAATCAATCAGAAAAGATGATTGGAGGAAAAAGATGTTCACCGGAAAAAACGTAACCACGTTCTACGTCTCAAACATCCCAAATGCTTGTAAGCATACAGATTTACATGGGTTGTTCAGTTCGTTTGGAGAGATTGCAGACGTTTACGTGGCTGGGCGGAAAGACAAATCTGGATGCTACTTTGGCTTTGTTCGATTCATCAATGTGAGGGACAAGAATCAACTAGAGATGGAGTTAAAAGATTTAAAGATTATGAACGCGGTTCTCTCTATCAATCTGGCCAAATATGACTTGTTTGGAAATCAGGTTGAGCAACATGTGAGAATCAAAAAACTACCTCAACAAAATGAGAAACCATGGAACCATTACCAACAACAACCAGACAATAGAAACATTCAACATGGTCATCGGCCATTCCTAGATGCCTTGCTCAGAAACACAAACAATGCCCCGAATGACATTGTGATCAACCTTCCCCCTTCTGATTTTAACTCATTAAAAACATGGAGGCTTTATTCTGTGGTTGGGAGAACTATCTCCCTACAAACTTTGACGAACATACATTTGTTAATGAAGGAGGCAGGAGTCAAGAATGTTGATATTAGATACTTGGGAGGCCTTAATATTCTCCTAACCTTCATTGGGACCAAGTTGGCAAAAGATTTCATTGAAAACATTAACCTTTGGAAGCATTGGTTCACCAAGGTAGACATTTGGAGGGGGCAGTCACTAGCTTACGAACGTATTGCATGGATACGTGTACATGGTGTACCAATACAACTTTGGGATTGCTCTGTAATTGAAAAGATTGGCGAAAGGTTTGGCAAGGTAATTCAACAATCGGATGTGTCCAGTGAAGATGGTAACTTGTCCTATGGTACTATTGGATTGCTAGTTAGTCATGGGAAAAAAATATCTGGGGAAGTGGTACTCAAGTGGAAAGATAAAGCATTTAGATGTTGGATTTCTGAGGAAGAAGAAGAATGGGCTCCAAATTTTCTAACCAGGGAAGATGATATGCCGGAAACAGCCCCCATTCCGGTCAAAGTTTCGAAAATTAATTTTCCGGCCAAGGAAACGATTAGCAACCGAACAGACCTTGTTGAGAATCGGGAAGAGAAATCCATTTCCCCATGCAGACGCATGGAAATCGAAGAGCCTTTACTTGGGAAATCAACAAAAAATGTTGCACCAAAAAACAATTCTATTTATCAATTTAATTCCCAGACAAATGCTGATACCTCTCTAAGGTCGTCTGCATGTGGACCTACCAGCCCACCAATTATCACCACAAGCATCTTGGATCCCCCTTTCATTTCTAGGAAAAGAGCCCGTACTTGTGAACCTTTTGTGGATGAAAACCCACTTGGCAGGCCCACTAGCTTCTCTATCGGATCTAAAGTATCATCAATAAAAAACTCAATCCCTGATCTGAACACACATCCTCATGTGCACGTAGCAGGTGATATAAACAAGGCAACTAACACAAGAAAAATTATCAAGATTAAAGAAGCAATGAAGATGAATAATCAAGTTCCCATTGATATGGAAAACATTGTTCAACTGACAGATCAAGAACAGGTTGGTGGTCATTCAACAGATGATGTTGATCAAGAACTTGAAGCTACGATTGCAATTGGGGAAATTATTGGAGCGGATTTGATCGTTAATGAATCTTTGATTCGCGAAGTAATTGTGGAAGAAGGTGTTCATAATCAGCTCCAATGAACATCTTATCTCTTAACAGTAGGGGGATTCTTGGCCTAAATAAGGCAGAATGGATTAAAAATATTAAAAGGAAACATTCAATACAATTTATTGGTATTCAAGAAACAAAGTTGGCAAATACTGATAATATTCCGTATTCACAATTCTGGGGAGGAGATTCTTATGAAGGAGAGGCGGTTCAATCAAATGGCCTCTCTGGTGGGATTTTATGCTGTTGGGACCCGAAGGTTTTTAAGAAGAAATCTATGGTCAAAGCTCAAAATTTTCTTATTATAACAGGTGAATGGAAAGGAATGGAGGAGCAGATTAATTTCGCCAACATTTATGCTCCACAAGGATCCTTAGAGAAGAGACAGCTTTGGGCGAATTTGCTGGCAATCAAAAACTCTACCCCAGGTATGTGGGTTTTTATGGGGGATTTCAATGAGATTAGAAGTAGTGATGAGAGATCATCTAGATCTCATATTGATGTTGGGTCTGTTGACTTTAATAATTTCATTTTTGATGCTTCCTTATCTGAATACAACATGATGGGCGGGAAATTTACATGGATTAGAGATGATGGCACGATACTTAGCAAACTAGATCGTTTTCTTGTTTGTAATGATTTTTGGAATACCTTTCCCATGGCCTCAGTTACTGCCCTGGACCGATTATGGTCTGATCATAATCCGATCATTTTAATTACTAAACACTATGATTACGGTCCCTCGCCATTTCGATTCTTCAACTCATGGTTAGCTGATCGTGAGTTACCTTCGGTTATTAATAATTCATGGTGCAAGCCAACCCCAGCCGGTCTTCTTGACTTTGTACTATCCAAGAAATTAAAAGTTCTAAAAAACGATCTTAGAATCTGGAGAAATCAAAAATTAGCCACGGAATCAAAAGAGGCAAAAGAAATGGAAGAAAAAATCCGAATTATTGAAATTGCTGCAGAAAATGCGTCCCTACAGCCGGGGGATCTTGATATACGAAGAGACCTGAAAAAGAAACTTAGAGACATTGACTTCAGAAAAAGATTAGATCTGAAGCAGAAGGCTAGACTAAAATGGAAGGTAGACGGGGATGAAAACACAAGTTTCTTCCATGGGGTTATAAAGGGGAACCTAAAAAGAAATCGACTACATGGTCTTACAATAAACGGTAGATGGGAAACTGATCCGGCGCAAGTAAAACAACAGGTGTTCAATTTTTTCTTGGAGAAATTCGATGACCCAATTCCACATCGCCCTCCTTTTGTAAATGAAAATTTAATGAAAATCCCCTCAACTGATCGTGACATGATTAATGCCCCCTTTTCAACTGATGAAATTAAGGAGGCTATCTGGCAATGTGGGGGTGACAAAGCCCCGGGCCCGGACGGCCTCACCTTTGCTCTTATAAAAAAATTTTGGGATGTGTTTAAACCAGAGGTGACCAAATTTGTTAAACATTTTGAAAGGCATTGCTTCATTACCAAGGGATGTAACGAGTCATTCCTTGCCCTCGTTCCTAAAAGCAAAGATCTGGATTCACTAAGCGATTTTAGACCCATCAGTTTACTTGGGTGCATGCCCAAGATTATTGGGAAGATTCTGGCAGCAAGGGTACAAAAAATAATTCATTTGATTATTGGTCCTGAACAATCAGCTTATATTAAGGGAAGAAGCATTTTTGATGGTCATCTTTCAGCAAATGAGATTATTACGTGGGCTAAAAAAGATAAACAAAACATTATGCTATTTAAAGTGGACTTTGCTAAGGCCTTTGACTCCCTAAATTGGCGATTTCTATGCAATATCATGAATCAAATGGGCCTCGGAAAGAAATGGTGCAAATGGATTGCGGGCTACTTAAAATCTGGGAGAACATCAGTTCTTGTAAACGGTTCCCCTACGGACGTATTTCCATTGAAAAGAGGGGTTAGACAAGGGGACCCGATCTCCCCGTTCCTATTCATTATTGCCATGGAGGGACTTTCTGTAATGATGAAGTCAGCTTTAGACGCCGGTCTATATAATGGTATACGCTTACCAAACAATGGGCCAATTATTTCCCATATGATGTATGCAGATGACGTCTTTTTCTTTGGAGAGTGGGATGAGCAAAATGCAATTAATCTCAAGAGAATACTTAGATGCTTTCACATTGTATCGGGTTTGAAAATAAACTACCACAAAAGTAAGTTGTTTGGTGTGGGGGTCCATAAGGATGAGGTTCAAGAAATTGCAGCATGCATGGGATGTGAATCTGCAGAGTTCCCAACCACTCATCTAGGAATGCCCATTGGGGCCAACATGAAGTTGACAAAGCATTGGTCTCCCATAATAAAAAGATTCAAAGGAAAGCTAAGCAGTTGGAAAGCAAAGCACTTGTCATTTGGTGGGCGACTTACTCTGGTAAAATCTGTCCTTCAAAGTCTCCCACTTTACTTCTTCTCCATGTTTAAAGCACCAAAAAAGATAATCAAGGAATTGGAAGCAATCCGTAGAAGATTCTTATGGGGAGGAAATCTACAACACAAGAAAATACATTGGGTTGCTTGGGAAAAAATTACAAAAACGAAAGAGGCTGGCGGTCTTGGAGTGGGATGCCTTAAAACCATGAACCTCGCCTTGTTGGCAAAATGGTGGTGGAGGGCCTTAAATGAATCATCAGGCCTATGGTCTACATGTATTAAGGCAATTCACAAAGCTACATTTGAGACACCCAATGACATGGCTAAAAGGAACAAAACAGGGGTATGGGGAGAAATTATTTCAATAAATAAGGAGGTGCAAAAGACTCATAAATCCCTCACTTCAATAATGAGAAAACAGGTGGGGGATGGACTTAGTACCAAGTTTTGGAAGCATAGATGGTTTGGTGATAGAGTCTTAACGACTCTATTCCCCAATCTGTACAATTTAGAGGGTAACAAAAATTGCACAGTGGCCGACCGCATAACTCAAGAATCTGATGGATTTATACGATTTAATTGGTCGTGGAAGAGAAGAATAACCACACAAGATATTTTGAATGATATAAATGATCTTGAAATGATGATCTCCTGTTATAGGTTCAAAGAAGGGCATGACAAATGGATTTGGGGGGCAGATGATTCACAAGAGTTCACAACTAGATCCTGTAGGAGCTGGATAGATAAACCAGTTGAAATAATAAATAACACTAGGGTATCTTGGTCCAGATGGATACCAATTAAAGTCATTTGCTTCTTATGGAGAGCGTTGCAGAACCGGATTGCAGTGGCTACTTCATTAATCATTAGAGGGGTCCAATTACAACACAGTGCGTGTTCCTTATGTTCCTTGGAACATGAAGATGTAGATCATATTTTTATCAGATGCCCATTCAGTAAGGAAATATGGAGAAGGATTTCTTGGTGGATGGAGTTGGATGTTACCCAAAAAGACTCTTTGAAGGAGATGGTCTCTCACAATTCGGGTACTGTGGCCCAACAAAATGTGTGGACCACTATAATATATGCAACTATATGGTACATTTGGAAGGCACGGAATAATTGGATATTCTCAAAAATAAGAATCTCAACTGATCAGCTTGTGGAGGACGTAAAAGTTGAAGTTTTTTCATGGATCACTAATAGAGGAAGAAAAAAGGAGATTGTATGGACCTTATGGTGTAATTCCCCAATGATAGAGTGCGGGAATTGGGGTAGGAGTGGTTAGGTGTGGTTCATTGTATCCTTCTTTGGTCTTTGTTTGTGTTTTTTTTGGCAATTTTTCCATTGGGCGTATTGTAATAGTTAGCTACCCGCTGGCTTTCTTTTAATGATATATATCATTGTTGTTGTTCAAAAAAAAAAAAAAGAGAAATAAATGGAATCCAGACAAACAAATTTAATATAGTCAAACCTCAGCAAACAAATTCAACAGAAATAAAGTATAACAAAAGAAAACTAAGAACAATTAACTCACTTGCTAACAATTAATTCTAAATAAATTTCGGGACGAAATTATCTAAAGTAGGGGAGACTGTAACCAGTAGGATTTTTGATAATAAGTTACGACTTACAATTGTGCTAAAGTTCAAATAAACAAAAATTCATGAGATTCATTAGTTGATTTATAAACAAATACATGAATAATAACACATAAATATATATATATATTTATATACATACATACATACATATTATCATATGTGTTACATATATAATTATTATTAGGATTTACAAAATTAATCAAATATTACTAAAATAAACATTTATTAACATTATTATAAAACTTTGTATTATAGGCATATATATATATATATATATATATATATATATATATATATATATATGTATGTATGTATGTATAACAATCTGTTATTGAAAGTCTAAATAAATATTTGAAAATCATAACGGTTTTATGTTTAAAACATGATTACAAGATTAACCGTGCAATCAATTTCATTTAACAATAATATTTCATTTAGAAGTCAACTGAAATTGACTGTTCAAACGATAAATATGAAACTAATTAAAACCAAGATGAAATTTGAATTAAGGACACAAACACCTCAGCGATCACCTTCCAAATCAAAACATACCGAAAGCTCCATTAAAAACAACCTAATTAATTCATCTTAGTAGTGGGGATTTAACACCCTAAAATTTTCGCTATATGTCATTACGAGTTTTGGCTGTAAAACGAAATATAACAAACTTGAGTTTATTAGGCGTGGCAATAAAAAAAAGAAGAAAGATGATGGGTTAAAGTGAGAAACTGTCACACCCCGAGCCGGCGGGATAGGATCGGTTGTCCCGTCGGGCGGAAGGTTCCCGGGGCGCGATATCGCGAGTGATAATCGTGATGATCAGATTGTTTACATTGCACATGATATAACTGAGAAATGCTAAATACAATAGAATTACAAAGTTAAATTACATCAGTATTGTTTATAATTTAACAATGTAAATCTACCATCAACATCATAAATTTTCTATCTTGTATTTACACAAGATATACAAAATAAGTCATATAATGATGTCTTCAAAATATGCAGGTCCAAAATACTAAGTCTTCTATCTGAAGTCCTAGTTCCAAAGGAAATAACTCCTTAGTTGACCTGTTCGTCACCTGAGAAGTCATGCAAAAATAAAGTCAACACATGGTTGGTGAGTTCATATAGTTTTATGATTTGAAAATGATTTGAAAACCTCTTTCGGTAAAGACCCTAACCTCATTAACATCAACTGTATCATCCAGATCGGTATGCTTATATATAGGGCATACCCCTGGGTCAAGGCTACAACCCCGCCCAGACGACGTCCCACCACATACTAACCCGCATAGGACATTGATATTAATGATAATTAAGCATTTTTACCTAACCCACTTCTGATTTAGATTATGATTTCCCAAAACTTGATTTACCTTTGATTTCCTTGATTTTGATCTTAGATAAAAGATTTCTCAAAAATCAGTGATAGTAAATAAAATGATAAATATTTAAATAAATAAATAAATAAACATTTAAATACAACTAAGACATGATGATTGGAATTTATTTAACCCAATCAATTAGACTTAGTTGTTGGTGGTTGTCCAAGTTGTAACCTCTCACACGTGACCCATACCAGGTATAACTCACAAGGAGTATACCTGGGCATGACGGGATTTTAATGATGCCCATACAGCCTGACCCGAAGGTCTTCTGTACATGCTGGGACTTTAATGTTTTGCCCTTACAGCTTGACCCAAAGGTCTTCTGTACATGCGGGGACTTTAAGGATATCCTTTGATTTTTGATCTCTTGATTCTCTTAGACTTCGATATTGATTCAATGATTGTTCACGTTGTTGCCCGTATAGCCTGACTTCAAGAGTCTTCTATACCTGAAGGGACTTTATATGTGTGTTACACGTGGTCTTGATTCCATATACAACTGACATCCACCTTGACTTGAGTATTAATGAGTTCATTAGATCATAATGATTTCATTATTCACATGATTCACACACATTTATGATATCTGATTTCTTGAGTCTCTTGATCTTGATCTTTTGAATTCCCATGATTCACAATGATAATTGTTTTGATATTAATTCTTGGGTCTCAGATCTCACACTGAGCTATGATTTCTGTGAATGTGATCTTTTGATTTTGTTCATATGATTTCACTTTGAATTTAGATTCTTGAATTTGAGCTTGATGGACTAATGGGTGATTTAAAGTTTAAATTTAAGGTATTACTCATGAGAGTACTTAAATTCATTTGATAACTTGATCTGTTTAATAATTTCCTAGACAGGAGTCTAGGAGTATCAACAACATATATATGTAAAACATATAATAAATAAAAGCATTTAAATAAACAGTTTAAATAAAACAGTTTACGCATGCTTCTCAGCCCCGCGTTTTAAAACAAAAATGTTTAGAAAAAGGGGCAATGAACTCACCTGTGTTGCTCCGAATTGAATTACCACAAAATGCGCTCTCGTTGTTGTAGCTTATGTGTCTTCTGTTCCTGAGTTGTTTTAAAAGAATTCGCAGACGATAAGTATTTATAATAAACGTCGTAACTAGGGTTTGGTCTCGGTGTGCAACTACGTGTCTTAGATTACTAATGTGTTTCTTTGGTTTTCTCTAGCTAAGCTAACCTTATTACCCATTCATAACCAAAATCCCACATTAATCATTTAAAGACTTAAAGTAAACATTTTCAATTTAATTAAGAAAATCATTTAATTATTTTACTAAAATTTATAATTTTATTTCTTTTATGAAAAGCATAATTTACTTAAGAAAAGTGTAATTAACATGATGACGGGCTTAGATTAAGCCCATTGGGCCCAATCTTGACCCACTTGATTTGAACTTGATTCTCATTAGATTCCCATGTAAGTTTTGTACATCCACTGATATTAAAACTCTTGTTTGGATTAATATGTGTTCCAAGAAAACTATTGTTATTCATAACTCAAAATCTTGATTCCTTGCTAGTTCTATATTGTTTATTAAGTTTCACCTCTTTATATGCATTCCATGAATCCTTTATGTTGCCCATGTATCAACACATGATGAGTTCCCATGTAGACTCATCACTATGTGAATAATTTCAATATAATTCATGAAACCCTATTTCATTAAAATGATTGCATGGAAATGGACCCTTAGACTATCCCCATGCACACACACCAACTCCATGCATCCCTTGTATCACACCATGCAAAGATGGCGGCTCGGATAAATCACCATGCCGAAAGTAGCCTTGGCCGATTAGAGTTGGTCGAATGTGCTGCGCCGAACGAATGAAGGCTGGTTGGTCGAATGACTACTGGCGACTGAGCATGGGCCGAATGGGAGGAGTATGGCTTAACTAGCTAGGGTCGAATGGCCCTTGATTCGGGCGAATATTGTTGGCCGAAAGGCTTCATTCGTTGGAGATTGGACCGAAGGAGGGCAAGTCGAATGAGCCTGTTCACGAATGAGAGTTGTCGAAGGAAGGCTTGGTTCGGCGAATAGATCTAGTCCGAAGGAAGCTGGGCGAATGGGTGTATTGGCCGAATAGGTGGGGTTGTTCGAATGGCTTGGCCGAAGAGGTGCCTGCTCATTCGGCGAATGTGGTGATTAAGGCCATTCGTCCCTTTGCCATTCGTTGGCCTGAAGGGAGACATTCGGCCGTTCGAACCATTCACCATAGCAGCCTCCAAACGCGATCAATAACCACCCCATGTCCTAACCCACTTGTTCTCACACTATTCTATGGTATATGTGAGTGGTTTACCTAAGGTTTTAAGGCTTATACTGGTTCGAATGGAGGGATACGAGATTAGGGTTTTCAAACTCTAAAAACGAACAAAAATCGTGCTTTTACCTTGAATCTGTTGGATATCGACTCAGATCCACTGTACTTTCGTGTTCTACTAGTGATGGTGGTGATTTTGACACCAAAATCACACGAAATGGTTGAGATTTGAACTAGAACTCTTAGAGAGAAGGTGGGTTTGTTAGAGAGAGAGTAGTGAGAGAGAGGGTGAACGGTGGAGATGAGAGAGAGAGGGTTGTTGGGTGGAAGATGAGGCATTAATGCCTCATTTAAGTCCTTAAAACACCCGGTGTGTTCGGGTTCGTTCGGTTTCGCGTGGTTTCGCGTAGAAACGTCGGTTTCGCGTCATTTTCGAAATGAAACGACTCGGTTTTAAAATAGAATCATAAAATTATCTTAGGTTGTAATTCCTAATAAATTAACTAAATATCTTTTAATTATTTAATTTACAAAATATTTATTTAGCGTTTAAATCGAATCGCGCGGTCATCGCGCGTATTTGTTCGAATCAAATACGACGATAACTACACTTTTCAATATTGTTTTCTAATTATCGAATATCATTCAGAACGTTAAACTTTTAGATTTATTCGTACAGATCGTCACCTATACGAATAATCTGTCGGTTTAGCATTCACTTAACGATATTCGTGTTGTTTTGTCCTGTAAGGCCTCACATACGTTTATACATAATAAAATCCTAACAAATAAATCACATGATGATTCTGTGTTGCCAGATAATTATCTGACTCAAGAATCATTGTTCTGAACTGATTTCCCTGAAATGACTGAGAATTCACTGTTTTGATAATATGAAATGATACTAAAACTTGATATGAATATGAAATACACTGAATTACATAAGATGTGTACCTGATTACTGTTCACGTACTGTTTACGATCACTGTTCCGGTGACGGTTCCGGCACTGATGTTACAGAAACTTTGAGAACAAGATAAGTAGGGATTTAAACCCTAAAAACCCTTATTTTATATTAAATTTTCGGCCAAGAGCAAAGGGAGAAAAACAGAGTGTGGGTCATTCACGTTTTTGAAGAATAAGCAACAAAGATCGGACGATCCTAGAAGATCTTACTGTTGAAATGACCTCATTTTTGGATATGTTCTTCTACACTCGTATATCTTGAATGTGACGGGAGGAAATTGCGATAAGAGACTTATAGATATGTTTTCTTGTGTCTCAAAGTAAGCTGATCTGAACTAGGTTTTGAAAACCTAGTCATAAAGAATGAACGATCCCCATCGATCTAACCGTAGTATTGAGCCAATTTTTGGGTATGTTTTTAAAATCTCGTTTATCGTTTAGTTTACCGTTGGGATTTGCGAAATATTACTCGGAGGTATGCTCTCTACTGCCTTGAACGTGATTGTTGGATTTCCGAGGGGAATGATGCAGTTCCAAAGGATTGTCGATTCCCGGAGATCCAACCTTCGGTTCGTAACGATATTTGAACAGTAGATTACACATAATTGATCGTTTCCACCAAAGGAATTCTTAATCAGGTGTATATAACTATTTTTCTTTATTTCGAGAACATTGTGACAGGTTGTGTGCACAAAAACAGCTCTTGATCGGTTATTTAGCAAAGAAGTCGAGGTTATACATATGATCCAAATCATAAGGAAAGCTCATGATGCAAAAACGATTACAAACAATGTATTTGGGTTTCATAGTTTTTCGTTCTAGAATGGTTCGCATACGCGAACCGATCTCGGAAGTGTGAAGTGTGATTTCTCTACTCCATAGCTGTGAGTAATTATATACTCCCTCTTTTACATTTTGTACTTTTGGGATGTTACATATGCCAGTATTCAAAATCTATGTTATTCTAAATTCAAATTCTAAAGATGCAATGCTTTTAGTCTACGTGGTTTGAATCTTTGCTATGTGTTACTACTAGTTTTGTGATTCTATGTTATTTTATGTTATTTGATACTGAGTAGTCTAAGGTGTGTTAGAGACCACCTTCGCTTTGACTTAGGTCAAATGTGTCAAAAGGGCGAAAACTACAATCATGGGAACACTTGTGAAATACTTAGCTTTGTGCTTTGTATTCGTACGAGTTTGGAGACGATATAAACTATTGTAGACTTGTAGATATACTAAGGTTTTTAGCAAAGTATAGATACGACTTTGGAGACGAGATATTCTATAAACTTAATTGCAAACTAGTAGGATATGCATGCTAGAATTTAAACTTTGTAGTCTAATTGAATTGCATCAGTTTTTCTATGTAAACTATATAAATTATATGGATTACTCACCAACTATGCAAATAGTAGACCAAAAATATTTATTTTGCATATGTAACAGGTTAAGTGGATGCTTTGACGAAGACATAAGATATGTTTTATGTTAGTAGACCTACTTAATTCATTAAAACAATGTTTAGAATTTCATTTGTAATTGTTTGTTTATTAAATTCTTGTAATGTAACCTGAGTGTAATGAATGAAGTGTTTGTATTGTTAATAATAATGTTTTAATTATTCAAACATATTAATAGCACCATGAGCTAAGGAACAGTCGAGCTGGCACCTCGACGTATTCCGCCATCCGTCGGGGTGTGACATACAAGATTCAAGATTTTCTTTTTTGCAAACAATTTTTGTGAAACATCTGGGTCACTCCCAAGTTGTCCAAGTCAAGTTGTAATGAGTTAAATTATTAAGGGTCAACTACATATATCCCTTTGCTAAAACCATTTATTACATATTTGCCCAATCATAAAACTAAATTACATATTTCCCCTTTTAAACCAAATATATTACATATTTATCCATTTCATTAAAAAATAAATTATGTATTTCCTATTTTACCCTTAATGAACTAACTAAAAAAATTTACATATTTCTCCTTACTAAGAAGCAATTTTGGTATATGGGATATTGTTAATTTTAGTTTAACATTGGGGATATAAGTAAATTTTAATGTTTAATAAGGGAATATATGATATTTTCCCAATTATTAAAACATTTGTAATTTAACTTTATTTTATCAATGAAAACTAGTGTTCTCATGTTATAATGTGCTATGTAAACAATCTGGTCATTCCGATTCAATCATGCCCCGGGACTATTCCGCCAGGCAGGATTTCGATCCAGCCCGTCGACCCGAGGTGTGACAGTATAATATTTGGTTATTCTTTTAAATGTAACTATAAATTCGAGTTTCTATATGTTTCAGTATAAATTTTTTTTGAAAATGAGTTTGTTCAAATATAATATGTTAGTTCGACTTTGTCGCTCCAACAAACAAATATGAATGCCTAAAACTTTACTTTTTGATAGTTTTAAATGTTTTTAAATTAAAAAAGTTAGTTCAACCTTGTTTATATTATAATGCCATGCAGTCAGATGGTTTAACGAGCCACAACATGTAATAGTATTGTTTCTTAGTTGTCATTGTTTAACGTGTCATCATGTGCTACTAAATTCCTATTATGTATAACACTAGTTTGATGGACTATATACACATTTAATGTTTGTAAAACTTTCAACCATTTATACGTCTAACCCACTGCAACACGTAAACCATATTCTTGTAGTACTTGTGCTTGTATATTTAGTTTTTTTTTTGGACGACAATTTATCACACAAACACATATATATATACATATATATATAGGGTTCAGATAATTTGAAAAACCATGTTTCAATGTGAAAACCTTGAAAACTATAATGTAGGTCTTTGATTTAAAAAATAGTTGGTTGAGATTGAAACTTAATTTTTGTTGGGATTATAAGCAGCTTTAGTGGTTAAAGAAGGTACAAAAGGGTACGAACGTAAATTTCAACCAGGTACGTAAGGTACAGAAGAGGAATCATGTACATGTCACATCGGTTAATTTTTTTTTAAATTCATTGAAACTGATTCTACAAATGTAACATATGCGCAACATAAGTGTAACAACGATGCATAACATACATTTCGAACATATTTAAATATCCTTATACTAACAAAACCAAAAGATGCCTTCTATGAAAGCATAACAAAAGAAAACCCAATAAAAAGAACAAACACCATGGATTTTTTTTAAACCACCTATTCAATTAACATTAACATAAAACGAGAAGCACCCAAAATTGCCTACTTTTTGACATCACTTTAGCAGAATTGAAACCCTTTCTCTTGCGATTACATGAAGCATGCCTAGTAACATATTTTTGAGATGCACGACAAAGCCTTGGTGCCTTATGAGACTTCTCAACCACTTTTTCTCCAGCCCCTTTCAAACGACCTATCTTCTCACAACCTTTGTTACAAATGCCTTCAGGGTAGGACATCTTTCATCCATCGTTTAACAATATACTCAACAGGGTTTCGAGCTAATTTATTAACCCTAAAAACGCAGAATACATGCCAAAAAGAACCTGATTCTAGTTAAATTGCGACAAGAACATCCAAAGTTTTTCGTCAGTATTCCAATATAAAACATTAATTTGTAACATGTGTAACATAGTTGTAATATGTAAAACATATGTTAGTTGTTAATATGCAAAACATTAACAACTAAGTTGTAATTTGTACCGTGTGTTGTGATAAATGAAGCAAACAAACTAAGTTGTTAATATTTAAAACATTAATTTGTAACGTATTTAACATAGTTGTAATATGTAAAAACAACATTAATTTATATGTAAATCAGATGTAACACCTTGTGTAACGAATGTAATTTATCCGTAAAAAATATTTAATATAATTGTTCCTGGTAAAACATATGTAATATAGTAAAAAAAGAATATTGTTGTTAATATGTAAGACATTTGTAACGTACGTGCATTACCTATGTAACAATTCATGAACCTGAAAAACATTGTTAACATCGTTGTCTTTGTTATAATGTGTTACCAAATAAAAAACATTCTCATAGACACGATATATGCGCTTTGCAGTCACTAACTTGAAAAGAACTTTTCCTAACATACATTGAAGATTCACCTAACGTATCAAATTTATACCTGATCTGAGGTCTACCGGCTTTGTTTCAAATTTTTGTTCGTAGTCCCATTGTCAAACATTAATTTGGAACATGTGTAACACAGTTGTAATATGTAAAACATATGTAGGTTCTTAATATGTAAAACATTAAGAACTAAGTTGTAATTTGTAACGTGTGTTACGATAAATAAAGCAAACAAACTAAGTTATTAATATGTAAAACATTAGTTTTTAACGTATGTAACACAATTGTAATGTGTAAAAACAACATTGATTTATATGTAAATCAAATGTAACATAGTTGTTCCTAGTAAAAGCTATCGAAGTTGTTATATGTAACAATTTGTGTAACGTCATGATTTTGATAAGGTTTTGTTTATATTGAAAATCAGAGAAACATTGTATTTTTTTACCGATCTTCTAATCTTAATAAATAAGCAACTTAAATACCACATGTCATCTTACTAGCTTGTTCAAATTATCTAAATGACACATGTTACTCTAAAAACATATCCACATAGGACAAATTAACAAGTGTCAACACCACAATTGAAGTAACAATTTTTCCATTTATTTCCATTAATACTCGTAATTCATGTGTTAATGTATTTATCGTCACAACTACTCACAAACAAATAAATAGTGACTAATTGATTGAAGCCATTTGTTCATTATATTAATTATATTGTAATCAATGATATTTTACAATACTTCCATACTTACTACTATTTTAAATTAATATGTTGTAAACTTTCCTAATTTAGTAAAATTTAGAATTTTTAAATTTAAATTTTATCAGTTATTAATAAATTAACGGATTTCATTTCGAAAACAATTAAATCATGGATAATTTATATAACCAATTACTTTATTCCAACAACGATCACCCTTGCCACGTGTCAATCCATAATAAACACGGATACGCTAGGTTGCTGTGTAGGCTTAGACAAGGCTAGGAAATGGACGATCCTTAATAGGGCGAGTGTTGCATGGGATACCATGTGTATGTTTTTTGAGAGTATGTTACAGAAGGTTTGTACAATATAGGGATTGTATGTGGGTGTTGCACACATGCATGAACCAACTAACTAACTAAGCATGGGTTTGTAGGTTGTAGGTGAAGGTGAATTAGCCACAAGGTGTCTACGTGGAATTTTGTGGATATATTAAAGTGTGAGAGTTTAAGTTAAAAATAACAAAGAGCAAGCGACTTTTTGGACTCATTAGACTCGAATCAAAGTCTATTAAATCCTATGCTATAAGATAGCTAGGTATGCATTCACTAGTACATATTTAGGGTGGTAAAAATGGCTATATGGGGCGGTTTCTTAACCGCCTTATATGATATTGCTCTGAAAGATCTCTCTATTTTTTAGGGCGGTGGGATAAACCGCCTTAAAATTAAATAACCCCCCCCCCCCAAAAAAAAAAATAGAGGCATCAATGGTTGATGTATTTAATTTTTAGGCTGGTTTTTTAAAAGAAATAGGGCGGTTATTGTTAATTTTTGGGGTGGCGGTTTGAATTATGTTTTTTGGGGCAGTTCCATTCTTTTTTTTTGGGTTCTTTTTAATTTTTTGGGGCGGATCCATCTTTGGTGTATTATATAGGGTGGTTTTTTGTCACACCCCGAGCCAGCGGGCTCGATCGACTTTCCCGTCGGGCGGAAGGTTCCCAGGGCGCGATATCGGGTGATAGTCATAGTGATCAGATTGTTTACATGGCACATGATATGTAATGAGAAATGCTAACATGACATTCAATACGTAGAATCATATAGTTTCTATCTTGTAGCTGCGCAAGATATACAAAAGAGATTCAAAATGTCATCAAAATATATGCATCCAAAAAGCAAGCTAGGTCTTCTATAAAGTCCTTTAGCTTAATCATTGATGCTTGGTAACTAGACATGTTCGTCACCTGAGAAAACATGCATTTAAACAAAGTCAACACTAGGTTGGTGAGTTCATAAGTTTAGTTATTTAAAAACTTTCAGAGTTTTATACACAACATCTTGTATTACACAAGTCCCAGTTATTCTCATTTGGCATTAAGTCATTCCCATGTCCTTTATATAGATACACCTACAGATAGGATATTGTCCAGTCAAGCATGCTTATATATAGGGCTTACGTAGGGGACAAGCCCCAGCCGACATCCCACCAAACACTTGACAGAACTCAATACCACCTGTATTGTAGCTATAGATATCCATTTCATCACCCAAAGGCTTAATCACAATCAAAATCCCCAATATGACAAACCATTACATTATCATGATATTAACATAACACAATAGGTTTCTGAGTAGTACAATTCTCCACAGTTATAATTGGTGGTCTTACCACAGTTATTAGTGGTGGTATACTCTTTAAATTACTATTACTCACATATGATTAGGAAGTGAGAGCAAGTCTGACATGTAGTTATATCCTAATAGGTGATCAGAATTGAATTGACCACATTGCAGCCACCACAAAGGCAAACCACAATCTCCTCAATTAAATCCGGATTCATTAGTTTTCACAAGACCTCACAACTATCTGCCACCAGCTTATGACATGAGTGAGGTAAATCTCTCAGTCTGCCAGTCCACAGAATAGAAGTGGTGAGATAATTAGCAGACAATATCATACTCTCATCACCCGTGTCAAAAATGATGGAGTTGGAATAGGCTGAATAAAAATTAAAGGAGTTCTTATAGTTCTCAACCCATAACCATCAACTCGTAGCAATCCAATAGGCATAGCACACATGTTCTCATAGGTATTACAGATCAATTCGCTCAGAATTAACTGCAATTATTCCCAAAGACTTAATAGTTATAATTTTCATTAGAATTAATAAAATAATTCATTAGGAATAGCATGTATTCCTCATGAGAATTACAGTTGTAATCACAGAGGAATAACAATTTTATCACTTAGTAATCGTAGATATTGTCTAACAGAAATAACAGTTATAAACTCACAGTCATCAACTTTAACATAATAAGGCATACAGTAGTAATAACAAAGTAAAAACCTTATTACCATACAGTGTAGTAAAACGTTTAATAAAACTTTTAGCATGTTCTCAGCCCCATAGTTAAAACCAAAAGATTAATAAAAAGGGGCATATGAACTCACCTTGATGTTGAAGTGGTTGACTAAGTAATCAAAGAACGAATGCGATCATTGTTTTAATAATGTTGTATTCAAAACCTGTGGTGAATTCAATGTGTTTTGTAACTTATGAGTACGAGTTATCAATTCATAAGTTAACCCTACAGTTGGTTAATTTTTATAAGTCTTTGTGTATCGAATTTTTCTTGAACTCATTTGATGGTATAACATACTAATACTTAAGCAATTTAGATTAAGATTAGTACGAAATACATTCTTGGTTCATATATTATTCTTGTTATTGACTTTAACCAATTGTAAAATTGTGGGTGTCATAGTCCACCAACTTTGTAGTAACTGGCTAACTTATTCATATATAAGTAACCATATGGTTACTTTGATCAAAATAAACATAGTTATAAACCTTTGACATGTTTTAAAACTATTTCTATGGTTTAAACATTTGTTCTAAATTTGATCTATGTTTTTAACCCAAGGTTTAAATAATATGAGCGAGAAAATTCATGAAACCCATTGCACCTAAACCCGATTATTTTCAACCCATTTGACTTAAACTAACCTAAGCCTCATGGTGAGTATATATATATATATAGCTTAATATCGAGGAGTCCCAACCCAGGCTCCCTTGATCCTCATCGGTATTGCCATTCTCGATGAGAACAAACTGGACCAGCCACCGAACTTAGCAAGTTCGGGAAAAAAATAAGCTGCACCCTTGTTGTTTCCATCGATACTATCCTCTACCGGGTTTCTTGCATCGACACTACACCCGACCCTTTCCACCCACTTTCGATCATTCTAAGTTTCAAATCAAGTGTTCTTCGTGTTTTTAAACTAGTTTCATGCCCATCCTATGGTCTCATAGCTCAAAACCAGTTTTTAAAAATGAAGAAGATGATGAATAGTGAACATACCTTCAGCACCGTAACTTCTCTCTAATATTACGGCCAAAATACATCAAACTAGCTCCGTTCCCTTGTACTTCCAGCTTCCTCTCGTCGAGACGGTCGTTTCGACATATTATTTGCGCAATTTGGTTAAGAAACGAGTGAGATATGAAGCTAGTGTGAGAATCTAAAACCGAAATTTTTGGGGTTTGAGAGAGAGGGTGACATAATGCTGTAAACAATAAAGGAGATGAAGAGAATAAATGGGCTATTATACCCCGAGTGGTTCCCCGCGTGTTCGGTCTCGCTCGGTGTTGGTTTTGCGTATTTTTACGCGTTTTTTATTATGGTTGCGTAATTAAACTTCTTAGATTGAAATTTAGGTTTCTTTGATTATTTTTGATGAGTTTCAAAATTGTAAAACGTAAAATATAATATTTTACTTATTTTTACTGTTTCGTTCGCGATCAGACCGTTAAATCTCGTTCTTTCGTTAAGTAACGTTAATTACGTGTAGTTTTACTAAAATAGTTTTAGAAAATTCTTTTTAGGTGGTAATTCTTAACAAATATTATTTTTATTATTTCAACGTTGGTAATCGTTTATTTTCGCCGTTTCGTCAGAAAACGTAACTTATGCGTGTTTTCGTACAGAGCGCTAACGATACGAATACGATCGTATGTTTCACTTTCTGATTTGGTTCTAATTTTCAGTTGCCGTTCAGAACGTTAAACCCACATATATGTTAGTATGAATCGTCACCCACGCAAACACATTGTCGGTTCATTATTCGTAAACGATGCTGAATTTTTGTTTGTATTGCACATCCTAACTGACGGATTCAACTAATACCAACTGTTTTCACCTTGTTATGACTATTTCACATTGTTTTCTCACTGATTTGTCGGTTATCTGACTTCTGTTATTTATGGAAATCAGATCGCAACAGAGTTGTATTTGTCATTTGTTTTCACCCTTGTTATTTCTCGTGATTTGTTGTATTTTGGTACTTGAATTTTCATTCAAATACATACAACTGATATACTGTTCTTTAGCCCTGTTTTCACCCGACTGTTTATCAAATAGTTATTCACGCATAGTTATACACACATAGTTATCTACACATAGTTATTTACACATAGTAATGGTGTAAGTTCACATACCGTACGGATTGCCGGACGATCTGGTACTAGTTGTCACATTTTTTTATTGGGTATTATGTTCTATTAGGGGCAGTTCCATTATCTTTTGGGGCAGTCATTCGCTGTTAATAAATTCGGAGCTGGTAATTGTTTCAATTCAAAGCTGGTAATTGCATGTGCTTTCCAGTACTAAATTTTCAGCCAAAAATATTGATACTACAAACAAATTTCCAGCCAAAAATAAAATCTGCACCGCATACAAATTTCTAAATTCAAACTAACATATATATACATCCAATACTATCATCCATACGCAATTTTTTCACATTTAAACCACCATAACTTCAACAAAACTTAAAGCTAGAATGCAAGTTTAATTTTAGATATAATACAAACTGAATTCCGGAAACATCATGTTGGTTCGAGAAAAACGTAGTTAAAAAATTATGGCGACAAGTCTATGATCATTTCATCAATCTCCTTACATGTAATATACTTCTTTCCATTCCAAATCTAAAATTATATCAACAAAAGAGTGAGACGCAATTAACGTGTATATATATATATATATCTAAACTATATCTAAATTTAAAATAAACACTTACCAAATATTTTGATTATATAAATGGAGAAACTCATACATGTGTTTGATCAAGCAAAAGCCACATTCCCAATAGTTTTTTTTGTCGTATGGCGCACTACATTACATTAACAACTATTAATTTAAACACAATCAAATAAATGAAAAAGATTAAATAAAACAAACCTTAACCATTTCTCAATTTAAGTGCAAGCCCAAAGCATCTTCAATTAGAAATGTAAAGGCATAATTTTGCTTGTTTTTGTTCTTCATTCTTGAATCTATAATATATCATTTTTTTTCAAAGGATAAATTATAAATAGCACCCAATGACCACTACAATAAATAAATCATAAAATAACTAAATTAGGTATGTTGATTATCATTTATATATATATATATATATATTGCAAATAAAGTGAAAACAAATTACCTTGCTATAGATGGTGCAAGAAAAAATTGTCTTTTACTATGCAATGAATTGTAACATCCCAAACTTTCTAATTACAAGATATTTGAACTCGCGAATGCGTAACAGGTAATAAACTTGTAGGAAAATAGACGAATAATAACCAAGTGAAGGCCATGAAAACGTGTACTCGAAATCCAATTTCGAGTACACTAATTCTCTGGGATATAGTACTCGAAATCACCCAATTTCGAGTACCAATCACTGCCTATAAAAAGGAGTGCCTTGGGAAATGTGACAACCTTTGGCTGGAAGCACAGTTTCTCTAGAGTACTCGAAGTTGAAGTTCAAGAACATCGAGAATCGAGCTTTGATCGACCAAACAAAGGAGGAAACGCACGGGAATCTACAAGAGTGATCCTTTGTCATCAAGTAAGTGATCTAAACTAAAAAGTTAGGATTTTTAGACAAAAGTGAAATTATGCATAAAGCTCACACCTTTATGCATAAAGTTTGAAACTTTGAGGTTCCAGTGTGTTGGTAATAACTTAAGGAACCTGTAACATGTCCCCATGGTCTTAGATGAATTTCTGAGATGTTTAATGAAGAAATGATGAGTACACGAAATCATGTACAGAGGGTACTCGAAATCATACATGTTATTTCAAGTACATTGTTATTTCGAGTACATGGCATTTCGAGTACAAAGACTATTTCGAATACGAAGGGTATTTCAAATACACAGGCTATTTCGAATACACTGGTTATTTCGAATACAGGTGATGCTTTCAAGTACCAGCCATTTCGTGAACTCTGTAATTGCGTGTACATGGGAACTTAATGAACTTCAAGTGTTTCGAATACTTAGCTAAGTTTCGAGAACGGGAAGTTAGAAAGGGGAAGCTAGTAGTGATGGGGACTTAGAATAAGTCTAAGAATGGAATGTGAAAAGATAATGTAATGATGTAGGTTCCCAAGTCTTAACTAAGGAGTTCGGTTAAGAAGACAAGGAGCCATTATCAGGTGAGTTCTAGACGCCCTATTTTATGTTTAATGTTTTGGGCTGGCATACATGCTTATTGTTATGTCTATGATGTTATGTGCTTATGATGATAATGAATGAATGATGATATGCCCTGACTATGTATGCATGTTTATGTGTTAGAATGATTTATGCATGAAAGTAAGCTAAGTATGATGAATGCATGATAAATGAGTATGAGGATGAATAACATGATGATATGATATGATAATGATGCTAGCATATGATATGATGATGACTGTATGATAACATGCTTCATGATGATAACTATGAGGATAGTTATAGGAGTATGACAAGGTCCTAGGTTGCTAGGATGGAAGTATGATATGTAGGCATGATGCCATGATGTTATGATATGATAACGATGCTAGCATGATATGTGCATGATGCTAGGATGTTATGATGATATGATGAAATGATGCTAGTATGACACGCCTAAGATGCCATGATGACTACGATGAATGATGTTATGATACTAGCAGGAAATGTTATGATGATTATGATAAAGGATGATATAATGCTAGTATACCATGCGTGACGAATGAATGATGTTCCTATACGTGTTATAGGATATGTAGAAGAGATTTACCAGTACTTGTGCAGGGTAGGTATGATAGTCAACCACGACTATAACTGGGTATGATATTCAACCACGACTATAACTGGGTATGATATTCAACCACGACTATAACTGGGTATGATAGTCAACCACGACCATAACTGGGTATGATAGTCAACCAAGACTATAACTGGGTATGATAGTCAACCACGACTATAACTGGGTATGATAGTCAACCATGACTATAACTGGGTATGATAGTCAACCATGACTATAACTGGGTATGGAGCCTTGTGCCGGCATAAGCCCACTGTTCGTATGGTGACAGTGGAACGTATGATGATGAGGTTAAGGATGTTATGTGCTAAGGTTATGGACTATGTGTATGAAATGATGTTTATGTTAAGTATGTTTAATGTTGTTTTATGAAAACTAGAACTCACCAGCGTAAGCTGACTTGATTTAGCATGTATGTCAGGTTAAGGCTAAGACGAAAGGATGCATGGAGCTCGGGGCATCAAGATAGAGAATCCGATGGTTTTGGCAATTCGATATGTTTTTGATACAGACACTTTAATGTATTCTGTTTATCAAACTATGTTTACATTTCCACTGCATGATTATGAAAGTTTTTAGTTTAAGAGCTATGTGTTATGACGAAACCAACCTCTGTGGGGTCTCCCGGGAACGGGGCCTCACAAGTTGGTATCAGAGCCATAGTTTGAGAGATCTTAGCATCCCAAATGCTAAGACTTAAACTGAGAATGGGATTAAAGGATGCGGATTGCCAACCACGGATGAACGGATGCCACGAGCTGAAAATCTATGTATGAGTTAAGATGTAGATCTAAGGTTAGAAAAGTAGTTAGTGTCATGCACTTTGAGGAGATGGGATGGGAAACGTTTAGAGCCTATGAGTTGGGTAAATGGTTAATAACACCTGATCAACGTCATTAACGATTTACAAAGCTTATTCCGTGCTAAACCGATTCCTGTACTAACTTATCAATTGTTGCATCCTGTAGATAGTTAGATGGCTGGACAAAAGGGTAGACCACGTAAGCAACAACAGGAATCCGAAGAACCACGTGTCGAGAATGAAGAACCCGTCAATGAGGACGACCACGAGCACAACGAGCAACCAGAGAATGAGGAAGAGTTCACTCTTGAGCCTATCGTGGTGAAGGCTATTTCTCATGAGGTCTGCAAGATAATAGATGAGAAGCTACCAGCCTTGATTGCTAAGGCACTGAAGGATGCTCTAAAAGACAAGTCTGAGGGAACCAAGGAAAGCTCTAAGGAAGATGAGGATGTTGTGATCGTTGAGACAAAGAGCAGTGATTCTATGTCGGGGAAACTGAAGGGTTGTGATTACAAATCCTTCAAGGGATGTAACCCACCGACCTTCGATGGGAAGAAGGATGCTGTGGCCACCTGCCACTGGATTTCTGTGATGGAGGCTGTTATCTCCATCAGTGAGTGCCGAATTGATCAAGCTGTCAAGTTTGTAGCTCACTGCTTTGTCGAGGAGGCACTACACTGGTGGAACACCATCAAGCAATCTAAGTCTGTAGCTGATATGGAGAAGATGACTTGGGATGATCTCAAGGAATTGGTTACTAAACAGTTCTGTCCCAAGAACGAGCTGGATAAAGTTGAAAGGGAATTGCTGGTGCTGAAAGCTGGGAGCCTGAATCACAGGCAGTACACTTCACGGTTTAATGAGATGGCGAGGCTTGTGCCTCATTTGGTTTCTACCGAGGAACGCAGGGTGAAGTTGTACATGGAGGGTTTGCCTCCAAAGGTTCGGATTCATGTGAAGGCGAATGCTCCCAAGACTTATGATTCCACTGTGGAGCTCAGTGGAATAGTTTGGGACGATGTATTGTCAGCCGAACTAGCCAAAGAAGAAGCAAAGGTGAAGGAGTCTTCCGGGACTAAGAGGGGTCGAACAGACCAACGAAAGTTTCAAGCAAGAAGTTGAAATGTGAGTATGTGAACTGATGTAACAAGTGTGGTAAATTTCACGTCGGACAGTGCTTGGTGGGCACAAACTTATGTTTTCGGTGCGGGAAGACGGGACATTTTTCCAGCAACTGCCCTAGTGCCACCAGATGCTACAACTGCAACGGGTTTGGACATCTGTCCAAGGATTGCAAACAACCAAGGACTGATGCTTCGGGCTCGGGTAAGAAAGAGGAGAAAGTAAAAGAGAAGCAGAAGGCTAAAGCACGAGCCTTTACGATGACGAAGGATGATGCGATCGAGGACCCCGATGTGGTCACATGTACCTTTTCAATCAACAATATTCCTGCTTCTGTATTGTTTGATTCTGGTGCCAGTATGAGTTTTATATCTTCTACTTTCTGTGATGGGTTATCTGGGAAGGTTAAGAAGATAGATCGGGTAATTAATGTAGAGACAGCTATTGGTAAGATGACCAAGGTGACTGAGGCTATTGATGACTGTTATGTTGAGATAGAAGGTCACAGGTTCCCTGTCCGATTGTTTCTAATAACCTTAGGAGGCTTCGATGTAGTTCTGGGTATGGACTAGTTAGCCAAATATGAGGCTAACATTGTATGTCGACGAAAGATGATATATTTACGTGCGATGGATGGGAGCTCCGTAACGATTGATGGTGATAAAGCGATGTATGCGCCGAAGATCATTTCGATGATTAAGGCTGATGTTATGATGAGGCAAGGGTGTGTAGCCTACATGGCCTATGTGATCGAGGAACGTATGGATATGAGGACGATTGATAATGTACCCGTGATGCGTAACTTCCCCGATGCATTCCCTGAGGAATTGCCTGGATTACCACCGGAACGGGAAATTGAGTTCCAAATCGACTTAGTGCCGGGGGCACAACCCGTTGCCAAAACACCTTACCGTTTAGCTCCCACTGAAATGAAGGAAATGATGACCCAGCTACAAGAACTCCTTGATAAGGGTTTTATACGACCAAGTGTCTCCCCGTGGGGAGCACCGGTGTTGTTTGTTAAGAAGAAAGATGGAAGTATGTGTATGTGTATCGATTACAGGGAACTGAATAAGTTGACCGTAAAGAACATGTATCCTCTACCTAGAATTGATGACTTGTTCGATCAATTGCAAGGTGCAAGCTGGTTCTCAAAGATAGATCTCCGATCCGGTTACCATCAGTTGAAAGTTTGAGAGCAGGATATTCCAAAGACTGCTTTCCGTACGCGTTATGGACATTACGAGTTTCTCGTTATGTCGTTTGGATTGACGAATGCTCCCGCAGCATTTATGGATTTGATGAATATAGTATGTCGACCGATGCTGGACCGATCAGTGATAGTGTTTATTGATGATATTTTGATTTATTCAAAGAACGAGGGAGACCATGCTTGCCACATACGTGAGGTATTGGAGATCCTAAGGAAAGAGAAACTTTATGCTAAGTTCTCCAAATGCGCTTTCTGGTTACGAGAGGTACAATTTCTGGGTCACGTGGTGAACCCAGAAGGCATTATGGTAGATCCAGCTAAAGTTGAAACGATTATGCAATGGAGTCCTCCGAAGTCACCAACGGAAGTACGCAGTTTTCTTGGTTTGGCCGGTTACTATCGGTGATTTATTCAAGACTTCTCCAAGCTAGCGACGCCGTTGATAAAGCTCACGAGGAAAGATGTAAAGTACGAATGGGGCCCGAACCAAGAACAAGCGTTTTCAGTGCTAAAGGAGAAACTTACCCAAGCTCCTGTTCTAGCACTGCCGGATGGAAATGATGATCTTGTTGTGTATGCCGATGTGTCACAACAAGGGTTGGGATGCGTACTGATGCAAAGGGGAAGGGTGATAGCTTATGCTACGCGCCAGCTAAAGGTTCATGAGGCTAACTACCCGGCCCACGATCTTGAACTCGCCGCAGTAGTGTTTGCATTGAAAATATGGAGGCACTATTTGTATGGAGTAAGGAGTACCATCTATACCGACCATAAGAGCTTGAAGTACTTCTTCGAGCAAAAGGATTTGAATATGAGATAGAGACGACGGCTTGAGCTGTTAAAGGATTATGATTGTGATATTTTATATCACCCGGGAATGGCCAATGTGGAAGCAGATGCTTTGAGTCGCAAGACGGATCATCCTGCCATACGGGTAAAATCATATAGTTTGGTGATAACGCCAGACTTTCTGAACGAGCTCAAGCAGGCGCAATAGGAAGGGTTAAAAGAAGAGAACGTGGGTTTTGAACGTGTCTTTGGACAAGTCAAGAACTTGGAAGACAATGACCACGGGATAAAGATACGATTCGGTCGGATGTGGGTACCCAAAAATGGGGACATTCGATCGAGGATTTTAGATGAAGCCCACAAATCACGTTATTCGGTGCACCCCGGTGCGACGAAAATGTATCAAGATCTTCGACAGGATTATTGGTGGCCGGGCATGAAGTTTAATGTGATGCAGTATGTGAACAGGTGCCTTACTTGTGCGCAAGTGAAGGCTGAACATCAGAAGCCCTACGGATATGTACAACCTCTTGAGGTACCGGAATGGAAATGGGAACACATCACCATGGATTTCATCACCAAGCTATCGAGGACAGCTAAAAGACATGATACTATAAGGGTGATTGTGGACCGACTGACGAAGAGTGCACACTTCCTTCCTATCAGGGAAACGTATACGTCCGAAAGGTTGTCTAATTTGTACGTGAAAGAGATCGTGACTCGACATGGAGTTCCTGTCTCCATTGTGTCAGATCGGGAAACGAGGTTTACTTCCAGATTCTGGAAGCGGTTTCATGATGCCATGGGAACGAGGCTAAATATCAGTACCGCGTATCACCCTCAGACTGATGGACAGTCGGAAAGGACTATCCTAACGTTGGAGGATATGCTTAGGGCATGCGTTATCGATTTTGGAGGGAGCTGGGATGACCACTTGCCATTGGTGGAGTTTTCGTACAACATCTACCACTCCAGTATCGGAATGCCCCCATATGAGGCGTTGTACAGAAGACGATGTAGAACCCCGGTATGCTGGGGTGAAGTTGGACAGAAAGAGATGGGAAATAAAGCTGCAGTAATTGACATGGAAGAAAAGTTACGGGTGATAAAAGCACGTATGAAAGCTGCACAAGTTCGCCAAAAGTCTTACGCTGACAAGCGCCACCGACCGATCGAGTTTAATGTTGGCGATCGAGTGTTGCTGAAAGTATCACCAAGGAAGGGAATCATTTGATTCAGAAAGAGGGGAAAGTTGAGTCCGAGGTACATCGGACCGTTTCAGATAAAGGCAAGGGTAGGGAAAGTTGCGTATCGACTGGACCTACCAGAGGAGCTGAACGGAATTCATCCTACCATCCACGTGTCACACCTTAGGAAGTGTCTGGCAGACGAGCAAGCACATGTTCCTTTGGATGACGTTGAGGTAGATGACCGACTGAAATACATCGAAGAACCAGTCGCTATTGTGGATACAAAGGAAAAGCAACTACGGAATAAAACGGTTCGTCAAGTCAAAGTTCAGTGGAAGCACCGAAAAGGGTCAGACACGACATGGGAGGCGGAAGAAGAAATGAGGAGGTTGTACCCCCATTTGTTCAATCTGTAACGAGGCAGGTTTCGGGACGAAACCTATAGTAAGGAGGGGAGACTTGTAACATCCCAAATTTTCTAATTACAAGATATTTGAACTCGCGAATGCGTAAAAGGTAATAAACTTGTAGGAAAATAGACGAATAATAACCAAGTGAAGGCCATGAAAACGTGTACTCGAAATCCAATTTCGAGTACACTAATTCTCTGGGATATAGTACTCGAAATCACCCAATTTCGAGTACACCCAATTTCGAGTACCAATCACTGCCTATAAAAAGGAGTGCCTTGGGAAATGTGACAACCTTTGGCTGGAAGCACAGTTTCTCTAGAGTACTCGAAGTTGAAGTTCAAGAACATCGAGAATCGAGCTTTGATCGACCAAACAAAGGAGGAAACGCACGGGAATCTACAAGAGTGATCCTTTATCATCAAGTAAGTGATCTAAACTAAAAAGTTAGGATTTTTAGACAAAAGTTAGGATTTTTAGACAAAAGTGAACTTATGCATAAAGCTCACACCTTTATGCATAAATTTGAAACTTTGAGGTTCCAGTGTGTTGGTAATAACTTAAGGAACCTGTAACTAGCTCCCCATGGTCTTAGATGAATTTCTGAGATGTTTAATGACGAAATGATGAGTACACGAAATCATGTACAGAGGGTACTCGAAATCATACATGTTATTTCGAGTACATTGTTATTTCGAGTACATGGCATTTCGAGTACAAAGACTATTTCGAATACGAAGGGTATTTCAAATACACAGGCTATTTCGAATACACTGGTTATTTCGAATACAGGTGATGCTTTCGAGTACCAGCCATTTCGTGAACTCTGTAATTGCGTGTACATGGGAACTTAATGAACTTCAAGTGTTTTGAATACTTAGCTAAGTTTCGAGAACGGGAAGTTAGAAAGGGGAAGCTAGTAGTGATGGGGACTTAGAATAAGTCTAAGAATGGAATGTGAAAAGATAATGTAATGATGTAGGTTCCCAAGTCTTAACTAAGGAGTTCGGTTAAGAAGACAAGGAGCAATTATCAGGTGAGTTCTAGACGCCCTATTTTATGTTTAATGTTTTGGGCTGGCATACATGCTTATTGTTATGTCTATGATGTTATGTGCTTATGATGATAATGAATGAATGATGATATGCCCTGACTATGTATGCATGTTTATGTGTTAGAATGATTTATGCATGAAAGTAAGCTAAGTATGATGAATGCATGATAAATGAGTATGAGGATGAATAACATGATGATATGATATGATAATGATGCTAGCATATGATATGATGATGACTGTATGATAACATGCTTCATGATGATAACTATGAGGATAGTTATAGGAGTATGACAAGGTCCTAGGTTGCTAGGATGGAAGTATGATATGTAGGCATGATGCCATGATGTTATGATATGATAACGATGCTAGCATGATATGTGCATGATGCAAGGATGTTATGATGATATGATGAAATGATGCTAGTATGACACGCCTAAGATGCCATGATGACTACGATGAATGATGTTATGATACTAGCAAGAAATGTTATGATGATTATGATAAAGGATGATATAATGCTAGTATACCATGCGTGACGAATGAATGATGTTCCTATACGTGTTATAGGATATGTAGAAGAGATGTACCAGTACTTGTGCTGGGTAGGTATGATAGTCAACCACGACTATAACTGGGTATGATAGTCAACCACGACTATAACTGGGTATGATAGTCAACCACGACTATAACTGGGTATGATAGTCAACCACGACCATAACTGGGTATGATACTCAACCACGACCATAACTGGGTATGATAGTCAACCACGACTATAACTGGGTATGATAGTCAACCATGACTATAACTGGGTATGGAGCCTTTTGCCGGCATAAGCCCACTGTTCGTATGGTGACAGTGGAACGTATGATGATGAGGTTAAGGATGTTATGTCCTAAGGTTATGGACTATGTGTATGAAATGATGTTTATGTTAAGTATGTTTAATGTTGTTTTTTGAAAACTAGAACTCACCAGCGTAAGCTGACTTGATTTAGCATGTATGTCAGGTTAAGGCTAAGACGAAAGGATGCATGGAGCTCGGGGAATCAAGATAGAGAATCCGATGGTTTTGGCAATTCGATATGTTTTTGATACAGACACTTTAATGTATTCTGTTTATCAAACTATGTTTACATTTCCGCTGCATGATTATGAAAGTTTTTAGTTTAAGAGCTATGTGTTATGACGAAACCAACCTCTGTGGGGTCTCCCGGGAACGGGGCCTCACATGAATACACTTCTAAGATGTGTTTTCTTGTACGATCCAGATATTTGGTACATATATCACCCGAAATTTCATGTGGATTGAAGAAAGCACATTTTGAATTTGGCATTAATGCAAAAAAGCACCTTAAATTAACAATAATGTTAAGTATATGAATTAGATTGTGTCTAAAGATGCTATTGAAACATATAAAAAGAATAAAAAACTTATATTGCAAACAAGTGAATGATGCCATCATCAAGACAATCGTTGCAAAATAACTGCAACAACTCCACATATGAAAGACCTTTAACATACTTTACGGAATACATCCTGTTAGGCGTAGAACATGTAATTGCATGTTCATCGCCAACGTAAGCTGACAACATTTGAGATATCCTTTGTATTGAACGAGGTCTCTTTTTTATTTTCTCCAAAGCAAACTCAATTTTCGGATTAATAAATTTTAGATTTGGATCTTCAATATTTGGAGCGATGGTAGTGGGCATTTGAGTTTGTTCACCCTGCTCAATTTGCTTTAACTAACTAAAAGATAATGATAATAACATTAATTGGTAATTATCTATATTTGTGGGTGTATGATATATTACAAATAAGTTGATTACTAATTATCATATTCACAAAACCCATTGGTGCAACTTCATATTGTTGTTCTAAGAGTGGAGAAATATCATCCAATTCTTCAACCTAAATAATAAACAAGTTACAAAATTATACAAAATAAAACTTATTTATAATAAACTACCTGTTGTGGTATATAAACTAAACCCATTGTGACTTCAGGGTTGTAAATTTGTGGAGAGGTGACTCTTTGACTAGAAATGAGACTCAATGCCTCGCTCATAAGCTTCAATTTATCAAAAGATATTAAAATTAAAATTATAATAGCAAGATAAAACAATATGTACAAATAGCATTTAATGCTTCTCTTGGTCATTTAACAAAATTATGAAGTATATCTCCCACACAACTAATTTCTTTGGTCCGAGTAACATCAAAAACAGGTGTTTTTTCACAACCTTCGATGATCGTATCTACTTGGACCTTGACACACTTATCATTTAATAAACGCCCATGTAAAATACGGTCCACAGAAGGCCATACTTGTCTTTTAGCTACCACCAGTTCCGAACTGGGTTGGAATGGAAATTGCAGCTCACAATGAGTTAATTTCTGCAAAATCATATGATTTTTTTTGATAATATAACATGTGTCACACCCTCAATTTCCAGCTAACAGAATCATACCGTTTAGGGTGTGACAAACCAGGATCTCAGTCATTATACATAGCGAAAGACCTCTATACGCTTTTAAACATGATTCAGTCTTAATTTCAGAAAATCAAAGTTCAACGTTTGTAGAAGCGTTTGAAAAACCAAAACAACATAGTTTTTGCAAAACTGTAAATTACAATATCCAATGTTTAATTTCAACAATTAAATAAGACACTGATGCATGAGACTCAAAGTCCTAGTCCCTGCTTGCTCTTGCTTGTGCTTTAGTATCCTGAGAAAACATGCAAATAAAGTCAACACAAAGGTTGATGCATACACAGGTTTGAATAATCACAAATGTTTGAACAACTGTTTGAAATGTAATGTTTGCAGATAACATAATCACACATTGCATAGTCATGATAGCTAGTCATTGTACTATTTACATAAGCGGTCGACACCTAAGATGACTGTTTGAATGTTGGTTGCCTTTCCACTATTGTCTAGCACAAACAATAGTAATGTTTGAATTGGCTAGTTAAACACCTGCGTAGACATACAATCTACGAAGTGAGGTTAGTCAAACCCAATAGATCTATCTTCAACTACCACGCTTTGCACTACGGCAAACTAAACGATTCGATATGTAAGGACTTCAAATGATATGTTTGCACTTACAGTAAATAGCTAACTCATGCAAGTGATATGTACCTAAAATGTTTGCTTGCACATGTTTTCTCTCCCAAAACAGTAAAATGTAAAAAGGGGCCGTGTATGCACCTTGTAATGCAAGTCTGAATGATCAAGTGTTCGTGTGATTGCGTAGATAGTCTTCTACGAAGAATCTGTGTTATTTACGATAACGTTTCGTTATTTGAAATGTCAAATCGCGTTTGTAATCACATACGTGTCAACACACGTATGTTAGGATATTCGAAACTTACATCCAAAAGCGTGTACGAATTTAAGTTCGATTGTTTAAATTGTATACGTATATACGATTATACTTAAACACGTAATTATAAGTGATTTGTCTTTTTAGTCAAAAATATAAAGTTTATTGTTTTATTTTTTTCGTGATTCCATTACGGTTCCAACGCAATTTTAACGAATCAATTCGGGGTTAGAACAGGGAAGTTATGGTTCAAAAACCAAAAATTGGTTTTTATTTCAAAAATAGGTGGAGGCAAGGATCCAACCGATGACCTCCCGGAACAAACACACACACCCAACCAGTCCATCTACTTTTGCATTTGCAAATGGATTGGTTTCAAATGATTTTAAGCACTATCCAACCCGGTCCCCTTTAACCAAACCGAACCAAATGGATCCAAATTAACCCACCATTCGTTTGAATTCGATCCCCAAACCTTAGGGGTTTTGTTCTTTAGTCCAAACCGAGTTCAAGTGTGTGTTTAATTGATCATTTTCAGCAAAAACATGTGGTTTTTATATCCTAGCCGGCTTTGAACTTATCCACATTTCCCATTGATCCAAATTCGTTAAATTCGATAATGTTAGACTTTAAATCCATGGGGTTTTCATTTAACCAATAATTTCGAACCTTTCTGTACTAATTAATTGAATTTTTATGCTCGTTTGAACCAAGAACCCTAACTTGTTCTTAACGTGAACCCTTGAAACTGGTTAACACCCAATTCGATCTTGTTTGTTAAAATTAGCATAGGGTTTTTAATAATATAGCCCTTGCGAAGCTAAGAGTACAATTCAATTTGATTTATAATCGTGTTTGAATAAAAAACCCCAATTCGTTTTTGTTCAAGAACCCTAATAATCAAAACCATTCAATTCGTTACAATTGAATTTAAATATCATAGGGCTTTCGTTTAATGGTTTATTCCGAAGCTACTGATACAATTTAATTTGATTTTAGAACTTGTTTTATCAAGAACGCCCCAATTCATCCAAACTGAGAACCCTAGATATCGAACTCATACAATTCGATATCAAAACTCCGAATTACCAAGGGGCTATGCTTAGTCGAAGTTTTTAGGTTGTTTAGGAATGAATTTTCACCTGATTTGATGTCCAATTGAAGTGAGTTGACTAACAAGTTGAGTTTCGGCCAAGCTATCGATCGAAATCTTCTATTCACATCTTCTAAGATCGAATTGGCCTATGTTTAGTCCCTAAGGATGCTGATTAGTATATATGAATGTTCAATTTGGTGATTTTCGATCGAATTGTAAGGATTATATAGCCACTAGTGACGGTTTCGACTTAATGAAGTGTTAATTGGTTTAATTCGATCATTATGGTCGAATTAATCATTGAATTGATGATGATGATAATAATAGATGTGGCTGTTGGTAATGTTTTAATTTGGTTGTTAATGATTTATCATTCAAATTTTGGTTTCAATTGGAACTCTAGGTCGAATTTTGACCTAAAAAGTCAAAATCGATTGTTCTAGGTAATTATAAGTTTAATCTTTGTAATTTTTATTGTTTCTAGACTTGTTTTGTTAAATTTTAATCCCTCTAGTTTGATTTTTTTATTTCGAATCGTCTCTGTTAATTTTTGATTAACGGTGTTAATCTGAGATGCCGGATTCTCACATCATCCCCTTGTTGAAGGAATTTTCGTCCCAAAAATTGTTAAATGTTAGTAGTTAGGACCCTACTTGTGAGTTCAGAGTGTACATGTTAGTATGATATTTGATCATTTTGCGTACTTGTGTGTACTCACACACAAAGTCCAATATTTGCAATACCACACCTAAGTGTGATTGTTCTATGTTCAATGTTTGGCAACATCACCCCTAAGTGTGATATTTCCATGTACTGTTTGCATGCACACCAGTTAGTACACCTAACTGTGAATGTTTATATTGAATCATAGCGTACTATGTGACCTCGCACATAGCAAATGTTTGCAACTGTTTTGTACTATGTATCCTCTCACATAGAAATGTTTGTAATTAATCATGTTTGTACTACTATGCAATGTAGCACATGAAATGTAGCACATAAAATGTAAGTAGCACAAGATGTTTGTAATCATGCTTGTAAGTTTTTGAATTCTAAAATGTTTGTGTTCAGCACAAATGTTTGTAACAAAGCCAATTGTATAAAATGTTTGTGCTTACAGTTTGAAATCTGAAGTGTTGGAGTGTGAAGTATCACATTATCCCCTTGTTGAAGAAAATTTCATCCCGAAATTTAACGTGCCGTCTCAGTAGTTGTTGTTTTGAGCAGATGAGGATAGTTTTTCATCATTTTATCCTTTCTTTCAGGTCCACGTTTTGAATTCCAACGGACCTTGACTATTAGAATTTTGCTTTGTTTGAGCTGTTTGACCTCTCGGTCCATGATTTCTACTGGTTCCTCGATGAACCGTAACTGTTCGTCCACTTGTATTTCTTCAAGTGGTACAACCAATGTCTCATCAGAAAGACATTTCTTTAAATTTGAAACATGAAACACATCATGAACTCCGCTAAGTTCATCCGGTAATTTGAGTTGATACGCTACCGGACCAATTCTTTTCAGAATTTCAAAAGGCCCTCCGTAACGTGGGCTAAGCTTTCTGTGCTTACCAAATCGTATCACACCTTTCCAAGGTGATACTTTTAGAAGAACTCGGTATCCTACTTGAAATTCCAACGGCTTGCGACGCTTGTCAGCGTAACTCTTTTGTCGATCCCAAACCGCTGCCATACGGTTCCGAATTTGTACAATCTTCTCCGTCGTTTCATGTACTAGTTCAGTACTGTTATCTGACTGTCACCAATTTCAGCCCAACAAACCGGTGAACGACATTTGCGACCATATAAAGCTTCAAATGGTGCCGCTTGAATGCTTGAGTGATAACTATTTTTGTAAGAGAATTCAGCTAACGGTAAGTGGGTTTCCCAGCTATCACCAGAATCAATTACACATGCTCTTAACATATCCTCAAGTGTTTGGATTGTACGTTCACTCTGACCGTCGGTTTGTGGATGATATGCGATACTCATGTCTAGATGAGTTCCCAATGACTTATGGAGAGATTTCCAAAAGTTTGAAGTGAATCGAGCATCCCAATCTGATATGATGGAAATTGGTACACCATGTCGCGATACCACTTCCTTAATGTAAATGTGAGCCAATTTCTCCATTTTTTCGGTTTCCTTAATTGCTAAGAAATGTATAGATTTTGTTAAACGATCAACAATTACCCATATTGTATCACAACCACTTGGTGTATGGGGTAACTTAGTAATGAAATCCATTGAAATATGTTCCCATTTCCACATAGGTATTTCTGGTTGTTGCAATAAACCAGATGGTTTTTGATATTCAACTTTGACTTTAGAACACGTCAAACATTTGCTAACGTACTTAGCAATGTCGACTTTCATGTGAGGCCACCAATAAAGTGCCTTCAGGTCATGGTACATTTTGTCTGACCCCGGATGGACTGAGTATCTAGATTTGTGCGCTTCATCTACCACGAGTTCCCTCAGACCACCATGCAAAGGTATCCAAAGTCGATTCATGAAACAACGAGTTCTATATTGTATTTATCTAAGGCTGCGAGTTGAGCACTACGTACCTTATCAGGTAAATCAGTATGTATTGTTAACTGAAGTGCACGAACCCATCTTGTGTGTTTTGTATCCTTTCTGCTTAAAGCATCAACTACCACGTCAGCTTTGCCCAGATAGTACTTGATTATGCATTCGTAATCATTTAGCAATTCGACCCATCTACGTTGCCTCATATTGAGCTCCTTCTGATCAAATATGTGTTGCAAACTCTTATGATCAGTGTAAATGGTACACTTGGTTCCGTACAAATAGTTCCTCAAAATCTTCAAGGCAAATACCACAGCTCCGAATTCCAAGTCATGAGTAGTATAATTCTTTTCGTGAGGTCTCAATTGTCGTGAAGCGTAAGCAATCACTTTATCGCGTTGCATCAACACACATCCCAAACCTTGGGCAGATGCATCACAATACACTACAAAATCTTTTGTTCCTTCTGGTAAGGACAGAATCGGTGCACTGTAGAGTTTTTGTTTCAGTATCTGGAATGCAGCTTCCTGTTTATCCGTCCAGTCATTCTTAGTTCCTATATGAGTAAGAGGTGTAAATGGTTGAGCGAATTTCGAAAATCCTTAGATAAATCGTCAATAATAACCCGCCAACCCTAGGAATTGTCGTACCTCGGTATGGGTCTTTGGGGCTTCCCAACTCTTAATCGCTTCAATTTTTGCTGGATCAACATGTATTCCCTTTTCATTGACTACATGACCCAAGAATTGAACTTCTCGCATCCAGAAGTCACATTTCGAGAACTTTGCGCACAGTTGTTCTTGTTTGAGTAATTCCAACATTAGACGAAGATGTTCAGCATGATCCTCCTTAGTCTAGGAATAGATGAGAATGTCATCAATGAAAACAATGACAATTTATCGAGATAGGGTTTACAAACCCGATTCATTAAATCCATGAATACTGCTGGAGCATTGGTCAGTCCAAATGGCATGACCAAGAATTCATAATGGCCATAACACATCCTGAATGCTGTCTTTGGAATACCTGCCTCTTGTACCCTGAGTTGGTGATAACTAAATCTAAGATCAATCTTCGAGTAGTAACTCGAACCTTGTAACTGATCGAACAGATCGTCAATTCGGGATAGTGGATACCGATTCTTGATAGTGACTTTGTTAAGTTCACGATAATCAATTCACATGCAAAAAGTCCCGTCCTTTTTCTTAACAAATAAGATTGGTGCTCCCCATGGTGAAAAACTAGGTCTTATAAAACCTTTATCCAAGAGCTCTTGCAGTTGTGTGGATAACTCTTGCATTTCAGATGGTGCAAGTCGATAAGGCGCTCTAGCAATCGGTGTTGCGTCTTGTGTAAGGTCAATTTGGAATTCCACCTGTCTGATAGGAAGTAATCCCTATAGGTCTTCTGGAAATACTTCAAGAAAGTCACGTACCACGAGAATGTCTTCAATCTTCTTCTCAGCTACCGGCTTCTCAGTTATAAGTGCTATAACTATTGTATGACCTTTACGCAGACATTTGTGTGCCTTCATACAAGATATGAGTCGCGGTGGCATACTGATCTTCTCTCCTTGAACACACAGTGTCTCTCCATATGGAAGAGAAATACGGACAATCTTCTCATGACATATAATTTCGGCCTGGTGTTTCGACAACCAGTCCATACTAATGACTACATCAAAACTGCCAAAGGCAATAGGCATAAGGTCAATGTCATGTGTCTGACCCATCAAGTCAAGGATACACCCTTTATGAATATGTTCCACTGTGATTAACTTGCCATCAGCTAGTTTTACAGTGTATGGGTTTTCTAAGGCAGTAGGACTAACATTTAGCAGTTCACAAAAATTACTAGATACAAATCTCCGATCTGCACTGGTGTCAAATAGCATATAGGCAGAGTGATTATTCAAGAGGAACGTACTAGTAAAAATGTTGGGATCCTCTCATGCCTGGCATCCTCCAATCACAAAAGCCCTGCCCTTAGCAACATTTGTGTTGTTATTGTTGTTGTTGGTGCAGTTGCCATTTGTGGTTGTATCATTAACCCCTCCTTTCTTGATTTGTGGGCAATCTTTCTTGAAATGCCCAAGCTTGCCACACTCATAGCAACCCCTCTGTGTGTTGTTCTGATTAGTGGGGTTTCTTTGCAGTTCCCCGCGACAGTCTTTCGCTAAATGACCCATCTTACCGCACAGTTGGCATCGGTGCTTGTCACATTGATTCCCTAAGTGATGGAATCCACATTTGTTGCACTTTGGGTATTTACCTCCATACCCCCATATGACTGTTGGTTATTGTTTGGTTTGTGATGGGTCCTGTTGGATTCATGCTTGCGGTTCTGATGAAATGATTGTTGGATGGAATTCTTGGAATTGCTGCTCTCTCACTTTCTCTTGTGGTCTCCGACTTTGGATGCTGCTGTTCGCTTGGGTAGTATCCCCTGCTGCACCGCATGGTCAGTTAGCTGGTGCGCCAATCAAACAGCTTGTTGAATGGTAGTAGGGTTAGCAGATGTAACTAATCCTTGGATCTAAGATACCAACCCTCCAATGTATCTCTCAATCCACTTGCTAAGCGGAGTTTCCATGTGAGGTAGGAGTCTTTCCAGTTCGTGACATCAAGTAGTGAATTCCTCGATATCAGACCCTTCCATTTTGAGATGCCAGTATTCGTCCTCAATCTTTTGCACCTCGTTACGGGGACAATACCCCTCCTGCAAGAGTGTTTTGAATCCATCCCAAGTAAGGGTGTTTGCTTCATCCAGGCCCAATGTTTGTACATTAGAGTTCCACCATGTTAATGCTGGACCCTCCAGTGTACTAGTAGCATATTTGACCTTGTTTCCTCAGGACAGTTGCACATTGCAAACACTGATTCAGACTTCTCAATCCATCAAAGAAGCCCAACAGCTCCTTCTGACCCCTTAAAATGATGTGGTTTGCAGTCCAAGAATGTCTTGAACGTGCACACTAGTGGATTTAACAGTCCCCCCAATGGACCTTGTGGTCCTGTTTGCTATGCCTAAGTGTAGTTTGCAATGGCCGCAGCGATCCTAGCGTTGATAAGTGCATCGAGTTCTGATGTTGTCATGTTAACGTTTTCGCCAGCCATAATCTTCACATTTACAAATATACATAATGAGATTACATCCATCACATCATCACCATTCATGCATAAGTAAATATAACACACAACTATTGCCATCAAAATACTAATTCTTATATAATAAAACTAGTTCCATAATTTCTTTTCATCAATTGTAAGCAAATCAACTAAACATGACATTTTGTTTGTTATGAGTACATCCCACTCATATAAGTTTATTAAATGAATATTTAAATAACATAAAAATAACTAAACTCCACCATTTGGTGGCGCAACACTAGAAGATGAATCAGCTTGCTCTGGTGGACCACCCCCTGCACCATGATCATACTGTATATGTCCAGTGATGAGTGTCAAGGCCTGCTCAGTTAAGTCCCCAACTATGTTGGTTCCATTTAAAGTCACCTCAGATCGTGCAATGGCATCCTCGGCCCTTGCCTCGGCCATAGCTACACGTAGTTCAGTCTCTTGTTGTCTTGCCTTGGCCATAGCTTCCCGTAATTCAGCCTCCTACAATCGTTCTGTAAGTTCAAATATAGCTGCTCGCATCAACTCCACATCTTCCACCAAATTCTCATAGCCCACATCTGTACGACCCAATTCCTCAGTAAGGCTCCTCTATTTTTGCATAACCCAGTTGTTCCTCTCTAGCAAACCTGTAATCGCCCCTGCTGCCTCACGCATGCTGCGGATCTCTCGATCCACGTGTGCAACGAATGCAGCAAAAGCTTGCTAAGTGGATATCCTAGAGCTGGTAGAGTCCAAATGCCAGTAATAGAGTTAGTAGCAGGTGGTGGAGGCACTATTTCCTCGCGCACCCAACTACGGATAAGGTCGGGGAACCACTGCTAATAATGACTGCTCCCCCTAGGTCTGATATGGATATCCTCTCCATAGTGGATAGTACCATCCACTGGCTCTAATTTCCTCTTCTTGGATGCCGGAATTTCCACAACTTGCGGCTCCTCATCATGAATGGGCGTAGACGGTGATGCCATATCTGTTTACATAATACTATGTATAAATACTATGCAAAATGAATTGTGTAAGAAAGTGTGTCTAATGTCTACGGTTATAGTCTAAGTCTTCCAATGCAAACCTAGTTCGCTATAACCAATGTCTCTGATACCAATCTGTCACACGCTCAATTCCCAACTAACAGAATCATACCGTTTCTGGCGATACAAACCAGGATCTCAGTCATTAGACATAACGAAAGACCTCAATATGCTTTTAAACATAATTCCATCTTAATATCATAAAATCAAAGTTCAACGTTTGCGAAAGCGTTTGAAAAACCAAAACAAAATAGCTGTTGCAAAAATGAAAATTACAATATCAAATGTTTAAATTCAACAATTAAATAAGACACTGATGCATGAGACTCAAAGTCCTAGTCCCTGCTTCCTCTTGCTTGTGCTTTAGTGTCCTGAGAAAACATGTGAATAAAGTAAACACAAAGGTTGGTGCATACACAGGTTTGAATAATCACAAATGTTTGAACAACTGTTTGAAATGTAATGTTTGTAGATAACATAATCACACATTGCATAGTCATGATAGCTAGCCATTGTACTATTTACATAAGCGGTCGACACCGAAGCTGATTGTTTAAATGTTGGTTGCCTTTCCACTATTGTCTAGCACAAACAATAGTAATGTTTGAATTGGCTAGTTAAACACCTGCGTAGACCTACAATCTACCAAGTGTGGTTTGCCAAACCCAATAAATCTATCTTCAACTACCATGCTTTGCACTACAGGAAACTAATTGGTTCGATATGTAAGGACTTAAAATCCAATGTTCGCACTTATAGTAAATAGCTAACTCATTCAAGTGTTATATATCTAAAATGTTTGATTGCACATGTTTTCTCCCCCAAAATAGTAAAATGTAAAAAGGGGCCGTGTACGCACCTTGGAATGCAAGTCTGAATCATCAAGTGTTCGTGTGATTGCGTAGATAGTCTTCTACGAAGAATCTGTGTTATTTACGATAACGTTTCGCTATTTGAAATGTCAAATCGCGTTTGTAATCACATACGTGTCAACACACCTATGTTAGGATATTTGAAACTTACATCCAAAAGCGTGTACGAATTAAAGTTCGGTTGTTTAAATTGTATACATGTATACGATTATACTTACACATGTAATTATAAGTGATTTGTCTTTTTAGTCAAAAATATAAATTTTATTGTTTTATTTTTTTCGGGATTCCATTACGGTTCCAACACAATTTTAACGAATCAATTCGAGGTTAGAACAGGGAAGTTATGGTTCAAAAACCAAAAATTGGTTTTTATTTCAAAAATAGGTGGAGGCAAGGATCCAACCGATGACCTCCCGGAACAAACACACACACCCAACCAGTCCATCTACTTTTGCATTTGCAAATGTATTGGTTTCAAATGATTTTAAGCACTATCCAACCCGGTCCCCTTTAACCAAACCAAACCAAAAGGATCCAAATTAACCCACCATTCGTTTGAATTCGATCCCCAAACCTTAGGGGTTTTGTTCTTTAGTCCAAACCGAGTTCAAGTGTGTGTTTAATTGATCTTTTTCAGCAAAAACATGTGGTTTTTATATCCTAGCCGGCTTTGAACTTATCCACATTTCCCATTGATCCAAATTCGTTAAATTCGATAATGTTAGACTTTAAATCTATGGGGTTTTCATTTAACCAATAATTTCGAACCTTTCTGTACTAATTAATTGAATTTTTATGCTCGTTTGAACCAAGAACCCAAACTTGTTCTTAACGTGAAACCTTGAAACCGGTTAACACCCAATTCGATCTTGTTTGTTAAAATTAGCATAGGGTTTTTAATAATATAGCCCTTGCAAAACTAAGAGTACAATTCAATTTGATTTATAATCGTGTTTGAATAGAAAACCCCAATTCGTTTTTGTTCAAGAACCCTAATAATCAAAATCATTCAATTCGTTACAATTGAATTTAAATATCATAGGGCTTTCATTTAATGGTTTATTCCGAAGCTACTGATACAATTTAATTTGATTTTAGAACTTGTTTTATTAAAAACCCCCCAATTCATCCAAACTGAGAACCCTAGATATCGAACTCATACAATTCGATATCAAAACTCTGAATTACCATGGGGCTATGCTTAGTCGGAGGTTTTAGGTTATTTAAGAATGAATTTTCACATTATTTGATGTCCAATTGAAGTGAGTTGACTAACAAGTTGAGTTTCGGCCAAGCTATCGATCGAAATCTTCTATTCACAGCTTCTAAGATCGAATTGGCCTATGTTTAGTCCCTAAGGATGCTGATTAGTATATATGAATGTTCAATTTGGTGAATTTCGATCGAATTGTAAGGATTATATAGCCACTAGTGACGGTTTCGACTTAATGAGGTGTTAATTGGTTTAATTCGATCATTATGGTCGAATTAATCATTGAATTGATGATGATAATAATAGATGTGACCGTTGGTAATGTTTTAATTTGGTTGTTAATGATTTATCATTCTAATTTTGGTTTCAATTGGAACTCTAGGTCGAATTTTGACCTAAAAGGTCAAAATTGATTGTTCTAGGTAATTATAAGTTTAATCTTTGTAATTTTTATTGTTTCTAGACTTGTTTTGTTAAATTCTAATCCCCCTAGTTTGATTTTGTTTGATTTCGAATCGTTTCTGTTAATTGCTGATTAACGGTGTTAATCTGAGATGCCGGATTGTCACAGCATGAGTATGTATACGTATAAATGACCTTTTTATTTGTAAACATATAAATATTACCTCTATAGGTGGACAATTAATATTTTGTCCACATGATGTATCACTAGAGCCATGAAGAATTGGGCTCCCATCAACCATTTGAACTGGAACACTACCTCAATTTCCAAATTTTCCCGATCAATTTTTTGCGATGTTTACCAACATTAAAAAGTCTACCATAAAGTTTTGTTGAACCTGTAAGCTTAAATAAAATTGATGAACCTTTGCGAATCTTTCATTATTATAATAAATACTTTAAAATTTTATATGTTTATAAAAGTAATTACCAATGAACATTTAAAACTGCACGCGAGCGTCCTCTGTGCTCCGGTCCCAAAACTCTATTCAGAGGATCATCATTTCCTTTAAAATAGGACCCATCTTTAATCATGTTTTCTTCAACACTAACCTACAAATTATAATTGATAATACATTCAACTATATGATAATATATATGTTAAAATTTATATATTTACCAACCCATTAATTTTTTCTTTAGTATCATCTGTAAGTTCATAAGCTTTGGTTTCTTTACTGAGGCCAGATCGTCTCAAATTTTTCATTCATCCCAATGAATCATGTTCTTCCAACATATGAAAAATTTTTATTCATCATTGCACTGGCACTTGCTTTAGTGCTTTTTGCCTTGTCATAAATCAACAAACAAAAAGTTAGAACTTGTCACTAACAAATATATGAATAATAATAATAAGTATAATAAAAATAAATAATTACACATACTATAAATTCTTCACTAGATTTTTCCTACCAAAAACCATCCCAGTGTATACGATCAAGATATTCATACTTGCCAAAAGGAAGCTTGACTTTTTTTGCATACTCGTTAACATGCATGCTTTTAAAATTAGTCAATATTTTTTTTGTCTTTTTTTAACATATAATTTTCAGGTCATTAGTTTTAAAATTAAAGAGCTCCTAAAATTTACATAGCAAATATTTAGAAATAGTAATTAACCTATAGTTTAATATATATATATATATATATATATATATATATTATTTAACAAAGTAAAATATATACTACCTTTATTTGTAAAGAAGGTTCTTCCAATACCTCTTGTGGTATGTCTTTTGTGTCCATATAATACGGTAAAAATTGCTTGCACTTTAAAGCGTAATTGGACATAAACCACTGGTAATTATCACCAATAGGCTGATTATTTTAATTAAATTCAATTACATAATACTTTGCCCCATGCTTCTTTGAACAAGAAGAAACACCATGTGTAATACCCCGTCACATGGCGGAAACGTCAGGATGCCACGAGGGATGTGTAGATTGATCACAAGCTCATGGGCATCTAAAATATCATCACATATCAATTAATAAAAATAAATTATTTACACAAAAATCATGTTCGTCATGATTTAATTACAACAAATTACACAAAAGATTTAGCTAAATTGACTAAGCTCTAGTGTTCAGAAATCCAGTCAATTGAGCTAAGTCCAAGATCCTAAGTGATGATGTCCAAAATATGTAGAGCTACCCTGCTCTGCCTACTTCTCTTCGTTTCCTGAAACATGTAGAAAATCAAGTGTCAACTACGAGGTAGTTGGTGAGTAATCATAAGTTTTTATTTTCTTCAAATGATTACAAATTGATCATAAATGTTTCAAGACATAATGTGTGAACCTGTTTGTAATATCAATCTATAAATACATATCAAACACACCAAGTCAAATAAGCCAAATAAACACAAATAATCAACCAAGTTCATTCAATCCATCTCAACCAACACATATCAATTCATCAATCATCAATCAACATAATTATCTCAATATAAATAATCCGCGGACGACCTTAGTCAACTCAACCAACGGTGGAATCATCGCGGAGGACCATAGTCAACTCAATCAACGACGTTCCTAATAATCATAATTATCCCATAATATTCTCAATATAAGATACCGTGGAGGACCTCAATCAACTCAATTAACGATATTCCTCATAAATATCAATACCGTGCACCGCGGAGGACCGAAGGTAACTCAATCAACAGTTGACTTACCGCGGAGAACCGAAGTCAACTCAATCAACATCAATTCAATCATCGTGGAGGACTGAAGTCGACTCAATCAATAAAGATTCACTAATTATCATAATTCTCCACATACACAATATTATCCCAATAATAACCCGGTTCCACACACGTTTTATCAAAATCATATTTGTTTGATATACATGTTTCACCCCCCGAGTTTAGAAGAAAAAAGATTTAAAAGGGGGTTATGAGAACTCACCTTGACTAAGCGGTTTGCTTAGTGTTCAGTTATCAGGCGTAGGGAACGGAACTTTACATGAATTCCTACAAATTAAGATTTGAAGATATATTTGAGCTCGAATTTATTATTTGATTGTTCTCTTTTAAATCAGAGTTGTTAACTGAGTTCGTGTAGTGAGAATGACTCATTCTTGTGATTTTCGTAAGAACGAGTCACGCTAATGAGTGCTCACACGAATGAGTAGCTCACACGAATGAGTAACTCACACGAATGAGTAGCTCACACGAATGACTCATGCTAATGGGTGCTCACACGAATGAGTAGCTCACACGAATGAGTGGCACATTCGTACTCATTCGTATGACTTCATACGAATGAGTGGCTCATTCTTATGAGCCATTCGCCTGAACGGGTTTCAGCCATGGCATGTGGCAATTTCGATTTTTAGTAGAATATATAGTCATTTTAAGTGGGTATAGGTGAGTAGACTCATTTAGAAGGTGTATGACTCTAAAAAAGATGTTTAAAACCGTTAAAACTTCGGTTTTTGTCGAGTGTGTTGAAAAAACCCTAAAATCCGAACCTAAAACCGTAGATCTACCTAGTTTATCTTCTTTGAGCCCGTTTTCTTTGTGGGTTCATGATCAACACGATTGGAGGAACGTTTTGACACCAAGATCAAGCAAAATGGTGAAGAAATGAAGAACTCTCTCTCTCTCTAGAATTTCTAGAGAGAGACAGTGACGGTGGAAAGTTTTAGAAAGAGAGAGAATGAGCTGGAAAATGAGGGAAGAAGAAGGGTTCTTCCCTTTTATACTCCAGGTCGATCCCGCTCGCTCGGTTACGTTTATTTTCGCGTCAACTAATTTAAGTTGCTCGGTTTTCTCACAAATTATATTTTAAATTACAAAACGTTTCATAAAACGATTTCGTTTAATAAAAATGATTTTATCTAAATCCTTTTAAGGTAATAATTTCTAATAAACGTTTTTAAATTCCTTTTTATTAAATTAAGTATCGTAAAAATATTATTTTACTTATCTCGTTGAAACACGTTACTTACGTAAGCGTTTATAAAGATCGCCACCTTTATAAATACAACGTTCGTATCGTATTTCAACTTGATTTACGATTTATGGAATATCGTCTCAGAATATTATTCCTAATAATCGTATTCGTGTGAATCGTCACCCACTCGAACACATTATTAGGCTAACATTTCTTAAATAATATCCGCGTTATAGTTAAGTTATATTCGTGACCTCACCATCGCATAAATGTTTTTCCATTACCCTTTTCATTATTTTAATGCAGTATGTTTATTAATTATCAGTTTCCCAATCCTTAACCCCACAAAATCATATCACTGACACATCCACGATATACCGAAATAAGTTCATGTATAGGGCATATGTAGGAGTTGGTAATAAATTCCATAGATATGTTCTCCCACTTCCACATGGGTATTTCTGGTTGTACTAACAATCCCGAAGGTTGCTGATGCTCAGCCTTGACTTTTGCACAGTTAAGGCATTTGGCTACATACTCAGTTATATCCTTCTTCATTCCAAGCCACCAGTACAAGACTCTAAGGTCTTGGTACATCTTGTCAGCACTCGGATGCATTGAATAATGAGACTTATGGGCTTTGTTCATAATTGTCATCCGAAGATCATCTCGGTTCGGTATCCACAACCGATTTAAATAATACATCAAACCATCATCCTTAGTTTCCAATTGCAATTCGGCCTCACAAGACATCTCATCATGTAATCTGCCTTGAGCTAATGAGGTTTGTTGGGCTACCAAAATATCATTATGGAGATTAGTGTGCACTCGAACACTATGGATTTGAACGTAACTTTTACAACTAAAGCATCTGCTACTACATTCGCTTTGCTAGGATGGTAGCGAATTTCACAGTCATAATCATTTAACAGTTCAACCCATCTCCGTTGTCTCATGTTAAGTTCTTTCTGGTTAAGAATGTGCTGCAAACTCTTGTGATCTGTAAAGACTACACATTTTGTGCCATAAAGAGAATGTCTCCATATCTTGAAAGCAAACACCACTGCACCAAGTTCTAAATCGTGTGTAATGTAGTTCTTCTCATGGATTTTCAACTGTCTTGATGCATATGCCACAACCTTTCCCTGTTGCATGAGAACACAACCGAGACCTAGGTTGGATGCATCACAGTAAACCACAAAATCATCATTTCCATCAGGCAGTGTCAAGACAGGAGCATCACAAATTTTCCGCTTCAAAGTCTGAAATGCCTCTTCTTGCTTTGGTCCCCACTATTAAGGCCTATCCTTTTGAGTCAAAGAAGTGAGGGGAACAGCAATCCTGTAAAAATTCGAAGTAAACCGACGATAGTAACCGGCAAGTCCAAGAAATGAACGAATTTCCGTTGGTGTCTTCGGTGTACTCCAATTCTTCACAGCTTCAATCTTTGCAGGATCCACGTGAACACCGTTTTCATTAACTATGTGTCCCAAGAATTGAACTTCCTTAATCCAAAATTCACACTTAGAGAATTTGGCATATAGTTGTTGTTTCCTTAAGATCTCCAAAATCAACTTAAGGTGTTGTTCATGTTCTTCTTTGCTCATGGAGTATATCAATATATCATCTATGAACACAATCACAAATTTATCCAAGTATGGCTTGCAAACATGGTTCATGAGGTCCATGAAAATCGCAGGTGCATTGGTAAGGCCGAAGGGCATTACCAAAAACTCGTAATGGCCATATCTGGTTCTGAAAGCCATCTTGGGAATATCATCTTCATGTACACGAAGCTGATGATACCCAGACCGAAGGTCGATCTTCGAAAACCATGCTGAACCTTGAAGTTGATCGAAAAGATCATCGATGCGCGGCAAAGGATATCGATTCTTAATGGTCAGCTTATTCAATTCGCGGTAATCGATGCACATTCAGAATGACGTGTCCTTCTTCTTGACGAATAAGACCGGTGCACCCCATGGAGAATGGCTCAGGCGAATAAATCCTTTATCAGACAATTCTTGTAATTGACTCGCCAATTCTTGTAACTCCGAAGGCGCAAATCTGTACGGAGCTTTGGCGACTGGGTTCGCACCAGGTACTAAGTCAATTTGAAATTCTACTTGATGTTCTGGTGGAATCCCCTGCAAATCATCTGGAAATACTTCAGGAAAATCTCTTATCACTGGAACGTCTTGTATGCTCTTGCTTTGCTCCTTTTCTACCACATGTGCTAGAAACGCTATGCATTTCTTCCTAAGGCATCTGTGTGCTTTCGTGCTTCACATCAGCCTAAGACCTTTACTAGGGGTTTCCCCAAAAACTCTTAGAGTTTCACCCAAAGGTAAGGGAATACGAATGAATTTCTCATGACAAACTATTTCCGCTTTGTGGGTGGCTAACCAATCCATGCCTATGATAATATCAAAGCTACCAAGTTGCATAGGTATGAGATCAATTGCGAAAACGTGATCATTTAAGTTCACAGTACATCCAATGATAATAGTGTCAATATCGATAGTGTTTCCATCAGCCCCCTCCACGTTCAATGGTTTGTCTAATTGAGTACGTGTTCTACCAAGTATACGTTCACACTCATATGAAACAAAACTTCTATCAGCACCAGAATCAAATAATATCAAGGCATATATGTTGTTGATCAGGAACGTCCAATTAACGACGTCCTGATTGGCTTGAGCTGCTGGAGCATTCAGTTGAAAAGCTCTGCCTCTTGCCATCTTCTGATTATTACCATTCAATCTTGGGCACTGATTTCTGAAGTGACCAATGTCTCCGCACTCGTAACAGGATCTCTCCTGTGCAGGTTCTTGACGAATGGGTACAGCTTGAAGTGGTTGTGCGCGAGGAGCAGTTAATGCAAGCGGTGCAGGTTGCATCCGTTGTGTTTGCGGTGCACTCCTACATACATTGGCAAAATGCCCATACTTACCGCAGTTGTTGCAAACGTGACAGGGTAAGTTAGGAGCATGATGATAGCGGCAAATGTTGCATTGTGGATTCACTCCAACATAAGGTCTGGTGTTGGATTTGTTGGATGATTGTTGAGTAGCTTGGGCTGCAGGAGTAGTAACAGCAAAGCTTCTTGACTTTCGCTTTCGACTGCTGCTTTTGGACGAGATAGCTGGTTCAACCTTGACTTAGTTGAAGTCTCCTTTACAGCGGTCTTCGTTTCAGTCTTCTTTGTTCCTTTCCGTGTAAGGGTACCAGCCTTCACATGATTATCCGTCAGTGTAGCAGATAGGCGAATTGCAGCTTCCAGAATGGCAGGGTTGCTACCAAACACCGTGTCTTGAATCTGCATAGGTAAACCGCCTATGTATTTCTCTATAGCTCTCTCCAGTGGTGTCACAAGATGAGGTACTAGTGAACTTGGCTCATGGAAGCGGGAATTGTAGACCAAATTCTCATAACTATCCTGCTTAAGTTCCCAGAACTCAGCTTCAAGTTTCCTCATCTCACTGTGAGGACAGAACTGTGTGGTCATCAGAATTTTGACTACGGTCCACGTCAATTCTAGGGCTGCATCAACTCCCCTAGTTCGCTTCTCGCCATTCCACCAAGTTAGTGCTCTCTTTTGGAAAACACTGGTGGCATAGTGCACCTTCAGATTTTCTGGGCAGTCACTGTTAATGAAGGTGTTCTCAATACCCTCAAACCACTGTAATAGACAAGTGCCTCCCTCAACACCAGTGAATTTTGTCGAGTTACAGGAGTTAAACTGCTTGAAAGTACAAGCAGGAGGGTTTGCACCACCCCTGTTCTGGTTGAGAGTTTGGTTGGCTTGATTCAGTTGGGTCACCAACCCAGTAATGAGATTTGCTAACTCTTGCATGCCGGTATTGGCATTGTTGTTGTTAGCATCCCCATCATTCGTGTTTGTAACATCTTCGTTGTGACGGAGTGGCAACATGTTTCTGAGGATATTAGAAACATGTTACTACTGTTTGCAATGTAAATCATACAAACTAAGGTCCAATAAGTTCAGTTTAACAGTTCGGATTACATATATGGAACTATACTTGTCTCCTATCTATTTTCAAACTCATAATAAGGAAATTATTGCCTTATTATTACACTAAATCATCCTAATTGGTCATATCTAATATTAACTAATTATTCCTAAGTTTCAAACATTTCCCACCCTATACTAACACTAACAACCTCCCGATGCAGTGCAACAAATTTATATCTAGGGCATACGTAGATTTGACCGCAGTCGCATCATCTGTCGTCCCACCACTGTTGCAATGCACCACGATTATGCCCTTGTTAGAAATTAGGGTATATATATGTTTCCCAAGTGTTCCACTTCACAGTTAATGTCTAAGTTAACCTGACACTAGGTTCACCTATTTTCTAAGTTCACCTAATGCCTAAGTTCACCTGACAGTTAAGCTCCCCTAATGTCTAAGTTTACTATATGTTCACATCATCATCCAGTGTTCATATCATCACTAAGTGTTCGTTTCATCACTAAGTGTTCATATCATCCCTCAAGTCTATCCAATAAGTGTATTCATAAGTGAGTATATATGTCCATCAAATTTGATTATCCAATGTGTCCATCCAAATCAATTTCAACCAACATTCCATCAACCAACCACTTTCCAACAATTTCCTAATTTCCTGACACTGACAAACCCCCAATATACTACAAATGGTATATGTATACAACATACGTAGGAGTCGGTCGCAACCTATCTAGCCACCAGCCCACCACCTTTGTAGTATACTACGAGCATGTCCTTGTCTGGCGGTCAAAGATCAATCAAGCAATCCCTAAGCAAATATCTTCCTAAACAAATATTTTCAAAATGGATACTTCCCTTATTCCTCAATACTGACATCCACCCAATGTACTGTAAATGGTATATGTATAGGGCATACGTAGAAGTCAGTCGCAACTGCTTCAGCCACCAATCCACCAACTTTACAATACATCATGAGTATGTCCTTATCGAGTCGTCAGGGCACAAACAATCACATAAAGAAGTAATAAACAAATAGCATATGCAGATCATATATATATCAGGATTTTGGTTAACATGTAATAAACAAACAAGCACAGAATCCTGAATATAGTAACTAGTGTATGAAATAATTCATACCAGGGTGTCCTATGGTTATAGACTATGTCAACCATTTCTAGTAACCTAATTCTCTATAACCCAGGCACTAATACCAATCTGTAACACCCCGACTGATGGTGGAAATGTAGGGATGCCACGAGGGATGTGTAGATTGTTCACAAGCTCATGGGCATCTAAAATATCATCACATATCAATTAATACAAATAAAGTACTTACACAAAAATAATATTCATCATGATTTAACTACAACAAATTACACAAAAGATTTAGCTAAATTGACTAAACTCTAGTCTTCAGAAATCCAGTTAATTTAGCTAAGTCCAAGATCCTAAGTGATGATGTCCAAAAGATGTAGAGCTACCTTGCTCTGCCTACTTGTCTTCGATCCTGAAACATGTAGAAAATCAAGTGTCAACTACGAGGTAGTTGGTGAGTAATCATAAGTTTTTATGTTCTTTAAGTGATTACAAATTGATCATGAAATTTCAAGACTTCACGTGTGAACCTGTTTGTGATATCAATATGTAAATACATATCAAACACACCAAGTCAAATAAGCCAAATAAACACAAATAATCAACCAAGTTCATTCAATCCATCTCAACCAACACATATCAATTCATCAATCATCAATCAGCATAATTATCTCAATATAAATAATCCGCGGATGACCTTAATCAACTCAACCAACGGTGGAATCATCGCGGAGCACCGCAGTCAACTCAATCAACGATGTTCCTAATAATCATAATTATCCCATAATAATCTCAATATAAGACACCGCGGAGGACCTCAGTCAACTCAATCAACGATATTCCTCATAAATATCAATATTATGCACCACAGAGGACCGAAGTGAACTCAATCAACAGTGGAATTACCGCGGAGGATTGAAGTCAACTCAATCAACAATGATTCACAGATTATCATAATTCTCCACATACACAATATTATCCCAATAATAACCCGGTTCCACGCATGTTTTATCAAAATCATATTTGTTTGGTATACATGTTTCACCCGCGAGTTTAAAAGCAAAAAGATTTAAAAGGGGGTTATGAGAACTCACCTTGACTAAGCGGTTTGCTTAGTTCTTCAGTTATCGGGCGTAGGAAACAGAACTTTACTCGAATCCTACAAATTAAGATTTGACGATATGTTTGAGCTATAATTTATTATTTGATTGTTCTCTTTTAAATCAGAGTTGTTAACTGAGTTCCTGTGGTGAGAATGACTCATTCTTGTGATTTTAGTAAGAATGAGTCACGCTAATGAGTGTTCACTTGAATGAGTAGCTCACACGAATAAGTAGCTCACACGAATGGCTCATGCTAATGAGTAGCTCACATGAATGAGTAGCTCACACGAATGAGTGGCTCGTTCGTACTCATTCGTATCACTTCATACGAATGAGTGGCTCATTCTTATGAGCCATTCGCCTGAAAGGGGTTGGAGCCATGGCATGTGGCGATTTCGATTTTTAGTCGAATATATAGTCGTTTTGAGTGGGTATTGGTGAGTAGACTCGTTTAGAAGGTGTATGGGTCGAAAAAAGATGTTTAAAACCGGTTAAATTTCGGTTTTTGTCGGGTTTGTAGAAAACCCTAAAATCCGAACCTAAAACCGTAGATCTACCTCGTTTGTCTTCGTTTGAGCTCGTTTTCTTCGTGGGTTCGTGATCTAGACGAATGGAGGAACGTTTTGACATCAAGATTAAGCAAAATGGTGAAGAAATGAAGAACTCTCTCTCTAGAATTTCTAGAGAGAGAAAGTGACGGTGGAAAGGTTTAGAGAGAGAGAATGAGCTGGAAAATGAGGGAAGAAGAAGGGTTGTTCCCTTTTATACTTCGGGTCGATCCCGCTCTCTCGGTTACGTTTATTTTCGCGTCAATTAATTTAAGTTGTTCGGTTTTTGTCGCAAATTATATTTTAAATTACAAAACGTTTCATAAAACGATTTCGTTTAATAAAAATGATTTTATCTACATTTGTTTAAGGTAATAATTTCTAATAAACATTTTTAAATTCCTTTTTATTAAATTAAGTATCGTAAAAATATTATTTTAGTTATGTCGTTGATATGCGTTACTTACGTACGCGTTTATAAAGATCGTCACCTTTATAAATACAACGTTCGTATCGTATTTCAACTTGATTTACGATTTATGGAATATCGTCTCAGAATATTATTCCTAATAACAGTATTCGTGTGAATCGTCACCCACGCGAACACATTATTAGGCTAACATTTCTTAAATAATATCCGCGTTATAGTTAAGTTATATTCGTCACCTCACTATCGCATAAATGTTTTTCCATTATCCTTTTCATTATTTTAATGCAGTATGTTTATCAATTATTAGTTTCCCAATCCTTAACCCCACTAAATCATATCACTGACACATCCATGATAGACCAAAATAAGTTTATGTATAGGGCATACGTAGGAGTCGGTCGCAACCTATCCAGCCGTCATCCCACCATAAATTTCGATAAAACATGACCATGTGTCCTTGACTATATTTAGTGACCAAACCATAACCCTTCACCAACTCACACAAAACCTCAGATTCTCCTCACCAAATCCTCAACACTGACATACTCATGATAAACCGAAGAAAGTTTATGTATAGGAAATACGTAGGAAACAGTCACAATTTATCCAGTCGCCAGCCCACCACCTCTTCGATAGACCATGGGTACACCCTTGTCTATATTTGGTGATAGAACCCTATACAACTACCAATACCAATAATATCATCTCATATCATATCCATTAAATCGCAATAAACACTGTGGTTCGGTTTAGTTGTATTTCAAACTAATTTTCCCATGGTTTATGCTTTATAATCATATGTTCTCATCAATGCATACCATCAATATTATCATCAATTAAATCAATAATCATCAAATTATCGTAACAGGTTCTATCAATACAAATTTATATTGTAAAGACAATACCTGAAAAACAGTGATGTTACACCACGCTTACCTCTTTTAGACATACCTATTAAAATTAAACAACACGATAAAAATTAATCTTCATGTACATTTACAACCAACATATATAAGAATTAACATTAAGGGAATCAAACCCTAACAGTTACACACATACACAATTTTAAAGCTTTTACAATAATTATTCATAAGGAATCAAAGACACATGAAAAAAAAATGTATTTCAAAATAACATACAGAATCAACTTAAAATTTACACGTGCAACACAACACGTCAAAACGACACACAGGACCACTTATATTTTTAATGTCTATCAATAGCCTAAAATAACCAACACAAACATATATAAATTCAAAATTTAAAGATACCGACTGTGTATTGAAAACTTTCTTGCGCCTTGATAAAACCGGGAAATGGTGTGGAATGATATCGACATAATGACGATGGCACAAGAAGAATATCAATAAAAAATGGGTTCCACTATTAATCATGTTTCTGTTTAACGAATAATTAAAGACTCCATGAAAAATTAATCATATGTTTTTTTTACTTTTTAATAAGTTGTATTTTAATTTTTACTTTTATTAATAATTTGTATTGCGTTACTTTCATTAATAATATGTATTCATTAGATATGATTACTAATAAATTGCAAATTACATAAGTATAAAATATTTGTAATAGAGAATATTAATCTAAATAACATAACAAAATAAATTTAAAAGGTGTTACAAAAAACTTCTTCGTCTAACACACATCTTGTCATTTTCAATTTAACCTGAATATATAAAATAAAATTGTATTAATAAATAATTATAACTAAAAGCATTATAAAAGGAAATTATATATATATATATATATATATATATATATATATTACTTTATTTTCTAACACTTACCATATATCATGGTTTATCAACATATATCCCTTCATTGTGGTCAGATCGTATATATGTGTTGCCTTCAATTATGTTACTTGTTGGTTGAATCCCGACTGAGAATGGTGGTAGATCGTCAAACTGGTCATATTCGTCCTTGTTAGTGAAATTATCCTCACCAAGAATACGTCAATTGCCTTGCAATACGATGTGGAATCTTGGTTTGCTCGGGTCATTGACAAAGAACACTTCTGTGATTTGTTTAGCGAGAACAAATGGCTCAAATGCATAGCCATCACATGTGAGGTCAACAAGGGTAAAACCATGGTTATCAACTTTAATACATGTACGGCTATTAACCCACTTACACTTAAACACAGGTATAATGAAAGAATGATAGTCCAATTTCCAAATTTCTTGTATGACACCATAGTAAGAGTATTTGGCTATTCTTAACATTCTAGAATGATTTGCTCTGTCAGATTCGACTGTTGAAGCTATTAATGTAACTCCACTGTTTTGCATTGTACTTTTTTTTCTTGATCTTTAGTATAAAATGTATATCCATTAATATCATAACTTTGGTAAGACTTTACCCTAAAATCTGGACCTTGTCCCAACCGTTTCACCATTTCATCAACTTTAGTTGTCATTACCTTGTTTTTCATCCAGTCAGAAAACTCCTTATTATGTTTCATGACATACCACATTTCATCCTTACCTTGGTTTATTGATCACAACATGTTCAAGTGTTCATCAACATAAGGACCAAGACATGTCATGTGTTTTAAGACCAATAAGTGTACTAGTTGTAAATTACTACGACTTGGAGTTAATGTTTTCATACCAACACCTCCGACCCCTTCAAGTTTACCTGAGTGACTAGATTAAGGAACACCAATACTCTTGACACCTTCCAAATAACTTGTACAAAATTCAATCACCTCCTCTGAAGCATAGCCTTCAACAATACTATCTTCAGGTCGATTACTTACATAACCTTTTAAGAAACCCCTATATCTTTCAAAAGGATACATGTAACGTATAAATACAAGCCCAAAAGCCTTGATTTCTCCAACGATATGAGATACCAAATGAATCACTACATCAACAAAAAGATGAAGGAAAGTACATCTCCAATTCACATAACGTGATGATAACTTCTTTTTGCCAAGTATCCAAGGACTATGGATCAATAACTTTTGAGTGAATCATGGTAAAAAAACAAACACAATTTTGTTATGGTATGTCAGATTTTCTTTGGTAAAATTCCACGAATTGCAATAGGAATCATATATGTCATCAAAACATGATAATCATGAGATTTCATACCAAGCAATTTACAATCCTGTATCGACACCAATCTTTTAATGTTTGCAGAATAGTTAGATGGAACTTTAATGTTGTGTAAACATTTACAAAACTTCATTTTTTCTTCTTTTGACAATGTATAACACGCCAGTGGGAGATAAATACAATTGCATGTCTCAGTAAGGCCAAGCTCTTTACGTATTCCCATGTCTACCATGTCTTTACGAACATTAATTTCATCTTTAGTTTTGTCAGGAATATTTAACAATAAGCCCAACAAGCTATCACATACACGCTGCTTCCAATATGGTAAATCCCAAAAGATTGATTTTTTTTTTCCAAATAGCATCTTTTTGAGCATGAGTTCTTTTTTCTAGCAAAATATTTAGGTTTCCAACTCTTGAGAATGCATCAAATTGTTTCCTCATCTTTCGATCCTCGGTATTTCCATCAAACTCGGATTTTTTCTTCCAATAAACATGACCAGAAGGACGGAATCTTTGGTGTCCCAAATATATGGTTTTTTTTTTTGCAATTTATTAACCAAATTAAATTTTTCTCATCTTCATAACCAGGACAAGCTTGTTTACCTTTTGTACTATATCCTGATAAATTGCCATATGCCGTAAAATCGCTTATGGTGCAAAAAATCATGGCCCGTAATATAAAATTTTCCTTCTTGTAAGCATCATAAACGACTATATCGATCAATGGAGCCAAATAACTATCAATGTCATTACTAGGTTGTTTCGAGCCTTGAATCAACAATGTCATCATAATGTATTTTCGTTTCATGCATTACCAAGGAGGAAGATTGTAAATGCATAATAGGACCGGCCAAGTACTATGATGGCTACTCATGTTACCAAAAGGATTGATTCCATCAGAACTAAGTCCAAACCATATATTTCTAATATCTTCACCAAAATTTGGATACTTGTGATCAATATTTCTCCACTGAGGTGAATCCGCCACATGTCTTAATTTTCCATCGTTTACACGACCATCCTTTTGCCAACATAATAATTTGGCTTCATTTTCGTTTGAAAATAATCGTTCAAGTCTTGGCATAATATGAAAATACCACAATATTTTATTTAGTGGTCCATTTTTGTGACATCATCATCCATGTCATCTGTTTCTTTTTTACGCTTGTATCTAGAAGCATCGCAGATAACACATTTATGTTCTTTTTCAAACTCCTTTCTATACAACATACAATCATTTGACAAACATGTATTCTTTCAACCTCCAATCCCATTGGACACATTAATTTTTTTGCTTGGTATGTTGAAATTGGTAACTCATTACCATCTAGAAGAATGTCATGTAAAATCACTAAGAGATCTGTGAAACTTTTATCACTCCATCCATAATTTGACTTTAAGTTAAACAACTTCAAAACATCATTAAGTTTAGAAAAATTTTCACAACCAAGATATAGTGTTTTTCTGCATCATCAAATAAGACATGTAATTTTTTTTATCATCATCACCAATATTTGTCTCTAGATCATGTAACATTCACTTAAATTGTCATTTGGATCAATTGAATGGTCATCATCGATAACATAAGAATCATTAGTCTGAATATTATCATTTTGTGCACTTATTGAAGACATGCTACAATTACTTAGTGATTCTCCATGCATTGACTAACAACTATATCTAGGCTTAAAACTATGTTTCATCAAATGAAACTCTATCTCTTTAATATCATCAAATCTTTTAAAGTTTTTACAAAATATACATGGACAAAAAATCGTTCCATTTCCTTTATTCACCTGATTAACTTCAGTATGCTAAGGAAGTACGTGCAGTATGGTACATCCTGTGACTTCGGTCCATCTGAAAATTAAGTAAAAAAAACAAATAACATAAATGCAATTATATGATGTAACCCACCATAACGGATTGGTGGATCCTAACCCGCTTTTTGAATATTTTATCTCATATGTATAGATGTTAATAAGTTAACATTTAAGAAAAAATTTGGCAGCATTTGTTACAATTACGTTTGAGGATTACGACAACATTGATTGAAAGTACATGTCATCGTGCTTAAAATCCATGTTAGTAGAACGATTGTGATTATCACGATTTGATAGTATGCGAGAAATCGTGAACGTGGGTAAAAATCATGCGAGAAACGGAGTTCCCGATTCTCCGGAATCGTAAAAAGAAGAAAAATTCAAAGATATTTCCTTCAGAAACCCGTCGCGGTACGCCAAGGCTAAATTGAGTATCCTTCGCGGTACGCGATGAGCTTAAAATATCTAAGGACTCCAGATTTCTTCGCAGTACGCCAAGCTCCAATTTGCCTTCCTTGGCGGTACGCAAAGGCTATGGTGGTTTAAAGAATCAGATTGCATATCAAAATTCATGCAAATAAACTCACATTTCTATCTTTCTCGAACATACTCATCACAGGAACGAACTAAATCGAATTTTTGACATTCAAACTCAATTCTGAAGCTACCAAAATATTCGGATCGAGCCAGGGATCGTTTCTACAAGTCCTATCATCGTTTTCATCCGAGAAATCCGTCTGATCGGGTAACGATTTTTTTTATCCTACTAGTTTGATAATGGTTAGATTAGATCTTGTTTTTGAACGTAATGCAATAGCTATGATTGTTGATTATTGCCTAGATAATGGCTAGGAATGGTTAGAAACGAAGAACTTGATATGTTAGCTGTTAAATCCTTGTTTTGATCCGTTATAATGTCCGGTTATCATGACACTATATCTTAGATTACAATGGTCTAAACCATTTGATTATAACAATGATTGTGATTGTCTTGATCATTCCTGGAAATGCTAGGTTAAATCCAAGTGTTTCAAACTAACCACAAGCATTAAGATAATCACTGGAATAATGATCTGAAGTTTATGATAACAGTCAGATTAGTACATTGAACACGGTTATTAACCCTATTCTTATGTCACATTCTTATGTTCCATGATACCTGGGTGATCAATAACAAGGATTGACTATTCCTAAGCCGGGAATTCATCTGGAAACAGTTTCAGTAATATAATCAGCAACAATACCTATTTGGTTAATTTGAGAACGTTCTGATTAATCTAATGAATCGTCAATTGTGTATGAGGAACCTGAATCATTGTAGGTTCCCACATTATCATACATTGTATGATATTCAACTAAATTAACTAATTAAAGATTTAATATTAATTTGATGGCTTTAAATACAATGTCTTTGACATTGAACGTTCAGAAAGATCTAATCAGTAAGTTAAAACATAAATTACTTATTAAACATTAACTAATGCAGAATTAAACCATAGCTACACGCCTGTGCGTTATTCTGCTAACTTTGAGATCTCGAGTGAGTTTCGTACAACCCCTTTTCTTTTTAATGTTTAACAAACATCGGGGTACTACTGTGAAACATTTCTTGAACATATGATATATATCATTGTTATCTGTGTGATTTCATGTGAACTTGTGATGAACTTGTAAGATTTCATGGGATTTTTCTTGTAACTCTCTATCACAGTATCGAAAAAGTCCTCATCTCCTGAACTGTATCTAGTGAACCTATGTGGGGCTGAACAGGAAACATTGATAGTACTATTGGCTGGCAACCCATTTTCCGAGAGCTTGCAACTCCCCTTGGTGTAAATGTTTGTTATACGTTTCCAATACAAGCTTAATGTTAGTGATAGAAATTAAGAATGAGGCATTAAGATATTTACCGACGGGTAGTATCTTCGTAGAACAGAACATTTCATCCGAACGGAACTAGATATGGGTCACATGGTTATCTTTGGAACTGTATACCAAGAACTTGCATATCATATCATATTGTGTAAATCAATCATTACGAACTCACCAGCTTTGTGCTCACTATTCAAACTCAAACATTTTACAGGCAGACAGTGATGATGGGTATTGCACTACAGACACTTGTAAATTAAATAACTTAGTTTGTAAACTACAATTATGGTTGTAATAATGATACCTTTGTGATGTAATATTTTTAAGTTAATCTGTGTGTTTGTGATACTGGATCAAGTAAGTTGCACCCAATCTCTAAGACATCACCACTATGCTTCTATAACCATCTCAGTGTGATCAGTGACATCATCAACAGGTGACGAGAAGTGGGGGTGTGACAGCATTTCCCTTAACTCCCCAAGTATGTAGATAATCCACAAACTCGTAGATAAAATTTAGACAGGCATAAATATTTTAAGGATTATCGTTAACGAGCATAAACATAAAATTAAACTAAGAAATATTTTAAAAATATACATAAAATTTAGAGATTAATATATTTTGCAAATTTTCTGAATGACAAACAAAAATAAAATATTTATACATGTAACATAATTCTATAAAATAAATAAAAGATAGATGATTTATACCATTTAATATAGAAATTTGGTGGTTGTTTCAATTCAAAGATGAAATAAATACTTAAATGTCAACAATAAAACAAATGTTAAAATAATATAAGGAAATGATAAAACATATATATTGACGTTGAATATAAATGTGAATACCTGATTGTACAAGAAGCATTAAAAAGAAAAAAAATGATGAAAACAGCTTCGAGCTCGAACTGAAGAAAATTAACCAGAGAAATAAACTCGTAGTCATCAATCTGATGTTGAAGATGATAAAACGGTTCATTCCTACTAAATATTCAAATTTCAAAATACCGCCCTAAAAATATTTGTACTTAACCGCCCCAAATAAATTCAATCGCCCCAAAAAACAAGAACGAAAATAAAATAAAACTGCCCCAATAGATTAATTTAAAACCGCCCCAGAATTAGGTAAACATCCCCAACCATTACACCGCCCTAAAAACTATGTTACGTGCAACCGCCCCATATAATATCCGTTTAATTAATTTTAAACCACCTCAATTTTTATGGAAAGCACCCCAAAAATAAACCTAGAAATTCATCTGCATTTATTGGGGCGGTTATTTTATAAATCTCCTTAAAAAAACAACCGCCCCAAAAATACATATTTGTACTAGTGATTAGTGTGTGATTCACTTAGCACCTATAGAGTTAGCCTGTGTCAATTAGCACCTATAGGGGTTAGTAAAATGATTCACTTTGAGATGACGTGCAAGGCAGTTGGGGCTACACCCACTGTTGCCCTGTTTCGTTGCTTCTATCATCTGGCCAAGAATGGCGACTGTTTAACCATTCAACAATGTAAAGGGTCGGGTGCCAAGCTTTGTTATCCATCTAACCCTAGCGTGAAAAATTGGAAATCCAAATTTTTCTGGGTGTCTGCCGCTATCCTGCCCTTTTCGCCTTCGTGTCATGACTTCACAGAGTTTTTGTTTGAATTGTGCCTTCGTGATCCTATCGTTAACGTGGACCATTATCAGTTGTTGACAAGCAACAAAACACATGTCCGTCCTTTCCCGGAGGATGTGCTTGTACTTGCTGGTTTAAATGGGAAGTGGGCTCTTCCCGGGTATCGCCCATCCTTCCGTCGTCATGGCTTTGGTATGTTATGTGTTTTTGGTGTCCAACTTTAGATTAAACTATTATGGTTAGGCCATATGGGGAGATTTTAATATGGTTTATCTTCAATATATTGCAGAAATGGGGTTATTGGACTTGATAAAGCTAGATACAAACTCTGATGTTGAAAATTCTTCCAAGCAACTACAAGAGGGTGAGGAAAATGTGGTGACTAGCCACATTCGTACTGTGTATACTGGGCAGGATTATGTCAGCGTGCTCCCAGATGGTGGGGCTATGCGGAATGATCTTCCCCCTTTTCCCTTGAGGAGGATGAGTCTGACTGTGAGATTGTAAAGATGAAAAAGAGTAAGGTTGTGGCTGAACCGTCGACATTCGTGCCTGCTAAAAGGATGAAGACTCGGTCGGTTAAGGGTAAAGCTGTGATGACCGAAAATGTGGAGAAGGTTCAGTGTTTATCACATCCCTCGTCTCCGACTATTGGCATTGAAGACTACGGTTGGGATATGCCGGTGGGCGGGGCAACTGCAGTTCAAGCGTTGGATACAATTGGTGCTGGCCGCTGGAGGAAGGTATTGCGCAGCAGCCACATGTTCCGAAATGGGGAGTTCGCAATGGGGATTTGTTTACTGATGTCGGAGTATGTCGCGTTGTGACTGCTGGGACGGTGACCCCCGGTCAGAAAATGCTACTGGTTCGTTAAGTGTATCGTCTGTGATCGATGGATTGTGCAGCCACTATGTGCAGCTTGGTTCCCATATTACCGAGGCGATGGAGCGCTAGGCTTCAAGCTATGAGAAGTATGACCGCGAGGCTGTTCAGCTAACTTCTCGCCTTTCTGCGAGACAAGTCGGGTGCTGGTTTTGTAGGAGCAAGTTACTAAGTTGGAGAAAGAGAAAGTAGATCACGCTGCGCATTTCGAGGAAATGGAGAAAATTTTGAGAGTGAAAGAGGCGACTCGAAACCAAAGAGGAGATCAGTAGGGAGATGGCTCTGCTGGAGGAGGGTCGTGCCGTACTGAGCGAGGACAGGAACATGTTCAAGGCTGAGGATAACAAGATGAAAGTTGCTCTGATTAACCTGCTCCAACAGAACCAATTCTTAACCAAGCGTGTGGAAGAAATATCTAAGGACCGGGAGTGGCTTACTACTCAGGGCTTTAAACATGTGATAGACTTGCTTCGTCAAAGCTCGGAATTTTGTCTGCTGTTCAGAAAGCCGCGCATGGTTATGGGTTTACATCCGGGGTTCATGCTGGGTACCAGTATGCTTCTGTTGGGAATCCCATGGAGACGATTCCTCAGTATGCTTCGGATGCTAAAGGAAAACTTGTGCAGGCTGTGAAGGTGTTTGAGGATGCCCAATTTCCTTATCTTGACCAGGTGTCCCAAAACCCTCTTATCACCATATCTAATTTGTAGGGTATAATACCTTTGAACATTGAGGAGGAGGTTGCTTTGGGAGGCCAACTGAGTACCAGCCAAGCGAGCTTGATTACCCCTACTTCATCTGTGCGGGTTCCTTGATGGCAACACCAGCTACCGCTGTGAAGGGTTCATCAACCTCCGTGGCAAAAGAATCACCTGCTTCTGTCGTGAAAGAAAGTGTCGGGGATGACTCAGGGAAGACAGATGAGTGATGCACCTGCTATCACCAATTTAGTTATGTGGACTCTTATGTTAGTTTGTTGTGTTGGTTATCAAACTTAAAACTCTTTTGGTTGTATGGTTGAACCTTTCGTATGATGTATTAACTATTGTTAAACTTTGGTTAAATTGTCTTTGGGTATGTTGTTTCTAATGGATGTTGACTATGCTTGGTGAATACCTTGTGCATGTGTGTCAATATATTGTGTATGTGTTTTGTCATCAAGGTGATCAGCCTTGGGTGCCCATTAGAGTTTCCTTTCTAAGTAGATGGGACTTATGTTTTTTGTGTTGGTATACCTGGGCATGGGTAGGACAAGGCCGGATCCCATGGAGCGAGGTTTTACAAGAGCTCATCCTTTTCAGCATGGGTAGGACAAGGCCGGATCCCATGGGATATTTAAAATTTGTAATGTTGCAAGACATACGGATTGTGTTATGATTTTTGGTATTTAATCAAAATAGAATAGAGATAAACATGTTTCATTAATAACAATGATGGCCTCAAATGCCTTGCAAAATGATCTTGTTCAAACTTGTACAGTTATCAAAAAAGAAACATGAGTAACATCGGACATCTTAGATGTAGAAACGCCTTAGGTTGGTCGCATTCCAATGTCTTTGGATGGGCTTGTCTTGCATGTCTCTTAGATTGTAAGAGCCTTTCTGATGGGCTTCTACGATTTGGTAGGGACCTTCCCATTTGGGTCCCATTTTTCCTGAGAAACAAATCCCCAAGCTTGAAAGTTTCGGGCTTGACTCTGGTGTTGTAATACCGCTCCAACTGTTTTTTGTATTGGGCCTCCCGAATACTGGCCTGGTCACACGCTTATGTGAAGTCGAGGTTAAGGCATATCTCCTGACTATTGCTGTCAGCGCTGAATACATGTTTTCTAGGGGATGTGACCCCTAGCTCTGCTGGGATGACTGCTTCAGATCCGTACACCAGACTGAATGGTGTCTTACCATGACTAGTTTTTTCAGTTGTTCGGATTGCCCACAGCACACTAGGTAACTCATCCAGCCAATCCTTGCCATATCTTCCCAACCTTGTTTTGAGCCCTTCAACAATACTTCTGTTCATTCGTTCGACTTGCCCATTTGCTTGAGGGTGGGCAACTAATGTGAAGATCTGGCGAATTGCAACTCCGCACACCATGCCTTGAATGGATCTGCTTCGAATTGCTTTCCATTATCTGTGATGACCACACCTGGGAGGCCAAAACGGCATATGATACATTCCCAGAAGAAACGGATTACTTGTTTTCCCGTAATGGATGCCAGGGCTCTTACTTCAGGCCACTTCGTAAAGCAGTCCACTGCGACCAATATGAACTTTACCCCACCCCTGCTGGCTGGAAAAGGGCCTACAATCTCCATTCCCCACTTATGGAATGGCCATGCAGATGAGATTGTGACTAGGTCGTACTTTGGGGTGTTACGGACAGCGCGTGGAGTTGGCATGCTTCACACTTGCGTAGCTCAGCAAGGGCATCTTTGTGCATTGTGGGCCAGTAAAAGCCCAAGTTCATCAGCTTTGCTACCACTGTTCTTGGTCCATCATGGTTTCCACAAATGCCTTCATGTACTTCCCTAATGAGATAGTTGCTTTGTTCGGGTCCAACACAACGTAGGAGAGGTGCGAGATATGATTTTTTAAACAGCAGCTCCCCCTCTATCATGTATTGCTCTGACTTAATCTTGATACGTTCTGCCTCATCCTTATCTTTCAGGAGCGTTTCTCTACTAAGATAAGCCTGGATAGGTGACATCCAAGTTTCACCTCCATCTTGGACTTCATGCATCTGCATGTTTTCTGTAAAACGGGTCTGCAACACTTCTACCAATACTTTCTTGGTGAGGTGCGCAAAAGCTAAAGATGCCAGTTTGCTTAGAGCGTCGGCTTTTTTGTTTGGCTTCTAGACACTTGGGTTAATTGGCATTCTTTGAACATACCTTTCAACTGTTTTGCTTGGCTTACGTAGGCCTTCATTGCTTGTTCCTTGGCTTCATAGCTATCGTTTACTTGGTTAGCTACCAATAATGAATCAACATATACTTGTAAATAAGTGACCTGCATTTTTAAATCCAAACGTAGCCCTGCCAAAAGGGCTTCGTACTACGCCTCATTATTGGTGCATGGAAAATTCAGTCGAATGACATAGGTAAGCTCGTTCCCTTCCGGACTGATTAACAAAAGGCATGCTCCAGAGCCTTCGACACTAGATGCTCCATCCGTGAATAGCTGCCATCCTGTAACCGGGATACCTGTGATCTTTGCTACGTCATGGACCAGCTTTTCTTCTACTGTTGTTCCTTCGACCAAAAAATCGGCCAAGACCTGCCCTTTTACCGCGGTTCTTGGGTGGTATGTGAGCCCATGCTCGCCTAACTCGACTGCCCATTTAGCAAGGCGGCCCAAGTTTTCCAACTTTGCCAGCAATTCCCATAAGGGTTGATCCGTCATGACTTTGATCAAGTACGCCTGGAAATATCTCCTCAAACGCCTGGCGGTGTGTATCACGGCCAAAACTATTTTTTCCAACAGCGGGTATTTTGTTTCTGCTTCTTTGAGAAACTTGCTTACGAAGTACACAGGTTCTTGTTGTCCATGTCTTTCGGCGATTAAGACAGAACTGACGGCTTCATTGCTGATGGCGACATAGAGTAGCAGTTCTTCCCCTACCCAGGGAGCTATGAGCACAGGTAGTTCTGCTATATGTGCCTTCATGTCTTAAAAACCTTGTTCTGCTTCATTAGGCCATTCAAAATTTTTAGCATATCCTTTCAATGTTTTGAAAAATGGCAAAGATTGTTCAGCTAGTTTTGAAAGGAAGCGATGTGACGCTCCTAACTTACCATTGAGACTTTGGACATCTCTTCTGCTTCGTGGCGAGGCCATCTGCTGTATTGCCCGGATTTTGTCTGGGTTACCCTTGATCTCATGTTTGCTTACTATGTGTCCCAGGAACTTGCCTTCGCAGAACCCGAAAGAGCATTTTTCCTAGGTTTAGTTTCACGTTGATGTTTCGTAAATTGTCGAACGTTTCCTCGATGCCCCGCATCATGGCTTCTTCACTCTGGCTTTTGATTACCATATCATCAACATAGGCTTCCATATTCCGACCAACTTGGTGGCTAAAAGCCCTGTCGATTAGGCGCTGATAAGTCGCACCTGCATTTTTCAAACCAAAGGGCATCTTAGTATAACAGAAAATGCCTTTTGCCGTGTGAAAAGATGTTTTTTCTTCATCTGTTTTGCTCATCTGCACCTGGTGGTACCCTTTATAAGCATCTAAAAAACACTTAAAATTGTAACCTGCCAGGGATTCCACTTTCAAGTCAATTTTCGGAAGAGGATAGCAGTCCTTTGGACATGCTTTGTTGAGATCCTTGAAGTCGATGCACATACACCAGCTTCCATTGGATTTTTTAACCATGACCGGGTTGGCGATCCACGTGTGATAGTGCACCTCTCGTAAGGTGCCAGCTTGTACCAGCTTATCAATTTCGTCACAAACAGCCTTGCTTCGATCAGGTTCCATGCCTCGCTTCTTCTGAGCCACTGGATATGATTGCGGGTTGGTGTTGAGGGAATGTTTTGCTATGTACCTGGGTACCCCTGTCATATCTGACGGTGACCATGCAAAGACATCCTGGCTACGTTGGAGTAGTTCGGCTAAGTCATGTCGTCCCTGTTATGTCAGATCCGGGCCTACTTGGATAAGCTGACTTTTATTGATGCTTAGCCCATGCGTCGTGGCACCATCATGCTAGACCTTTGCCACCGGCATTTGCTATGTTTTGGACAGCATGGTGCAAACTCCAGCCTTTGTCGGGAATTTGATCATGGCATGGGCAGTGGATACAATGGCTCCAAAGGCGCTGATCCCCAGTCGGCCTATGATGATGTTATATCTTGACGGTGATCGGACTACCAAGAAAGTTATGCTTTCTGTACGTTTGTACTTGCCTCTCCCTAGGGTCATCGACAAAGAGATTTCCCCTAAGGGGTGGACTTTTTCTCCAGAAAAACCAATCAACGATGCTTCATGAGGTTTTAGCCATGCCTGTGCGTCCTTGTATAGCTGGACGAAACAGTGTTAATACATCAGCTCTACTGCACTTCCCCCATCCCAATAGATCCGATGTACCTCCTGACCATCTATCTTGGCGTTGACCAGCACTGGCATGGACTGGAGTGTTGTTGTCGGTGCTGGCGGGAAATCAATATTTGCTTGCATCCAAGGTTTAGTAAATTGTTTAACAGGTACCTTAGGTATATCCCACTGCGACACCGTCAGGATTTCCGCCTTTTTGCCCTTGTCTTTGGTTGTGTCTGCTTTGTCAGAGGTTGTCTTCTTTCCTTTGACGTCTTTTACCAAGTGGGCTAGCTCACCCGATTTAATTGCTGCTTCAATTCATTTTTTAAGTTGGAAACAGTCATTGGTATGATGACCGGTCTCCCCGTGAAAGTCACAGAACTTGTTTGGATTTCTTTCATTGGAGGCCTTGGACAACGGTTTTGGAGGTCTAAAACTAAACCTGGCCTCTTCAGTAGCTAGGATCTCCTTTGAGGACTTCGTTAATGCCGTGAACTGTGTCTTGTCATCCTCGTTACCATAGGAGAGTAGGGTGCTCGGTTGTATGACCTCTGTGCTTCATAGGGGCGACTACTTGCCCTCCGATCGAATGGTTGAAATCTTGACGTACGGGACCATGGTGGTGAGCTTTTTCTAGGCTGGGACCTAGGCTTTATGACTGCATCAAGGACTTGTGCTGCTTCTTTTCCTCTAACGAAAGCTTATGTTTGCTCCATGGCCTCTTTCATTCTTTTTGGTATTTTCCTATTGAGGTCCTCTATCAGTTGTTGCAGCCGTACCCCATGAATGAAACCGGAGACCCTCATTTGTTCGGTCGCTCCTCCAATACTTAAACTTTCCAGTTTGTACCTTTCCATGAAGGCACGTAGATCCTCATCTTCTTTTTGCTTTATATTGTGGAGCTCCACAGTGTCACGGGTATACCGTTTTTGCTGTACAAATTTGGCCAAAAAATTCCTGCTAAGGTCCTCAAAGGTGTCAATGCTTCCATCCGGAAGACTACTGAACGAGAGTCGTGCTGGGCCAATCAAAGTTTGAGAAAACATATGCCACCACAAGGGTAGGCACCAACGCTCCACTGTGGCAGCTCTGGAAAATAACTCTAGATGATCATCTGGATCACCGAGGCCATGGTAAGTCTTTACATTTTCTGGCATTTTGGTTTTGGGTGGGAAAGGAAAGTTGGCTATTCTGTTGGAAAACTTTGTGTTAGTGGTGGGCAAGTATGGCCGTGATAAATCATCAACAGCACTGGTTGGCTCAGGTATGGGTATTTGGTTGGAGAGGTATGTGCCAAAAGGCATCAAGTTAGCTCCTAGCTGAATGGGGTACTGCATCCCGGGTAAAGACATTCCGGGATACCCGGAGTAAGGAAAAGATGAAAGGAATGGATGTGGCCAGAATGGATGCGTCATATTTTGGCTGGTAAAAGGGTTGAGCAGTTGTTCCCCCATATAACCTGCGTTGTTAGGCACCAGAGGAACAGCCATGGAGTATGGAGGTAAGGTGTTAAAGTCAAAACTTGTCTGGGGTTGCATGTAGTTCAAAAAATTGTTGTAGTTTGGTATAGTATCCGGCCGACTAGTCGTATGGGATGTTCCTCCCAAGAGACTCATAAAAGTTTGGTTGGTATTCTCATATGAGGACACTGGAACCACTGTCAACGGCTGAGTGGTGATTTGAACGTTGCCAGAGGGTTGGAGAACAGGCTTTGGACCACTCTGCACAGCAGGCGTTAGGGGAATAGAAGAGTCACCTTCGTAGGCCAATCTAACTCTTACCCCCCGTAGCCTCTCTTCCCGTATATAATTACTGACTAACTCTTGCAAACGAGGAAAATTTTCCCTGACCCCTTCGGGTGTTAACTCGATCATGTCACTGATCATGGGTGCTTCCTGAGGATCTCTCTCAGTGTTGCCCGCTTCCTTCATTTTTCACGACGAATCCGTCAACCTACAAAGCTTAGTTATAATTAAGAAAAATTGGGAAGTATCCCACTCACTGGCGAAGCAAGACTCTGCCCCACGGTGGGCGCCAATGTTGCTTCAAAGGTTCTCGGATCCCGGCTACACCTCGTATCCCTGCTAAGACACAGCAAAAAACACCGTTAGCCTCACCACATGAGGGGTCTCCTGTGGTCGAGACTCCAGCGTGAGAGTAAGTAAAGGTTTTCGAACGGAGGTGAGAGCAATAGAATTGCAGAAGGTGAGAGTAGTTATGGTGAACTTACCTTGTCTTCTCCATGAGCCTGGTATTTATATGCAACATGGTTGAGGAGATCCAGAGTATAATTTTCCCATTGTAGAATGTTATCTTTTATAGTTTATGGAGCTTGACATTGGCTTTGGTGATGTTTCTATTTTTGTATAAGTGTATGACTGATGTGTGCTTTTGTGACTTTTGCTTTTATGCAGGCTGTCATTCAGCCTGACAACAGATTGAACCTTTTTACCACAAAAGAGAGAATCTTTCTTTTGTAAGGATCTCCCTTTTGTTTCTTTCCTCTTTTGGGTCTTCTGTCACTTCTCATTGGTAAAGTCTCATCCGGGCTATAGGGATTCAAGGCTTTGACAATAAATCCTTGGCAGGTGGTATCCCTGCTGTGTCGTATCCCGGATGGATTATGCCAAATGTTGATTATGCAGTTCAGGTTACTCCCGTCATCACTTGTCATTTATTAGCAGGCCTATGATGTATGTCTAACATTTTTTGTTAGACCTGAGACTAATATGTTACACTTATTGTCAGGCGTGAGATGTATACCTATTATTCGTGTTAGACCTGAATGTATACCCAACACTTGTTGCCAAGCCTTAAATATAAATATGACCTTTTAGTGAAAGCACATCTGCAACTGTTTCCAGATTTAAGTCTTGGCTTGAGCTAAAACAATATATTTTGAAATCTATGTAACGATGTTTAGGTGACCAGTTTCACCCATTCATGTACAAAATAGTAAGGTGGAAAAATTGTAACATACGCGTCACCTTTGTGATGTGTATCTACATACGTATAATTTTAAAAAAAAATTAGCGACAGGGGCATTGATGTATTGGTTTAAATGTAATTATGTGAAAAAAAAAAAAAAAGAAAGAAAGAATGTTGCATAAATTGAGAAGGATAAACGATATTATTTTATTTTAGAAAAAAAAAAGAAGAAAAAAAAAGAAGGAAACCACTATATAAAAAGCAAACGACGTCATTTAACAAAAAGTGTCTTGTAACTTCAACCGTGCAACAATTGCGGGATGCTCCTGGACATCAAAATGCCAAAAAAAGAAAAAGAAAGAAAGAAAGAAAGAAAGAAAGAAAGAAAAAAAAGACAATGCTAATAAAAATCCCAAAAACATAGCGTGAAAAAGTCACAACGGTTAAAATCTTTAAAGTACATAAATATTAAATAAAATCATTTCCAAATATTAAAATGAGAAAAAAAACACGTCATAACAATAAAAACCCAAAAAAAATATAAAGTTAATATAAAGAAGTTTAAAATTAAAATAAAACAGAAAAAGCCAAAATAAATAATTTCAAAAGGTTGCATGATATGAAGTTTAAGCAACCTTCGGTTAAAGTTGTTTTTGTTTAAAACTAGATTTTACGACCCGCGCGTTGCGCCGGGTTCGTTACATTGATATGGAATGTGTTTTTTCACTTATATTGATGCATGTAAACGACATGATACTTTTGACCTGGGTTGTTATGCTGCTGATGAAGAGGAACATAACCTCGTATTCCTTCCGCTCTATCTGTAAAAAAAATTAAAAGATAAAAAAGGAAGACATTTGTTCTTCATGCAGTCTGAATTGTTAACAACAAAATACAATGAGCATTTGTTATGACCTGTGTAGCCTCAAGATGATTTGTTATGAACATATTAAGAACACTTGTTATAACTGATTTAACAACCAAATGCAGGCTGACCTATTTAAAATGGCATTTGCAGTCGACAAAATGAAACCTGAAATAAGCAACAAAATAACTTGCCTCCGACCCATTACCATTTGTAGCTACAACTCATTATTCTAATCATCAGTAAGTAATAAAAAAAATATCGCACTCGAATGAACTTTAAGTGCAAAAGCATAATAATTTAAACTATTGTGAAAACATCCAACAATACTATGGAAAGTGGCAGGTCGCACCTATTTTCATGTTGCAAGTCACCCTCATGTATTTATTTTTATAAAGAGTTAAGTAATCGATATGAATCGCTTTACAAAACTCTTTCTTTCCCCAATTCGTGTGTTGATGCAGTTTTGTTTTTCATGCATTTTTCTATTTTGTACACTTTCAAAAGTACCAATAGAAACAAAAGAGTATTGCAGTCAGCATAAGAGCACTGGCTTAGAGGAGCAATAATTTGAAAGTAGAAATATCATCTGTATCACTGCTAAACAACATGATACTGATGATGATCAAGCAATTGTTCATAGTTTTGGGTAGTTGAAACTCAACATAGATCATGATAATAGAAATACAATCAAGCCACATGTAACGGGTGATTTTAGTTTTGAAGCTAAATAATTTACAAATTTAATAAGATATCAAAATCAAATCCTACCTGTTACTAATTCTTATAAACTAAAATCTAAAATAAGTTACTTATCTATCCAAGTTTCTACCTCCATTGACAACAATCGTTGGCTATAGTATGTATTGGGAGAAAACAAAAACACACCTCAAAGACGTATGTACTACTTCAAACCTAGGGTCTCGGTCAAAATAGAAAGTCCATTGGAACATAGCCATCATAGCGAGAGAGGAAGGCAGTGAGATGAGGCGGCCGGTGCTTGTCATACGTAACCCGCTACCAACGGAGCACAGGAACCCATCCATATGAGAATGAAAGATTGAGGGAGGCGGTGAGATGAGCGTCGGTGAGTGATGAAGATGGTCTGCCGCTAGCGGTCACAGATGCTCCTGTCACCTTCAATCAGAATGAATATTAAAGCAGATTTAGTGTGAGAATATGAACAAAACGATTTGATGAACAAAATTGCATAAAAAGAATGAAATCAAACCTGAATCATGCGTTTGGCTAGGGTTTCAAACAGGAAGTGTGTATTTGTGTTGTGCGAGATAAAGAGAAAGTGTTGGGTGAATATAAACATGCATTGAGTAACTTGTACCAGACGCATAAAAAACCGTTCCAAGATGAATAGTGATATCTCCTCACAAAGTAAACTTGCTTTTTAATATATATCTTAATTGGTTATGATTTGAAGCGGTTATTGATTATTTATTTTTTTGTGGTTATATTATGTTCATCCTAAGTAAGACAATGGTTCTCTTGATGTTAGGACACAAAAGATTTTCTATCGTTTAAAAAAAGATAAAATAAAGAATCAGGAAAGTTATATAAAGCAAATATTGCATTAAACTGAGATCGAACTTGGGTCGAAGTCAAAATGGAATGAATTGAACTGGGACAATGATTATAGGCTTTGGTTTAATTTCTATACTACACAAATATATTTTTGCATAAAAAGTTATTTAACCGGTTTTCATAAAGTAGTATTTTGATAAATGATATAATAAATACAAATATAAAACATAACAGTTTTTCTCTCCATTGCATTTCAAAAGTGCCAATAGGTTTACAATTCAATCGACACCCTTTTTTGACATTTTATTTGAATTTTTTTTGATTTAAACCTCTGTCAGAAACGAGAGAGTACACCTTCAAGTTTTCTCATGGGTTGTCTAGAGTTTGAGTATGACTTAAAACATTAAACAATTGTAACTGTTAAAACCACGTCATATAAGTGCTTGAACTCGGGTAATGATAACAAACCAAAAACTATAAAGAAAGATAGATGTAAATATAATAAATACCAGTGTAAAATATAACGGCTTTTCTCCGATTGTATTTCAAAAGTTAGTAAATATTAGGTTAATTAAGGGTTTCTAGCATAATGGTTGTCGTAATGACTTTTTTACAGAGAAGTATTGTGTTCGAATTCAGGCTGACACATATTTTTGAGTGCCGTCGTTTCAAAATATTAAAGAAAAGTAAACATTATGTCGTTTCCACACTCTGGTGTTCACCAAGAACAAAATCTAAAGAAACTTTTGTAAACCTAATTGCTATCACCAAGTCACAAGTACAATTTCATTTAATAATTGTCAAAACTGCTGGTTAGGTTTGCAAAATTTAAAATCAAGCCGTATCAAACAGGACTACTTGCCGAGCTGGTTTTAACACTTCAATAAGACTATCCACAGTGGTCAACCCACTGAAATTTTCTATCACATCATCACCTCACTAAAAACCTTAAAACTCCACAGTGGTCACACTACTAAAATATATTCTATACCATGTAACATCGCCCCACTAAAAACCCCACAGTGGGTCCCAAATCCATTTAATCCACCAATCACAAAACAAAGAGATAAACATGAAGCGGGCACCGTTGGAATCAAATTGTTCAAGCCGCTGGGAAACGGGGGCGGTGTTCCCACGGACCCCGGCCCAAAAATGGAACCCTGCCGATCTAAAGAGGTATCTAAATGTATATGTATCTGTATACAGATACACCCTCTTGGTATACTATTTGGTATACTAATATCTGAAAAATAGATAATTACCTGCATCTTAATTCAGAATTAAAATATCATATTTCCTCTTTTAAACTATTTAAATTTCATATTTACCTAACCCAGAAAGAAAAATTACACGTATCTTCACCATTAATTAGAAATTTTCAAATTTAACAAATTTTAATTTGTTTTATTAAAAAAATATTTAAACTTTCTCAATTGTCATATTTTTTGTGTTTTTTTGTTACTTATTTTTATTATGTTTTGTTAATGATTTTTTTAATCTTTTTATGTTTTTACTAAGTAAACTAAACTCGATGAAAAAAAAAAAAAAAAAAAAAACCTAATTTGCAAAGCAAAATAGAAAATGAAAATGAAAAAATGTAAGCCAAGCAATCATGGCACAAACTCACGCTCGAAGTTAAACGAGCTACATCAGCTCGACTCGATTTTCAATGACCTAGAAAGGTTAGTTTAAGCTCGGCATATACGAAATTCAAGCCAACTTAAAATTTCAAAAAAAAAAACATATTTTAAAAGTTTCGTGTATTTTTAATTCATGAGTTTGTTGGCGTCTTTCTAAATCTTATACTTATTGATGATAGTTTTTTCATAAAAAAATAACCTAGTAAATATGTAAAAAGACATACATGCAAATATGAAACAGGCCAGCTCTTTACCAAAAAAAAAAATGTCGAGATAAATCAGCTTGTTTATAGACAAGCTTTTTTAGAGTGAGCTTAAAATGAGTTGCGGCCCACGAACTTTTAAAAAAAAAGGATAAATACATATAAAACCGTGAAAATATGAATATTTTGGGAATTTTTGATGATTTGGTAAAATTCGATGAATTTATTTTTTGATAAAATAATTTTAATCTTTTATTATGGGAGGAGATAGGGATGTTGATCGGGTCAATTCGATCGGGTTTCGGGTTAGTCGGGTCGGGTTAGTTGGGTTTATTCAAAAAAAATTAGCACGCAACCCGACCAGAATAAGGTTCGGGTTAATCGGTTCGGATGTAGGAACACCGTTCGCAAAATAAATAAAAACTTTTGTTATTCAATTACTAAAATTACAATTCAGAGAACTACAAAATATAAAATATAGTAGTACAAGAAAATATAAAAAAAAATGCTAAATTTAAATTACAAGAAATAAGAATAAAAGAAGATGAATTTAAATGAGTTCGGTGGCTAAGGATTTCTGTTCAACATAGGTCCCTTAAAACATATTTCGGGGCACCCAGGTGAACCCGACTGTTTCCCAGGGTACAACAGCCGAAGCAGTATGTACTGCCGGAGTTAACCGAAAACCTGAAACGTTACCTGAAACAAGAGTGTTCAGCAATATAACACGAGAAATCGATCGTTGTAGGTTGTTAAAAACTCAACAAAGTATATGCTTGTGTTGAGAGCCTTTGAAGCTTGTGTGTGTATTCTAATGTGTAAAGATTTTTTCTCAAAAAAACTAGCAAACCAAACAGAAGGTCAAGTGCCTCTATATATACTTGTAATCATGACATTTCAAACGTTGTCATTATGCCCACTAACAAGCATATTCATGGCCAATTCATTACAATTGCCCATTAACAAGCATATTTATGGACAATTCATTGCAATTGAATTGGTAAATGAAAAGTTTACTATTTTCTTTTTCCTATTTTTCTTTTCACACTTTACACAACACATTTTAATAATAAAACATATTTTAAAATTCCAACAATCTCCCACATGAAAAGAAATCGATCCTTACACTCAAGTATCACGATAAGATTTCAGCGGTTGAGGAATGCAGGAGAAGTAGGTTTTCCCTTTAAACCCTCCTTTGTGATATGCACTTTGTCTCTTAGCGATTAGTAGACACGATGTCCTTGAACCAATCTTTGCTTACGTAGACGTTATTACATGTCACACAATACTCTTCCTGATATGCTTAACCCCTCATGTCATGTCCGTTATGGTCATGGAACACTAGCCTGGTTCTGCAAGAGCTTTAGTATTTGCGCCCCCCACAAATCCATTCGAAGCGACCCTACTTCTCTCTCATAAAGGTGATTTCACACAAACCATTAAAAGTCGTATGCCTATTCTCCATTGCTATCACTGATTTGATAAAGGAATGAACTAGGAAGTATCAACTCCCTTTTTATATTTGAGGTACTCCCCCACAATGACCTTAGTTCATACAATTAGGGCTTTAGCCACATTCCTCTTGACGACTTGTATACTAACTCTCTGCTTAATCCTTTTGTAAACGGATCTGTTATGTTATATTTTGACCTCACATAGTCAATTGAGACAACTCCCATTGAGAGTAATTGTCGTATCGTATTGTGTCTACGTCGAATGTGATCTGATTTGTCATTCTACATTGCACTTTCAGCTCTACCAATAGCCGATTGTGTCACACCCCGAGCCGGCGGGCTGGATCGACTTTCCCGTCGGGCGGAAGGTTCTCGGGGCGCGATATCGTTTGATAATCAAAGTGATCAGATTGTTTACATGGCACATGATATATAATTGAGAAATGCTAACATGACATTGATACAGAATTACAAAGTTAAATTACATTGTTATGTTATTTAACTAAGTAATTCTACCAAAAGAATCATTGAGTTTTCTATCTTGTAACTGTATAAGATCTACAAAAGATGATTCACTGTTTTGTCTTTCAAAATATGTTCGACACAAAATGAAGCTAGGTCTTCTAAAAGTCCACTAGCTTAAGTCCCTGAATGCTGGCGACTAAACATGTTCGTCACCTGAGAAAACATGCATTTAAACAAAGTCAACACTAGGTTGGTGAGTTCATAAGTTTAGTAATTGAAAACATTGATTTGTTAACATTCATAGTCACAATGACATACACAAGTCATGTTAGTGTTTGATTCATTTGTCTCACATAATGGCCTCTCCATAGTTATATGTACAAGTAGTATTTCATCCTATCAGTTATGCTTAAATATAGGGCATACGTAGGGGAACAAGCCCCAGCCGACATCCCACCACATACTTAATAGAATTCGACACCACTTGACATACAACTATGGATACCCATTTCCATCTCACATGTGTTCAACCCATCTGATATTCACCCATAAGATTGTGTTCATCACCCAATGTGTTATATGTAGAATAATAAAGTATGAGGGATTAGAGTTATCAATACCAAGGTGTTGATAATCCCTCAGTGGTTTAAGGAAAATAGATTTAATCAATCTTATCCTTGTTATTATTCTCTCGCTTGTGGGGTTAACTGTAATTTCACTTCTAATAATAGAAGTGATAGTTAACCAATTGATATTGATTTCACCTTGGAATGCATAGAGCCTAAAAGGAATACATTGAGATCCTCACGTAATCAGATCGCGATGCATCCGATTTACCTCTATCACCTTTGTGTTCTCATAGCCTTCAACGAAACTATTACTAATAATGCGACATGAGAAAAATCAATTCCTCAGTCTACTAGTCAATAGAATCGAAGGATTAATTACAATTAGTTACTGTAGATTACTATCACCATGTGTCGTTTACCAAACCTGACTTGAGTCGCCCTGTTACCGGCCAATGATAATGTTACGATCAACGTACCGACCTCGCTCGCCGGCGGTTTGTCAAACATATGCTACCACTACGTTATCGTCGGTTTAGTCCCACTAAATTAACTGGTAAATGATTCTATTGAAGGGACTTACAATTGAACTTGAATACATGAACACATGATTGTTGTGATATAATACAGACAGTTTAATAGTAATCAATTGTTGTGTGTTCTTATCGTCTTTAACAAAGTGTTATAAGAACTTGTCTTATTACACGATGTTAGTAAATGTGTGAATGATTTTGTTATCATGAAATTACGTTATCATGATTATCATTCTTGTCATCCCATAGCCTTCACCCGGTTGTAACTACAGTGTTGTAAGAGCTAGTCTTACTACACTTAGTTAGCTCTGGTGGTGAATGATATCATGAAGTTATGTGCTCATGATCATCATTCTTGTTCTCTTTAATAATTGTTTCATGGTATCCCATAGTCTTCACCGATTTGTAATCATAGTGTTGTAAGAACTAGTCTTACTACACTTGATTAACACCGGTGGTGAATGATATTGTGAAATTATGTTATCATTATATCATTCTTATTAGTTGTTGTCATTGTCAGAGTGTTGTCTCTTGATTATCTCACTGTTCATTCGTGTAGGAATAATAAGGTGTTATAAGATATAATTTTACAACTTATATTATTCTATTGTGTTGATGATTTATGAAACTATATTATCATGTTTCATCCTAGATATCTCAGTTATGATATGATCACACAAGCATGCATACAATGATAAGCGATAATAAAGATAAACAATATTATCTAAATCATAGTGTAATCAATATATTGTACTAAAAATTTTAAATAATTAAAAGAATTAGCATGTTTCTCAGCCCCGAGATTTGAAATCAGTTAAGATTAGGAAAAGGGGCGTATGAACTCACCTTGTAATCAAAATGGTTGACTAAGTAATAACAAGAAATGCACGCGCTCACTGTTGTTCTTGAGTTTGTTTTCACGATCCTGTATTGATTTCACGATGTTTGTAACTTATAAGTATAAGTTATAGGTATTTGTGTGAATGTGTGTGTTAGTCCTAAAGTTGGCTAACACTTGTAGGTCTTTGTTGTCATTTGATCCCAATTCGCTTGTGGTGGTATAGGCTAACACTTAACCAACTAGGTTACTTAGCATCTCATGTCTTTATATTTTATGTTTAACTTGACCCTACCCATAATATGTTGTGAAAGTTTGAACCCACAATAGTTTCTAGGTAAAACCTTAGGTTTATGGGTTATATTTCTTTATTACACCCGTGTAACCCTTGAAATGATCCTCTTTGTTAGAAAATATTCATGTAAATATCAAGTTTCAAATGTTATCTATTTAACACTTTTTATAAAAATTGGAGGTTTTAGTAATTTGGCTTAGTAAAATGTTCCACCACCTTTGTAGTAATTGTTTGATAATCCCATAACCATGCATGATGTTACAATGTAGTTGGTTCAAAGTGTTGGTTTACCCATTAGACCAAGTGGGCCGAATAACATAAGGAGGTTAGGCCCAATAATGATGGTCGAATAAGGCTTCATGCAAAAGGAGTAGTCGGCCGAATAGGTTTCGTGGGAATAAACCATGCTAAAGTGATGCTTGCCGAAGGTGAGTATTCATCCGGATTGGGTCTTGGCCGAATGAGGACATCCACCCGACCGAGATGGCTTAACCGAATGAAGCATGGAGCGAATGAGGCTAATTTTTCAGCCGAATGATTCTGTGGCGAATGGGTACCTTCGGATCTGAACTCCTTCGGCCTAAGGGTTCTTCGGCCCTTGGCCTTTCGGCTCATGACCCTTCGGCCATGTTGCATTCCTTCGGTCACCCCTCATTCGGTCTCAACCCCATTCGGCCGAGCTGTTGGTGCCAAGCATTCAACCAAGGCCATCTTCAACCCACGACCATTCCAAAGTGATATTCTGGCCAAGGGAACCTATTCGAAGGATGGGGTTGATAGAGAGATGTTTAGAGTCGGTTAGGGTCAATGGGTCGATCTAAGGGTTGAAAACCCTAATTCCCGCAACCTTGCAACTCAGATTACCTCGATTTCGGTTGGTTTCACTTCCGATCTGTTGTACTTTCGTGTAGAGAGGATCGAGAGCTTCGATTAGACACCAAGTTTGCAAGATTTCATCAAGAAATGAGGGAGATCTAGGTGTTTGAAGGTTGAAAAATCTATAGAGAGAGAGGAATCCGGGAATGAGAGTTTAGATAGAGAGAGAGTGGATGTAATAAATGAGGTAGATGAACTCATTTAGGGTTTATATACCCCGGGTGAGTTCGGGTTTGTTTCGGTTGATCGGTTTTCGATTTCGTTACGTTTCCGACGCGTAACACGCATATTTTACGGATTTAAATAAAAGGTTTTATTTTTAGGTTTTTAAGGTGGTTATTCCTGGTAAATCTTTTTAATTCTTTTATTTTATTATTTTTAGATCGTTTCATTGTTTCGTTTCGTTAGATCGTTCCACCATCGCGTGTATTCGTTCGAATCGTCACCCGAACGAATCCGACGACAGTTTCACTTTCTGATTCTTGTTTTCTACTTTTCAGTTATCATTCAGAACTTTAAAAACTCACATATGTTTGTGTGAATCGTCACCCACGCAAACACACTGTCAGTTCATCGTTCGTAAACGTAACTGTGTTATTAGTTGGATTGTATTTCCTCACAGACGGACTCAGCGAAACTTGCCTTCATTCACATTGTTATCTTTGAATTCTCATTGAATTGTCGGCCATCTGATTCCTGTCATTTGTGGATATCATATCGCAACCGATGTGTTTTTTTCATTTGTTTGTACACTGTTGTTTCTCATGAGTTGTTGTATTAACTGTATTTAAGTTTTCACTTAAACACATACAACTGTTGTTTGTTTTTCTGAGTCTTGTTGTCACACAACTGTTTACACATTGTATTTACGCATAGTAAATAGTGAAAGTACACGTACCGTACGGACTAGCCGGACGATCAGGTACTGGTTGTCACAGATTGGGAATCACAATGTATGCACATAGCCGACATAGGCTTTGGCCATCTTGGAACGTCTTCCACAAATTGGCATAGCCATTCTGCTTCTTCTCCAACTTTATTAAACACGATAAACTCGGATTCCATCGTAGATCTAGCTATAAGAGTTTTGCTTGGACGACTTCCAGGCTATAGCTCTCCATCAAGGGTGAACACATAACCACTTGTGGATTTGGAATCTTTCATATCGGATATCCAGTTCGCACCACTGTATCCTTCTATAACAGCTGGTCTTCGTTATATTGCAGCCCATAGTTTCTTGTGTATCTTAAGTACCTTAGTAATCTTGTCATGCTCTTCCAATGTTCAGAGTTCGGATTACTAGTATATTTACTTAGCCTACTCACAGCATATGGTAAGTCTGGCCGTGTAAATGTCACTAGATACATCAGACTGCTAATAATCCTTGAATACTCTAACTGAGCAACACCCTCACCTGTATTTTTTGATAGATGTTGGGTGGTATCTACTGGAGTTTTAGCCACACTCGTATCCCCCGCATTGAACTTTTCAAGGATTTTGTCCACATAGTGAGATTGACTCAACACAACACCATTTTGGGTTCTATTGATCTTTATACCAAGAATCAAATCAACTAGACCCATGTCTTTCATGTCAAATCTCACTTTTAACATGTCTTTAGTAGATTTGATCATCATGTCTTTAGTAGATTTGATCATCTTATCATCACTCCCAAAGATAAACATATAATCTACATAAAAACATAATGTCACATAACATCTCATTGTGTTTTTCACATAAACACACTTTTCGCATTCATTAATTTTGAAACCATTGTTAAGCATAACTTGGTCAAACTTCTGATGCCATTGTTTTGGAGCTTTCTTCAAGCCATACAATGACTTGACTAATTTACACACTTTTCCTTCTTGGTTAGGAGCTGAGAAACCCTCAGGTTGCTCCATGTAAATCTCCTCTTCTAAATCCCCATTTAGAAAAAAAGGGTTTTAACATCCATTTGGTGGACATCCAAATTTCTTAAATCCGCTAATGCAAGCACCAACCTTATCGAGGTTATTCTAGTCACAGGCGAGTAAGTGTCAAAGTAATCTACTCCTTTTTTTGTCTAAATCCTTTGATCACTAACCTTGTCTTGTACTTATCAATGGAACCATTAGCTTCCATCTTCCTTTTGAATATTTATCGATATCCAAGTGATTTACACCCTGGTGAAAGATCTACTGGCTCCCAAGTATGGTTTTGTAAGATCGAATCAATTTCATTCTTAATCGACTCTTTCCATTGAGGTCCTTCTGAAGAGGTGACTGTTTCACGATAGGTTTGGGGCTCTCCCTCAACCATATAAGTAAGAAAATAAGGTACAAAAGATTTTTCAATCCTTTGCCTCTTACTTCTTCTTGGCTCAACCTCTTCAGCCTCTAATTGTTCTTGATCTTCATCATTATAACACCTGTAAAATCGTATTACTTAAAAATTTATAAATTTTGAAATAAGTAATAAATAAGTACTTAAACAAATAATAAAAAAAATGATAATAATAATTAAGTACTATAGGTTCTGATCAAAAACTCATTTACGGAGGTCCTTAATTAATTAATTCATTAATACAAATTAAATCAGATTTAATGATCGTAAAGGAAAAGAAACTGATTGAGAATCATTTCAACTTTCAAAATGGTATTTGCTCATCACCACATCTCAATCAAAACCATTTTCATTCTTAAACTCTCGATTTTTTTTATACATCGCTATGTAGTCAACCAGTGAAAACTATAATACAGCTTATGTTCGATACTTTTGATTGACTGATCGAATCACCGCCATGCCATCATTGGTTTATAACTCGGATCGAAAGGAAAAACAAGAACGTCACGTGAAGGTCCTGCTTATCACATTCGTCTAATGTTAAGGTAAATTTTTTACTCATGTAGTTTCTAGTTTCGGGTAATCTCCGGTATTTGACCGAGCACGTTATAAATTCGGGTGAATTTCAACTTTCAAAACGTAAAACTTTAATCAAAACAAGTTGTAAATAAGTTTAGGATGATAATCGGAAGTATAAAATATGGATATATATATATATATATATATATGTATGCAACTGGACTAGACATATAAGGATTTGTGAGGACATATTTTACAAACTCTGAAAGTGACAGAAAATTTAGTAAGCAAGAAGAAGATGGATCTAGTTAAGTTAAGGTTATATAGTGTATGAACTGGATAACAACCTAAATAAACTTAGAAGGGGAGTCACAGGTTCGATTCTTTCCCAACACCATTTTACTTGATATTATTATTTTTTTTATTATTATTTTTTTAACATGAGTTTTAGATATCTTTGGAAATTGAGGAATAAATATAAAATTTTGAAACGATAAAACTAATAATAGTAAACTCCTTTGAAGGGTTTAAATGTAGGAATTTAGTTCTTGAGATCACAAGTTTGAGTTTTATCAGGAACAATCTTTTAGTTATTTATCTTAAAATTGTGTAAATCATAACCCTCTGAACAGAAACGTTAAAATCTCTAATTTATGAGATGAACATATATTCATAAACGACTTTATTAAATAATCCGATTCGATATGTTAAGCGTTAAAAAGGTTCGAGACACCAAAACAAAACCGAATTCGTATAAGAATCATAATTCGGTTAAACTAACATGAAATAACATAAAAACACAGATTGTAGAATCGCAAGAGGTTGGGATTGCTTACGTATTATCGGAGATTAATTCGCTAATTAATTGTTAAGGCTAAGGTACGGATTTTCTTTTCGTTACTTATAGTATTGTTCTATTCATTTTTTTAGTTGAACCGTTTGGTTTTCAAGCATCCGTTGATTCTAATTCTGATTTATTATGCATGCAATATAATCATTAAAATTGTATTCATTGTCGCATGTTCCGTTAAATCGACATATGAATTGTTTCATGCGACTTTGTTTAGATATTTGATTGTGTTGTATACGTAATTTGTTTCGATTCAGGTACCCGAGCAGAGCCTCCGGTAGGTGATTCTACCGATGCGTCATTGGGGCATCAATGGCGTAGCACTTTCCGTGACGGTGTGACTGGTTCACGGCGTCTCTATTTACTACTCTGATAGTACAATTGTACACCTACTGAATTGTGAAGAGGCGTATGGACTGGTCCTAGGATAATTGTTTCGTTTTGGTGAGTGTTGGTGTGTGCCCACATACAGCTCACAATTTGGTACATTAGGCCGCCGGGTCTGTGTACACCATTTGTTTTTTTTGTTTTGTGCTCAAATGGGTATCTCCTTACTATACGACTTATTTGATATGTATTCGTTTTGATTATTTGAAATTTTTAATCGTATGGTTAGTTCATTCTGATGTTAGTTATCATTTTTTTTATTGCTATGAACCTTACAATTGTAATGCTTCCGATGACCTTATTATTTCCATTACTACTGATCGCCGCCACTTCGATAATCGTTACCATTTTCAGATTTCATTACCATTACTGTTGTTCTTCCGTTACTGAGCAATTTTTTGCTCAGCCGTATTTCTTTTTGTTGTTTTCTTCATTTTTATAACAGGTACACATGGGATTCAGGGGATGTGTGAAGAGAAGATAAATAGATTAGAGAGTTTAAATTAATTTTGTTAATAAGTGATGTAATTAGGTATTGGTATTCCTTTAGTCAAACTATGTATTTATTTATGGTTAAACTCATTAAATAGGGAATATGAATTGTTCTGATTTCTGTAATAATGACACGTCAGCCCTAATCGGGTTGGGGTGTTACAATCATGAACAATCTCATCAAATGGTGTTGATTAACTTGGGAGTTCCTTTTTCAAACAAGGAAACACTTCTTCAAAGAATGATGCATTCCTTGACTCCATTATAGTATTCTTGGGTATTTCAGGATTATTTGAATCATAAACAAGAAACTGATATGTACTACTATGATGGGCATAACCAATGAATACACAATCCAGGGTTTTGTGTCCTATTCTTTGAACCTTTGGTGGTGGAACCACAACTTTTGCTAGGCACCCCCACAATTTCAAGTATTTGTAAGATGTCTTTCTTCCCTTCCACAACTCATAAGGAGTTACATCCATTTTCTTGAAAGGTATTTGTTTAAAAGATAAGTAGCCGACAAAATGGCTTCCCCCCACATGTTTTGGCTCATTCGAGAACTAATTAACATAGCATTCATCATTTATTTCAATATATGATTCTTTCATTCCGCAATACCATTTTGTTGTGGGGAATAAGGAGCGGTACACTCATGGATAATTCCATTTTGTGCATAAATATCATAAAATGGTGAAATATATTCTCCGCCTCTATCACTCCTTAAAACTTTTATCTTTTTGTTGAGTTAATTCTCAACCTCAGTTTTATACAAGACAAACTTGTCAATTACTTCATCCTTACTCTTAAGTAAGTAAACATAGCAATATCGTGTACTATCATCAATAAATGTGATAAAATACTTATGTCCACCTCTTATGGGAATCGATTTTAAATCACACACATCAGTGTGAATTATGTCAAGGGGTTCGGTTATTCTTTCAACCGACTTAAAAGATGATCTTGTTTGTTTTGCTTCAACACATGTTGTACATTTATATTTTGAATCAATGGAAAATTTTGGAATGCAATCTAATTTAATCAAACGACGCATCGAATTGAAATTAACATGACCTAAACGACCATGCCAAACGTTAGATGACTCCATCAAATAAGCAGAAGTAGAAGCATTTTCATTCATGTTCTCAACCTTAGCTATTACATTGAGTTTAAACATTCCATTTTAGGCATAACCCTTACCAACAAATATTCCTCGCTTAGTTAAAACAAATTTATCAGATTCAAAGACAAAACGAAAATCATGTTTGTTGAGCAACCATCCTGACACGAGACTCTTACGTATGTCAGGAACATAAAGCACATTTCTCAAAGTGAGCTCCTTCCCCGAATTCCACTTTAAGATCACACTACCTTCACCCTTGACATCGACAGTTGTTGCATTCCCTATGTACAGCTTCGATTCACCCACCACCTCTTTAAACGTATTAAAAAGGGCCCGATCAAGACACGTGTTGCGGGTAGCACCAGTGTCAACCCACCACCCCTTAGGTTCATTTGACACGAAGTTGATCTCCTCCATCATAGTAGTGATGTCAGAGACCATAGCAACAAGAGTCACCCGTCCTCCATCATATGTGCTCGGTCCTGTTTAGGAGCCTTACACTTATCAGCACGGTGACCATGTTCACTACAATTGTAGAATTTTCTATTAAATGGGAACACCTGCTTCTTCACACCACCTTTTTTCGGCCCAAGGTCCACAACCTTGCCTTTGCCCTTGCCTTTGCCCTTGCCTTTGTAGTTGTCAATTTTCTTTTTGTACCCACGTGAAGATTGACCATGCTCCACCATATTGGCTTTTGGAGGATATTGTTGTTGTGTTTCTTTCAAAGCTAACATGTTGTCTTCCTCAATTCGAAGACATACCACAAGGTCCTCCACAGTCATTTCCTTTCGCTTATGCTTTAGGTAGTTCTTGAAATCCACCCAACTTAGAGGCAATTTTTAATCATGGTTGCAACTTGAAATGTCTCACTAAGAGTCATTCCCTCAAAATGTATGTCGCTTAGTAAAATTTGCAACTCTTGAACTTGGTTCAACATTGTTTTAGTATCAACCATTTTATAGTCCAAGAAACGGGCTACCACAAACTTCTTTGTGCCAGCATCCTCCGTTCTATACTTTTTGTCTAACGACTCCCGTAATTCTTTGGCAGTTTTTATCTTGTAGTAAACATTATACAAAGCATCCACCAGACTGTTCAACACATAGTTACGACATAAGTATTCCGAGTGTTTCCATGCCTCCAGAGCGATTATGGATTGGACATCCCCATCAATATTTGCAGGAGGGGATTCAGTCAGGAACCTCGCAAGGTTTAAAGTTGTCAAGTAAAACATCTTTTGTTGCCACCTCTTAAAGTCCAAACCCAAAAACTTTTCGGGTCTTTCAGCATGATTAGCCACGACTTGGGAAACATGGGTACCAAATAATGGTCCCACAGGTATCGAAGATAAAGAAGGTTGAGTAGTCATTTCTTAAACAAGAATGTTTATTCAAATGAAGTAAGTCAGATTTTCAGAAATAAGGTTTACACAAAACCAAAGATTAAACTACACTTTTTAACTCCAACAAAGTTATTTTAAACCAATGTTTGCATGACTTGTTTTGGCCTAATAGGTTAAGACACTCTCTCCAATAATCCTAAGGAAAGCAAGACAAGACCCTCCGTTGTTTGGGATATATGCGAATTACTTTCCTAGACAGGAAACTCAGATAATGATGTCCAACCTTCCGCTTACTTCAAGTCAGCCACTTAAAACTTAAACTTTGACGAGCTTAATATATCAAAATATTTTGTGGTTTACAAAAAACCGTATGATTTACACAAAACCAAAATCAAATTTTACTAAAGTTTGACACTTATTTGAGGAATTATGGTTTGCATAAAACCGACCCTAAAATCGAATTAATTTTTTTAAAGAATCAAACGCTTTATAATTTTCAGTTTTTATGTCATAAAACCCTTTTTCTAACACGCTTGTTAGAAATAAACGATTATAACTATCATTTATAAAACTCGTAGAAAAAAAAATTGATTCGATTATGTTCATGAAAAAAAACGTTAACAAAATGGTTTATAAAAGTTTAACAAAAACAAATTTAATTATGTAAAACCAAACTTTGTTAACAATTATCAAAATTAGAAAATAACTAGTTATGGTTTACAAAAAAACAAAACAAAATGTCGAATTTTCCTATTAATAAGAAAACAATACTTGTGTAACCAAAAACAAAACAACAGTATTCCTATAAGAAAAAATACTTGTTTTCCAAAAACAAAATTTAAAAACACATTTTAAATTTCTTGATAAACAAATATTTGTACGAAACTAAATATTTTATATTTCTGTTTTGTAATCTGATAAATTTTAAAAATACAAACTTATGAATGGTGATTTTATAATCTGTAGTTCGTGCTTGGGACAGAATTCATTCCTCAAGAGGATTTTGAAATCTGCCCAAGGCATAGCTAGTGCTTCATCTCTTCCTCGAGCTCTGATTTGGGAGTTCCACCACGTCAAAGCTCGCTTGCTAAAAGACCCAGCTGCATAGCATACTTTGTGATGTTCTGGACAACCACTAATGTCCAGGGTGGTCTCCATCTTTTCCAGCCATTGGATCAGTCCAACAGCTCCTTCAACACAAGTAAAACTTGGTGGCTTGCATCCTACAAATGACTTGTAGGAGAAATCTGAAGTGGTGCCAGTGTTTCCACTAGCTTCTCCCGTAATATGGCCAGAGTTGTTGCCGTGGCCTTGGATCCTATTAATCATCTCAGGGATGACATCCTTCAGCTGATTCATCAGTTGGCTGCTCAGAAGTGTTGCCAACGCAATGGTAGCAGGGTCTAGTATCTGAGTCGTGCTTGACCCTGGGGGTGGGTTAAGTGGAGGAGGATTTAGTGGAGGAGGAGGTGGCGGTGAATCTGGTGGTGTAGGTGTCGATGAGTGAGGTGCAGAAGCTTATGGAGTCGGTACCGGTGTCGGTTGTCTTCTGGGCGGCATTCTGATCATAACCAAAAGAATATTGGTTAGTGCAGTGATCGAATGCAGAAGACACAACAAACATAGATCCTATGTTCTCTACATGAGGGTCCCTAAGTTATAGTCTAGGCCAAACCGTTTAAGTAAATGACCTATTATTCTCTATAACCTTGAGCTATGATACCAATCTGTCACACCCCGAGCCGACGGGACGGATCGACTTCCCAGCCGGGCGGAAGGTTCCCGGGGCGCGATATCGTGGGTGATAATCGTGATGATCAGATTGTTTACATAGCATCAACATTGAGAATATCTAAAGCACAATAAAGCATTAACTAGGATTACAAAGTTAAATTACAATATCAATGTTTGGTAATTTAACTAAGTAAACATATCAAAAGAATTAAATGTTTCTATCTTGTAACTGTACAAGATATCAAAAGTAACTTGTATCAATAACAAAATATGTGCTTTCCAAAAGTCCACTAGGTCCTCTATCTGGGCATCCTAGCATGCAATCTTGAGCCTTAGCTTAATCCTGTGCATTACCTGAGAAAGCATGTAAGAAAACAAAGTCAACACAATGGTTGGTGAGTTCATATAGTTTTAGTTTTTGAAAAATAGCTTTTTGCAAACCTTTTCGGTAAAACCTTAACCTCATTAACGTCACCTGCAATATCTGATTCGGTATGCTTATATATAGGGCATACGAAAGGGTCGAGCCTACAACCCGCCCAGACGCCATCCCACCACATACTAAACCACATATGACATTGTTGTTAATGATAATTAAGCATTTTACCCACCATCCAATCCCATTCCCATCGTAGCTTTATCATTTTGTTTGTAAGTTTCAACACGCATACAATAGCATCAGCAAGTCTAGCTTTGTGAGTTACCTTTATGGACAACTGAACACCCTAAGGAATCCAGTATCAATCCATATCGGATTTAGATGTGTTTAGCAACATCGGTATTTTGATAAAGGATTTCTAAGATGACACAAAGTCAACTAAAGAAAACCAGAATCATCCTAGTCACGTATCACAAACATGAGTGGACAATGAGGAATCACTGTATGGCAAGCACTGAGAGACCAAAAGTCTGTTCCTCTAGTCTTGACTATGAAAGTCACCCTATGGCAAGCATTGAGAGGCCGACGGTCTGTTCCTTCAAGTCCCGACTATGGAGAACACCCTATGGCAAGCACTGAGAGGCCAAAACAGTATGTTCGACCATAGCCGATAGCTTTAGCATACAAGTTTATAGCATTCATATAGCATAGCGTTTACGTATCTTGTGCACAAGTACTAGCTTCACAACTGGTAAGGCAAGCACTGAGAGGCCAAACCGTTGTTTTAGCATGGCAAGCATATAAAGTATACAAAGTTTAAAGCATTCTGAGCATTTCAAGCATTTAGTATTTATGTATGCAGCATTAGCATTTAGCGTTAGCATTAGCATCACTCAGTAGCATTAGCATAAAGTATTAGCATTTAGCTTTAGCATTAGCATAGAATCATTAGCATTTAGCGTTAGCATTAGCATGTAGCATTTAGCATTACCCCATAGCATTAGCATCAACCTTAGCATCTAGCATTTAGCATTTAGCATATAGCATTTAGCATTAGCCAGTAGCATTAGCATTAGCATCTATCATTTTCCCGTAGTATTAGCATTAGCATAAAGCCTTAGCTTTTAGCTTTTAGAATAAATGTAACACGCATAAGCATTTGTATTAGCATTTTGAATAAGTATAAAAGCATCTATGCAACAGTTAAACATTTGTTTAAAAAGTGTAACATGCTTCTCAGTCCCGAAGTAAAACTCAAAATGGTTTGAAAAGGGACAATGAACTCACATATGTTGCTAAGTATAAGTTACCACAGATAATGCGCGCTCTTTGATTGTAGCTTAAGTATCTTCCACACCTGAGTTGTTTTAAGAGGTTCGAATACGATAATTCGTTATAGTAGACGCAAACTAGGGTTTTGGTCTCGGTGTGCAACTAAGTGTCCTATGCCACTAACATGTTTTCTAAGACTTCATCTAACCAGTCTAAGGTACTACCCATAAATAGAACCCTTGACCCTGTAAGACTTTGATTAAGTATTTGCAAAGTAATTTGTTTTAAATAAATCTTAAGTTAGAAATCGTTTAAATTAATTTAAAATAGTTTATTATTGATTTCATTTAATAAAACCATATTATATTTCAAGAAAACATAGATTAGTTTATTAGACTTGAGTTAATCCAATTTGATTAACTCTAAGTCTAATATTAAGTCTTAGCTTCACTTTATTTCTCGAATTGTTTGCAGGTACAATTTAGCTTAGAAGTCTCAGAGAATTATCTAAATTAATTGTAGATAGTAGAATAATTAACTAAGTATTGGGTGTTAACAATTACCCTTATATTAATTAAATTCTTGACTCGTTATGTTCATTGCTTCATGTTTAAACTCTTAGTATCGTTGCATAATTCATTGCTTACCCTCAATTCCCATATGATAGAAAAGATGTAGGTTTAGCTCTTGTTTAGTAGTCTATTGAGGTCTTGGTCCTTGGCATGACAAGGTTTCAAGCTTAACACTTTTTGTTTGATAAAATAGGATGGCTTCTTATTAAGAAAATCCTAATAGTTTCCCATGCACACACACACATGCATAAAGATTACGTAGATGTTCCCATGCACACACCAACTTAACCCATGCAATTCATGCTCTCACAATCCCATATGATCGACCAACCGGTTAACCAGTTCATTCCAAGGTAGACTAGCCAAACATCCTTGGTCGAATGAGGGTTGCCGAACCAGTGATGGCCGGCCGAATGTAGTTGGCCGAATAGGTAGCGATCGAATGAGCTTGGCCGAAGCTAGGCCGAAGGAATAGCGGCCGATCGAATGAGGGTTGGTTCGGCTCCAAGCCATTCGGCAAATGAGGTTCAAAGCTCATTCGTTGAGCTGGTTTCTTGGCCATTCGGCCGGTCGAGAGCAACCAGGTGCAGCCATGGTCTTCAAGGCAAACGAATGGGTTTTGACCTAACACTTGTTTCTACATCATCTTGTGGTGGTGTGGTGTGGTTTGCCCTAAGTTTTTAGGTGGTTTAACCGGCTAAAGGGGTGGGTTGAACCAAGGGTTTGAAAACCCTAAAATCGCAACAAAAACCATTATTTTACCTCGATTTGGCTGGATAAAAACTCAGATCCTTTGTACTTCTACGATCTACGTGATGTGGTGGTCATTTAGACACCAAAAACACTGAAATCGGTTGAGAAACGAGAGAGATCGGGTGTGGGTTTCTAGAGAGAGAAAGCTAGAGAGAGAGACGATGGTGATGATGAAATCTGGTTGGTGGGTGTTGATATGGCATTGAATGCCATAATAAATGATTCAAAAATACTCAGGGTCGTTCGGGTCCGCTCGGTTTCGCGTAAAAACGTCGTTTCGCGGTCGTTTTCGTAACGATTCGTCACGAACTTAAAGATAGAGTTTAATAAATTAATTTAGGTGGTTATTCCTAGTAATTCTTCTAATTATCTTTTGTTTATTTTAAATTTCTGAAAATGTTTAAGTTACAATTTAAATCGAATCGCGTAGTCGTCGCGCGTATTCGTTCGAATCGTCACCCGTACGAATACGACGACAACTACACTTTTCAATATGGTTTTCTAATTACTGGACATCATTCAGAACGTTAAACTTTCAGATATATTCGTACAGATCGTCACCTATACGAATAATCCGTCGGTTAGCATTTCTGTAACGACATCCATTATTGCTTTGTTTTGTTCAACCTCGCATACGTTTATACAAAATAGCATATCAACAAGCATCCGTGTGTAAGTTCAGCGTTGTCTGATGTGTTTCTGACTGTTAAATCTTGAGATTTAATCAGATTTCAGAAACGATAGCATAATAGTTTAGTGTTTAGCATCAAAATATTAATAGCATACAAGTAGTTCACATAGTTTGTACCTGAGTTACTGTGTAAGTTACTGTTCAGATCACTGTTCCGGCGACGTTTCCGGCACTGATGTTACATATTCGGATCGGGACAGTCTGGTTAATCAAGTTACTATTTATTTGATATAGTATTGAGCCACTTTTAAATTGCTACAAACAAATGATAACAAATAAGTACAAAACATTAAGAAATAAGGAATTGATAATATAACCACATGTTAACCATCAGCTACATCATTCTTTAACCTCACAAAATTGGTAACAATTAATTGTTTTATCAACCTCACAAAATTTATAAGTTTGTCAATGGCATACGAGGAAAAAAATTGATAAATGCAAGCATTTTACTCAAAATTACATAATTTTTTAACCTCAGAAAATTGAAAATTAAAGCATAACTAACCCCAGTCGTACGAGAACACAAAATTGAAAAACAATTACTTTTAATGACAATCCAAGCCTTCAAACTCACTGGTATAAAAAAGATATCCTTCAACATCAATGCATTACAATCTTGTAACCACTTGTTCTGTCATGAGATCTACATAAACAAAACATTTTATTAACATAAAATGGTAAATTAAAAAAGTTAGTAAAGATAGTTTAAGAAATAACCTTTTTCTAGTTGAATTAGTGTTTCAAGATCTTCTTCCTTTTCCGGATTGGTTCCTACACGAATCCAATCTTGTGCACAAATTAGGCATTCGATAGTCTTGTCACCTAAAGAACTCCTATACGAATCCAACACACTCCCATTTGTGCCAAACACCAATTCCGAAGCGACAGTTAAGATGGGAATAGTTAACAAATCTTTAGCCATAAGAGATAAAATTGGAAATCTTGGGCAATTTACCTTCCACCAAATTAATATATCAAAGCTAACTTTTGGATCAAAAACTTCAACACTTTCACCCAAATACTTATCGAACTCACTAATTGAGGAACTAGATGCTTGACTCATTTTCATCATATTTCTCAACCTATCTTCACAATCATGACTAGTAAATGTTGCATTAGTTGAAGACCCTTCCATTTCCTGTGATGTTGAGAATGTAGTAGTTGGTGGAGCATGAATTCGTACATAATCTGCATAAAAGGCTTGTAGTTCCTTCATTATACATGTTTTCTTAAATTCAACAATTGTTATTCCTTCCATTCCATAATGATCTTCCAATATAATCTCCAAAATATCTTCTTTGTTCCTTGGATCAAGTAAGAAAGAAAATATAACATTAAATTCATACTATCAATATCTCCAAAATATTTGTCAAATTTGGGTTTCATCACCTTAGAAATATCATAAAGATATTAATCAGTGGGTTTTTATACAAATAAATCACATTTAACTTGTTCTCTTATAGATGAATGAACTAATGAATTGATGAATCATAATTATATGCAACTGGAAGACGAATGATTTGGTATACGAAGAGTCTGTAAATTAGGGATTTAGGGTTATTTCTTAATCGGGTTATTCGGGTTGACTCGAAACCGGCTGGAATTAAAGAAGAAAAAAAAAAAAAAAAAAAAAAAAAAAAAAAAAAACCCAAAACCCGACTCTATTAACAATTCAGGTTATTCGGGTTGACCCGAATAACCCGGATATCATTTTTTGACCAGAATAACCCAATCCTAATAAGCTTATTCAGGTTCGGGTGCGGGTCGGGTTAATCGGGTTTCGGGTATTTTTGACACCCCTAGGAGGAGATATATTCAATTTTTGTTTTAAAGTTATGTCATTATGCTTATTAAGAATGTTTAGAAGAGAAATAGGCAATTTTGATTTTCTATAGATTAAATTTGCAATTATAAAAGATTTGGAAGAACATATTAGCAATTTGGATATTTGGTTGATTAATTATGCAATTAAGAAAGGTTTATATGAAGATATTGCAATTGCCCGTATAAAAAAATATTTAGGATAATAAGCTAAATCATCTCTCTATATAATAATGGTTAAAGAAACAAACCCAACTTGCTTAGGCTATGTGTAGTTACAAGTGAGTGGGGAGTGAGAGGTAGGGTCACGCCCTAATGGCGCCCTCTTCCCACTACACAGGGCATGACCGGGGCAATCCGTGAGGGTGGTCACGTCGTAAAAGAAGAATAAAGAGGGAAAGGGGGTGATAGAGGTGATGACGTGGAGTGATAAGGGGTGATAATAACACATATGATAATGACATGGGCGATGGTATTATTTATTCACGTGACGTATATGTGAAGTGATGAGAACTTTATCACCACATATGACCTTAATGTCTTCTTACTGTCAAAGCTAAATACATTTGATTGGAGCTAATTAGGTGTCTGAGACTCTGAGTACCTAGTGTTTGCTGTTCGGAGGGGGGCTCAAGATGGGATATGGGGCTCAAGACGGGATACGTAATACGTTCCAATAATATACCCAAGATTCAGGGTCGTACCCATTAAGGAGTTATTGGTTCAATCCTCGTGAAATTTTGTCTCCGACCCTGTGAAAATTTGACGAATCAGATAAATCTCAATTTAAAATTATTTTGAAGTCAAAAATAAAAAAAAAATAGTACTCAAATAACGCAATATATATATTACATGTGATGAAACTCAATTAACAATTAATAATTTAATCAAATATCTAATTAGTCATAGCCCTCTTAAAAAAGTGATAAGACCCAGTTTGTATATAATTTGTTTATTTAGGTAATATAAAACAATTTTTTAAAAGAAAATTTAAACCTTAACCTTCTTTTAATCTTTAATTTATAAATTTCAATAGTATTCTTTTGATTCATGTCAAAAAAATACCAATTTTATCATATCATACTAATCAATGAGATGATAATTTAACGTGGTTTTATTATGTATTTTCAATATAATTTAGTTTTATCGTTTTTTTTGGTGATTTGACCCGATTTTACTTGAATTTGTCAAAAAAAATAAAATAACTAACAAAATAATTATCCAAAAAAAATTCTCGACCCCTAAGACTACACCCATTGGTGAGCATTTCAAGCTCGTTACACTGTAAAAAAAAAAAAAAAAAAAAAAAAAAAAAAAAAAGATGCCACGATCTGATCGTGATCCCAACCTTGGTTGCAATCTTTCAAACCATAAAACTTGCCACATGGCAAATTTCCATTGGACCATCTTTATTTTTTTCTTTTTTACTTATCCAAAATTAGTTTTTGTTTATAATCTTGTTTTTTTTATATCTTTAAATAATTAATATTTTAAATATATATAAAAACACGGTCTTGATCGTTTTTTTTATGAACATGTCGGTATAAATTTTGTTAAAAACAAAGTTCGTTTAAAAAAATGTTTTTTTTATATAAAATAAATATAAACAATCATTGGTTTATCTTTCAAATAAATTTTAATAAAAACTAAAAATCATAAATTATATTTATTTAAGAAAAAATAATAAAGATTGGGTTGTTAATGAGAGTAAAAAGTTGTGTTTGATTGGGTTGTGTGGATGGAAGAGAGAAATTAATTTTTTATTAAAGATTGGGTTGGATTGGATTGTGAATGGGGATGGTCTAAATAAATTTTCTAGGTCCGTCAGTGCTGAGATTACAAGCTACAAAAGAGATGTGAGATTACGAGTCTGAAAGGAGGATACTTACAAGATGACATTGTAAGGCAATGTGTAGTGGTCACTACCCCATCACTCCACGTAGGTGGGTAAACAACTAACATCATCACCTCTAATCACTCTATGTCATCACCCTCATCACTCCGCGTCATCACCCTCAACACCCCCTATTTTTTCCCTTTCTTCTTCTTCTTCATGCCATGACCTCTCACACCTTGCCCCTCACGCCCCTGAGTAGTAGGGGAAGGCACCAAGGGGGCGTGAGGGGGTTGGGGCGTGACCACCCCCTCACGCCCCACTCATGTATCATTACACATAGTCTAATAACTAGACTTTATCATATATATATATATATATATATATATATATCTTCTCAGTAGATGGTGAAGCCCCCTATAACAAGCTTTACTTAGGCCTCGTTTGCAATACGTGAATATAATGTATATATGTTGGTCCTCGAGGAGCAAAAGTAAAATTGCACTAATTTCAACGTTATTTTACTTATTTTGTGAAAATAACGTTAAAAGTGTTGGGATGATTAGCTTCAATTGATAACTTTGAGCCGAAAACTTCCTTCGGAGTAGCATCTCTATCCCAACTGGAATAGACGTAAGGTTTGTCTATCTCTACCCCCGGGTGTGTCAAAGCATATTGACATATGCCGATAGATACACCGAGGTACACAAACAAGATCAAGGTTTAGACGGCAATAGTTTCACCCACTCTAATACAAAATAGTAATGATTGGAAGGTTCTTAACGTGAACGTCGCATTGTGTGATGTCTATTTTTGCAAGTATAATATTATAAAATCTACGACAATATTTCCTTAATTGTTTTATATCAAGCATAAGACTAAAAGATAACATTTTTCAGTTCATTTGCTCTAGTGTGACGGTTTAACATTTTATTTATACCTCTGTAATGTTTCATAAACACACAATTTTGCATACTATGTTGACCCTTTTTATTTCTATCACGTCTGTTTTTAGTATATGAATAAATAATGGAAAATAAGTTTAATTATCTCCATAAATAGTAATGGTTAAAGAAATATACACAATAAGAGGCATCCACTATAACTATACCCCGATTTTAAAGGGTATATACAATCCCATCTACCTTACGGTTTTCTTACTGTAAACCTGACCTGTCATTTGATAGGGACTTCCAAACTGCCACTGCTGCCACCTCGGTTGACTCGGTCCGAGAACCCAATACCCGTAATTGAAGCAACTTCACTTTGCAGATCCCAGCTTCCGCTCCTTCCCAAGCTAGACCGCTGTGGACCACCGTCATTGCTGCCATCATCTCTAGCTATGTTTTTCCAGATAGGCTTCACGCTTCCGATTTCAACGTCACTTGGAATTTTCTCTATGTTTGAATTTACAGAACTGCCACCAGTGATTCTAGTTAGAGGTTTAGGTTCTCTGTGTACCAATGCCCTGAAATTGTTCTTGGATGGAGGAATGCTGGTCCAAAATACTTCCTTGAAGTTTCCAAAAATGCCCCTGTTGTATGGATTTTCGATCCGGTCGTATCGATATCGAAAGTTTTCATATGTTGTCTGCAGAAAAAATTGTAAGCAGAGTTTTGAAATATTGAAATTTTTTTAACGCTATAAAGTGTGCTACTTGTTATAAACGTATAGCAATTTTCAATTTTGATCCAGCACTTGCAATCTGGGCGGTGTTAAATCTCAAAAGGGTCAAATAAGAAAATGCAGCTATAAGAGTAATGGACAAACATAGTTGAAACTAAACCAAGGTCATATTTTATTGACTAAAACATCCAAAACCACCTTACTCAAAGGTTCAACTTATTGTAGTAATGGAACCTTTTTAATCATAGGTGACTTTTTTAATAGATTTATCTAATTTTAGAATGAACAAAATAGCATATATGAGTTGAACAAACCTGGATGGATTCAATCTTTTCAACCATAACTAACATGTTTAATGATTTTGAAAAACATAAGAAAATAGACAAAAAGGTGACAAAAGTCATACAAACCCAACCAAGACCAATCCTATTCAGCATATATTAAAAGAGTAAAAGCTCAGCCCCTCCATTTGAGACCTTACCCGTTTAATCAGGATTCTACCAGAAGAGAACTGACCCGATCCACCCATGCATACACCTAAAGAAAACGACTTCATACCTGGTTTGTGCTGATGAGATAAAGATGAAAGATGGTGAGACCACCAACAAACCAAACTGATAGAAAGGTGTAAATTATCAACACAATTGATGCAGGAGTCTTGATTAATGCTCTCCAAATTGAAGTGTTTTCACTGTGCATGATCCTTATGGCGTACACCCAGCAAAAAGAGAACACATAAATGCAAAGGAGTGTTGCCGAGGATACAAACATGAAGAAGAACCGGTAGTTACGCTACATCAAAAGACATAATAATTGTCAACAAATGTTGTTAGATGTGTACCTTGGCCATGACCTAAGCCTAGAAAACAACTATTATGAACCATTATGCATGAGATTAGACTATCCATACCGGTGACCCAATCCAACCCAACCTTTAATTAAAAAACTAATTTCTCTCTATTCCACATACACAACCCAACCTAACTTAATTTCCACACACATCAACAACCCAACCCAACTCAAGTTTTATTAATATATTTATTATATAAATATGATTTATCATTGTTTTTAAAATATTAAAAAATTAATTTATCTCAAACAAAATACTTATTATTTTTCTAAATGGTTATAAAACGATTAATTTTTTTTAAAACGTTTTTTTTTTTTAAAAATATTTTTTGAAAATAACTCCGTTTTTAATAAAGTTTATACCTGGACGTTCACAAAAATATAAATAAACAAGATTGAATGATTAATTTTTAAAAAGAGTTAAATTATATAAGTTATTAAATAAAAATTAAATTTGGATGAAAATTAATTGAAAAACTTAGGTTGTGACTTGGGTTGGTGGAGAGACTTGGGTTGGGGGGTTGGGTTGTGAAAAATGGATTTTTCTTTTTTCTTTTTACAAAAATGGCAACCAACCCATAGTTTGGGTCACCAATGCACATGGTCTTAGGCAAAAGAAGGCTCTGTTGGGACAATTTTTGACCCAAAACCAATGAATCTGTAGACTTGTTTATATAGCAATCAGAATTTAGAAATATTAAATTATATAGTTTTATTTCTGGTAATTTTGCAAGTGAAACAATTATTTTGAAACCCAAGTGCATGATTACCAAATTTCATTATTATGGTTGCCACATAAACAAGATGAATCAAATGCATCAATTTAAGTGAAAACTCAAAAGTTATCCAACATATCATCTCCTCCAAATATTTTTTACAAGTTCAAATGTTGCTCAGAATGCTAGCACCACATACAATGGTTATAAAATATAATCTGTCAATATAAAATTAGAGGGGTCAACTTAAATGAGTTAGCTTATAAATGGGTCATTATGGGTAATGTTTTATCCCCAATGGGAAGAGCAGGTGAAACTAATAAATTATTAAAAAAAAAAAAAAAAAGTTTGCGGGTCAAATGATAGGAAAGTTACCTTAGGTGTACTAGAAATAAAAACATAAAGATGTTTTCTTATAAAAATTAGAATAGTATGTTGGTTAACCACAAAGGAATTGAATGGAGTCTTGAACCTTTACCTCATATATGTGAAATTTGCCTTAAAAGAATTTCAATTCATTGAGAGAGAGAGAGAGAGACGAGGGGACAGGACAGCTATAGATTTCATCAAAAAAATTTTACTATTGTATAATCAATGCTCTTTAAAAATTAATTTGATTAAAATGATTTTTAATTTTTTCAAAATTAACTAATTTATTATGATCATATATGAGGGTTTCATAATCTTTTTTGCTTAATTTTTAACTTTTTAAATTTGTTGTATCATTTATTTCAGATAGCTTTGTAATGAGTGAGATTTACTAAGTATAGTTGTAGTATCATTTCGTAAACAATGTAACATCTTCATTAAAATACAGCATAAAAACTGATATAAGAACATATTTATAAATATATATATACACACACACATATATATAAAGTATGATTAATTTTCTAAAAATGTCTTGTCCAACGAAAATTTGAATAAAGTGAAAAGGAGGTAGTTGTATCATTTATTTCAGATAGCTTTGTAATGAGTGAGATTTACTAAGTATAGTTGTAGTATCATTTCGTAAACAATGTAACATCTTCATTAAAATACAGCATAAAAACTGATATAAGAACATATTTATAAATATATATATACACACACACATATATATAAAGTATGATTAATCTTTTAAAAATGTCTTGTCCAACGAAAATTTGAATAAAGTGAAAAGGAGGTAAAAGAAATAAAATAGAATACTTATATTACTCTTTCCATTTCACATGATAGCAGAATGTTTTGTCAAATTCATTCCACGCAACCTTATAAAATAGATGTGTTTTTGTAATCATTTTATAACACATTAATTATCCAAAATCTTTAATCTATTTGATAGAAAGTATACTGGGAGAGGTTTCAAAATGAACAAAAAAATTCTTGTTTTCATCTGTTAACCAACCAGCTTGACCCACCAATATTGACACTGTACCATAAGAACACATGAAAACAAATGAAGTTGACTGAAAGAATATAAGAATGTTGCTTACCCGTCCAATACACTGTCCAACCCATGGGCAGTGATGATCAAATCTTTCCACACAATTGTCACATATTGAACAATGAGAACAACGTGGAGGTCGATACAACATGCAAGTATCGCAGTATTTGACTTTTACAGTCATCCCATTGACCATTACTTCTTTGACCCGAGGCAAACGTAACTGTGGAGTTAGAGTTAGACCCGATTCAACTTCTATACCACGATCTGTAGTTTCTGGTTGTGGAGGGTGTGAGTTTCGAGGAATAATGCCTGGGTCCCTTCCAGAGGTCATTAGAAGAAGAATTATTACCTAGAAATTCATACAACATTTATTTTGTATGTGAATTGGAGTAATATAGGTTCTCACATGATGTATGCCAGTTAATTCAAAAAATATCTTTCACTAGAACCAACCATTACATACATGATACATGTATAGTCTAGAAGTATAACAACATAAACCATCAAAGTGGTGTCACTAATAGCTTGTGAATTTTTCCCTGAATGTTCTTTAGTATAATATTCCAAAGCAAGAAAAATGTATATGAAATTCTGTTTTGTTAACAACTCATACATGCAACTAAAAACAAAATTATGTGCACGGTGTAGTAAAGTTTAAAATTAAGCATGATATAAAAATGTCCTTTTCTGCTCTTCATATCTATGATTCAAAATCTTATTCTTAAGTTTAGTTGTATTGACAAACTTCAAGTCAACAACATTAACTTATAAAAGTAAGAAAATCATTAAAAATTCCATAAACTTGTTAATACGAGACTGATAGAGCCAAATTTATTAAAGGATCATCCATGAAAGGAAAACCCAATAGACAAAAATTTAACTAACTTGCAATATTTTATTGAAAATTATATCGTCAAGAAAATATAGATGCCCAAAATTAACCTAACAACGACGCAAGAAAGAAGAATTACTGTCACAAAAATAGTGACTTTTGGTTGGAAGTTTTTGTCAGCATTCAAAGTGAGAATGCTTTTGTATCTTGTTTGTTAAATAACAACATATAAAGCTACATCCTATCACATACTTGATTCATGGATCCCATATGCATAAGTGAGATCCTAATACACCAACTTTAAGTTCACATAGTACCCAACTTCTCATCCGTCTAGTTTGTAGGATACAAAAACAAGTATCTTAATCTATCCACCAGTCAGCAAATTAGTAGTAACTAATAAGTATATCAATAATAGTGTTAACAATGCCTTAAAACTATTAACCAAAATTTGTAGATTCTTATCTTCACATTAAGACAAGCATAAACTACAAAATGATGTAGATAATCATACCCTAATTTCCAACTGCAAGTTTTGTTCAATCCTTCAAATTATTTGATTGTATACAACTTCAGATATAGAAATTATCAGGGTGGAAACCAACCCCTGCATTTCCATACAAATATTGATGTAATAATGTATATCTTAGCAAGTTAAGAGAACTTACATAAAATGTCCATACAATTACCACAACCAAAATCAATACTCCTAGATGATGAGAAAAATCATCAATCAACTTTCTTGCAACAAATGCACAGAAAACAGCAACAGGGACAACTATTAGGAAAACGGAAAGGACCACAGATCCAACATCCGGTCCAAATATAAACCTTCCGCCAAGAAAAAATACCTGCACAGTAGATAGCAAAGCAATTGATTGATCAAAATGCACAAATTTACAACACTCAAACCTCTGATTACTGTCTTTCTTCATCAGTGAGAATTCTATTCACATATGAACCACATAATTTATCAAACATCTAAAAAAGTGTCCCTTTGAGAAATTAAGGAACACCTTTTAGCATCATACACACGCTACTATAGCTCACAGGCTACAAAATCGCCAAAAATAAAGGGCATGAAAATTGCATAACAATTCATCGTCCTCATCCATCAATCAGTATCTATTACATCCTTTTACCAATATACAATCTTCAGTTTTGTTATCATGATTCATTTCACGTGTTCCAAACAAAAGTACAAAACCCTAGATTTGAAAAAATTAGAATTGCAAACAAGTCGTAAATTCGGAAACTAAATCAGTCAACTGTAAATCAGGATTCAATGTCTAGGATCACTTACATTACCATATCAAAATTCAGAACGATTAAAGGGAAAAACTGTAAATTCCAATCAAAGTGAGTGAACATACGTTGCTTCCTTTCCATGTCTGGTACGTCCGGAGAACCTCCGGCAATTCATCATCGTCACCGGCGGCATCCGACAGCTCCGGCGGATGTACCACATGCATTTCTCTCTCTAAGCTTGCTTCTCTCTCTAAAAGGTTTAGGGAGAAAGGTCAATGGGACGGCTTACCGGTGGCGGTTTATTGACTCCATTAATGAATTGCGTCAAATGAAACGGCCGATGGAAAAATTAATGTTTTGAAATAAATTTTAGAGTTAATTACACAAATAGTCACCTAGAATCCATAAATTTCATCTTGATTTCTAATTTTTAAAATTAAAGATTATAGTCTATCCTTTGCATATTTCGCATGCTAACGGTAGAAGTTTAAACGAATCAAGGCAGCTCGTGAAATACTATGGATCGAGTCGGTAAAAATCTCGAACAAGCCAAGCCTTAACCAGCCTGAGCCCGAGCCCGAGCCCGAGCCCAAAAGTGTGGCTCGTTTAGTTATCAAGCCCGAGCTCGAGCTTTATATATTGAGCCAGAGCCAGAGCCAGTTCGCGAGCCTTAACGAGCTTTTTGTTTATATAATTTTTATTTATTATGTTAAGTGTTTATTTATAAAATTAATCTATATCTATATCTATATCTATACTATATAATAAATAAAGGTTTTGATATGTCATTTGTCAACAATCTAGACCACCTAAAGATTGTTTTCCCGCTTCTCTCTCATAATAAATATTTTTATGTCATATTTTTATTAATTTTTTATTTTTTTTTCATATTATCTCTCTTATTAAATATTAATGGTTTATTTAACTTAGTAAATAATATAATTAAATTATGAATCAATTCTTTAATTTTTTATAAAGCGTCTTTGAAAAATATGTATTATATTGTTTTAAGCAAATAATTTTAAAATTCAAATATTTAACCTGTGTAAATGTATAATACATTTTTTCTAAATTTTATTTTTAAAGTTTTTGTATATAAAAAAGGTATAACTAATATTATTAGTTTTAATATAATCATGTAAATTTAAAAACATGTAATAAAGTTATTTTAGTTATGTAAATTCATGAAACATAATTATAAAATCATATTATTTTTTATTTGCAAACCCGTGTAATTCACGGGTCTATAACCTAGTTATTTTTATATATAAAATTATGACAAATATATTTATATCAAATATTTTATGTTAAATTTAGAAAATATAATTGTAAATATAATTAAATTAGTAATTATAACGAGCTGAGCTCGAGCATTAAAATTTTATAACGAGCCGAGCTCGAGCCTAGTAAACAAAACTCTTAACGAGCCGAGCTCGAGACCTAATTTACCTAAACGAGCCGAGCTCGAACCTTAACTAGCTCGGAATCGAGTCGGCTCGTTTACACCCTAGCTAGCAGTTCTAACATGATTAAGATTTGAAGTAACCAAAATATTTTATCATTTAAAATCAGTGGTGGATCCAGAAATTTTTTTCATTGGGGGCGAAAATTTTTTTAAATTGTTTAAGGTTCGACATATAATTTTTTATTTTATTTTATTCAGATTGGGTTAACTCGAATCGGGTCGGGTAATGTTAAAAAAGACAATTAAATTAAATTTCATATATAAAATCATAATAAAAATATATTACAACCAAAGTTGTTTTTATGTCTGAAAAAATGGCGGGTTGGGTTAAGTTGAGTAACATGTTAGAACGGGTGTGGGTTACGATGGGCGCATGTCAGGATGAGTTTTAAGAAAAATTAGTTTGGATTTAAATGAGTCATTTTATAATGCATCAATTTCGTTCAAGTTCAAATGATTTGTAACTAAACAAATAGTTTAATTAAATGATTTTTATTAATTTTCTCGTCAAATATAAAATTGATCATTGTTACATGTTTGAACTCATCATATTAATGCAGTTTTTAAGTTACTCATATTTTATAGGTCAAGATTGCCATGCCTAGTTGTTCTCTATAGGGTTTTATTTTTAAAATCTATAAAAAAACATCTATGAAGATTTTCTTAAGTAACTCCTTCTACAAAAAAAACAAGTATGGGTATCGCTTAAATTCTTATCACAAGTCTGATTATACAAATTTAAAAGGGACGGTTGCAAAATATTAAGGGGGTCTGTCAAGATATTAACATATATATACTACTGAGAAAAAAAATCAAAAGGGGCGGCTGCCCCCTCACCCTTACACATAGGTACCTCAATATTTAAAATCATAAATGAAAACCAAAAACAAATAAACCAACCCTCACCCCATCCAATCCCATCCCATTTTCTTGTTTCCTTTCTCATCAAATCCTGACTACACCTTTCTTCAAACGGAATCTTGAATAATTTTTTTTTACCTGCAAAAGAAAAATACTTTTTTTTACATAATGACTTTATATTTCTATATCGTCATATGGGTCTTGAGAATCTTGATATATATTATCTTCGGTTGTGGATTTCTTTGATGGAGAAGGAGAATGTCGGATTTCACTTATAATACATTGCATTTCTTCTGGGGTTGAGCATGATTGTAGTCTAGTAATATAGTCTTGATCTTCATATAAATTGAGAGATTGATTAACTGGAGACTTTAGAGATCTTTCATTATGACTAGTAATAGATCTATAATAATCTTGGACTGCTGATATATTTTCCTTTTCTATTGAAAATTTATTCCACCACTTGCTTCTATAATGCCTTAGTAAAAGAGGAGGAGATAAATCTTGTTGTTGTTGATAATGATATGTCCATGAAAAAATCCAAGGAATTCGAAATATAGTCATAAATTGTAGAGTATATTCGAAGTCTGGAGTTCTTTCTTGTTTAAAATAGTCTATAAACTTATTATGTGAGTCAGAATTATCCTTGGGAAAAGCTGCTGGTATTATTCCCATATATTTGAACCATTTAATAAACCATCTTGGATAATTGTTTGAGAATTGATTATCATAATAAATAAACCAAGAATGATTAAAATTTCTTACTAAAAATACCTTATCACAGGCTTCTTGATAATCATAATAATTGTATTGAGGGTATGAAGAAAAATTAGAAAGAGTTTTCTGAACAAATGGTTTAGATTTCCAATCTTTAGAAGTCAGTACTCTTCTAATTTTTATCTTGAAATAATCAATTTTTGAAGGGTTTTAAGAATTCAAAATATGTTGAATATCAACAGATCCTGTATCAACAAGTATAGCTTGATAATATTCTATTGTTTTGTGATCAGAATCATAGAAATGATAATTTCTTGGATATTGGTAATCTATAAGGCTTAGAAAACTTTGAGAAACTTTCTCTTCTTTAATAGGTTCTAAAATTTTTACAACTTATAATTAGGGTTTATAGAATATAGGATAGATTCAGATTTATTGGATGAAGAATTTATTGAAGAATTGATTATTGGTAATTTTGAAGTAGGCGGATGGATAATTGACTTTGGTAATATTCTTGTTTGAACAACAGAGGAATAAGGTGGTCTAGGTCTGGGAGCTGGAGATAGAGGAGCAAGTCTAGGAGCTATAGGAGCAAATCGATTAATAGTTGGTAATGGTGATCTCTGAGACGAGCTTGCTAATGAAGAAGAGCTTGATAATGGTTGATTTGTTAAAACAATCTTTTTTGAATCTTTTGAACTCATATTCCCTGTAAAAATTCCCTTGATAAAAAGTCAGGTAGAGAATTGTTTTCACCTTTCATAAATTCTATTTAGAAATCAAAATTGCTTAATAATGATTGCCATCTTGCAAAAATTTGTTTAGAAATTAAATTTTTTATATCTTTCTCTAAAATATGCTTTGCAGATAAACAATCAATTCTTAATAAAAAAAGGTTTCATATATAAATCATCTTCAAATTTTTTGATACATAAAACAATACTTAAAATTTCCTTTTTTATAGTAGAATAATTCTTTTGAGTTTCATTCCAAGATCCTGAATAATATCTAACTAATTGTTCTTTATTATTATTTAAAGATTGTTTCAGAATTCCACCAAATCCTAAATCACTAGCATCAGTTTCTACTATTAATTTAGCATTAGGATGTGGAATATTTAAACATGGTAATTGTTTAATTTTACTTTTAATATGTTTTATAATATTGGTATGTTTCTTGTGACCATGGTTCAAAATTCTTTTTTAATCTATTATATAATGGTTTACATATTATTTCTAAATCTTTGAAAAAATCATGTATATAATTCAAACATCCTAAAAATCTTTGTAATTGCTTTTTATCTTTTATTTCATCAGGAAATTTATTTGAAAATTCTAAACTTCTATTTATGGGTAAAATGGTTCCTTGATTTATATTATGACCTAAAAATCTTATTTCTGTTTTAAATAAATTGATCTTAGTATGAGAAACTACTAATCCATTTTTATGAATTATATCATAAAATATATTTAAATGTTTAAAATGTTGTTCTAAAGAATTAGAATATATTAATACATCATCAATATAAACTATTGAAAAATTTCCTATAAGAATAATTATATAATTCGTAATATTTTGAAATTCAGAAGGTGCATTTTTTAAACCAAAGGGCATTACATTCCATTCGTAATGTCCAAATGGAACATTAAAACATGTTTTATATTTATCTTTTTCAGCAATTTGTATTTGCCAAAAAGCTGATTTTATATCAAATTTTGAAAATACTTTAGCTTCATATATCTTTTTTAATAAATCTCTTTTATTGGGAATAGGATATCTTATCCATTCTAAAACTTTGTTTAATGGTTTATAATTTATTACTAATCTAGGAGAACCTCTTTCTATTTATGCACTGTTATTAACATAGAATGCAGAACATGACCATGGAGATTTTGAAGGTCTAATTAAATTTTTATCTAATAATTATTTTATTTCTTTTTTAAAATGTTCTTCTAATTCTTGATTCATATGTATAGATTTAGATTTTGTAGGTATATCTTTTTCATTAAAATCTTTTATATATGGCAAATTAACTATATGTTGTTTTCTTTGCCAAAAGGCATTAGGTATATTGGAGCATACATTTTTTATAAACTTATTCTCAATATTTTTAATTCTAGTTATAATATTTGTATCATTTAATTGTTCTTTTATTCTTTCATTTTTTATTTCATTAATTAGAAATTCTTTTTGTTTTTCTTTTAAATCTATCATATTTATTTGTTTTGTTAATACTGGTTCAGTGAATTCAAATATAATTTCTTTATTTAAAACTTTTGTACTTATTCCATTACTATTTATAGTAAATGGATATAATTGAGTAATAAAAGGTGTTCCTAATATAATTTGGGATGTTAGATTTTTTACTAATATTAATTGAGTTTTATAACAATAATTTTCTTTACATATATGTACATTTGATAATTTATAATTTATTATAAGTCTTGAACCACTAGCTGTTGATAATCTATACGAAGTTTTTTCATAATATTGAGCAGGTATAATACTTTCTTGAATACAATTCATATCAGCCCCACTATCAATTAAGGCTGTTAATGTAATTCTAAATTCATTATTAACAATTACATTTAATTTAGTATACCATTTTTTATAATTTAATTCTTTTAATATCTTAATTTCATTAGTTCCACCATGACTAGTTTCACTATCATTTTTTTCTTTATATATTATTAATTATTTTCCTTTTTCAATACTTTTAATCTGCATTTTAATTATATTAATATCTTGTTTTATAATTTTTAATTCTTCTTGTAATTCTTGCATAGTTATAGGTTTTTCTATTCTATTAAATTTTTTAAAAACATCTTCTAAATTATATATTTCAGTATCTTTTTCTTTTATTGATTTATTTTTAAAATTTTCTTTAATTTATCTAAATATAATTGTTTTAAATTTATATCTTCAGTTTCTTCTAATAATTTTAATAATATCATATTTTCATCATCATTTATCATATTTATAGAACCAATATTACATATACAAGGACCAATACATTCACATTCTTCATCATGAGAATTATTATCACTATTAGTAATATAATTTAAATCAATACTACTATAATATGAAATATCTTCTTCACTAATATTAGTATCTAGTATTTTATTAATTTGTTCTTTTAATTCATCAGATATATTTAATTCATTAATTTTTCTTTTTGAATAACAATTTTTTGAGGTATGACCCCTTTTTCCACAAGTATAGCAAGCGATTATGTTTCGTTTTTTGTAGAATTTTTGTTTTTTATCTTTCTTATAATATTTTTGTTCTTCTTCTTTAACTTTTCTATTTTTATTATAATTTTTTCTAAAATTTTTTCTTTTTATAAAATTATTTTTTCTTTTTATAAAATTATTTTTTCTTTTAGACTTTCCAGGTAATCTTATGTTTTCAAAACCATATTATTCACAAAAATTTCCTAATTCATTTCTTCCACTTATACCATCCTTTTTCATTTTCTGTTTTAATTTTAAATCATTACATATTTTTAATCCCTCTTGATTTATATAATTTATTATTTGTCCATATGTTAAATCATCATATGGTATATTATTATTATTTTCTTTTTTAATATTATCTCTTATTTTCAGCAAATAATTTTGGTAATCCTGCAATAAATCTTTCTTTCCAATATGATTGTCTACAATCATTTCTTGTCATAACTTTAGATATAAATACATCTTTATACCATCTAAAATCCTGTAATTTTCTACATGTTAAATTTAATAATATTAAAGAATTTCTTTCTTGATAATCTGAATAATTTCCTATAAATTTTTTTATAATAGCATATATAAGAGTATTTATTATATCAAATTCTTGGGTTGCTATTTGGATATTATTTTCTATTTTTATTTTCTTTGCATTCATTATAAATTGTTTTTCAGATTCTATTATATAATGATCCCACCATCCTTTTAAATTTCCAGAGAAACCGGAAACAAGCATATTAAGGATTTGGGTTTCAGTATTTCCTAAAGCTTTATAAGAATTAGATGCCATAGTCATTTCTTGTAATATATTTAAAATTTGATACTCAGATTGCCCATCAATATTCCATTCATATAAAGATTTTCCATCATATGCAGTATAAGTTCTATTTCCACTTTCTTCATATTGTAATGTAACATCAGTGCCGGAATCGTCACCGGAACAGTGATCGTAACAGTGCGTGAACAGTAATCAGGTACAATTTTCATGTAATTCAGTGTATTTCATGTTCATATCAAACCTCAGTATCATTTCATGCTAACAAAACAATGAATTCACAGTCATTTCAGAGAAATCAGTTCAGAACAATGATTCTTGAGTCAGATAATTATCTGGCAACACAGAATCATCATGTGATTTAATTGTTAGGATTTTATTATGTATAAACGTATGTGAGGCCTTACGGGACAAAACAACACGAATATCGTTAAGTGAATGCTAAACCGACAGATTATTCGTATAGGTGACGATCTGTACGAATAAATCTAAAAGTTTAACGTTCTGAATGATATTCGATAATTAGAAAAACAATATTGAAAAGTGTAGTTATCGTCGTATTTGATTCGAACAAATACGCGCGATGACCGCGCGATTCGATTTAAACGCTAATTAAATATTTTGAAAATTTTAATAATTAAAAGATATTTAGTTAATTTATTAGGAATCACAACCTAAAATAATTTTATGACTTCTATTTTAAAACCTGGTCGTTTCATTACGAAAACGACGCGAAAACGGCGTTTCTACGCGAAACCACGCGAAACCGAACGAGCCCGAACGAACCCGGTATTATTCCCCACATTAATTGTGGCTTTTAATGCCACAACAACCCCCAACCAGCCACCATCACCTCCATTCACGTTCACTTCTCTCTCTCTCTAACCTTCTCAAGAAAAACCCACCTTCTCTCTAAGATCTTGAGCTCAAATCTCAACCATTTCTTGTGTTTTTGGTGTCAAAATCACCACCTTTCTTTGTAGATCAGGAAAGTACAACGATCTGGAGCTCAAGACCAACTGATTTGAGGTAAAATCCCGATTAAGGTCGCGATCTAGGGTTTTAAAAACCCTAATCCGAACCCTCACCCATTCTCGGTTAAAACCACTTGAACCTTAGGGAAAAATACACAAAACACTCTTAGGTTGGTTTAGAAACAAGTAGCAACTAGATCTTGGTTGATTGGCGAAGTTGTGGTCCATTATGTTGTGGAAGTTCGATGGCTGAAGGGGCTGCCCAGTGGGTCGAATGAACACAGGCCGAATGGCCTCATTCTGAGCTCATTCGCCGAATAGCCTAGTCGATCTAGCCCTCCTTTCGTCGAATGACTAATCCCTATTCGCCTGGCCTCATTCGACCGTGGTCTCATTCGATGATCCAACACCCCATTCGAGGGTTTCCATTCGAGCATGCCCATTCGCTGGTTCTCATTCGTGAGCCTTCATTTGATCGGGGTTAGGGTCAATCGGCCAGTCACATTCGACTCACCAGCTCATTCGTTCGGCCATGCATGGTTCGGGTGTAGTCCCATTCGGCTAAGACTCATGAGTTGTATAAGTCGAGGTTCGGTCAGAGAAGGGTGGGCATGGTGGACGTGCATGGCTAAGTTGATGGGGTTAAATTGCGTGCATGTGTGTGCATGCATGGTGTACGCATGCATGATGGGTATACATGGAGATTATATTAGGGTTTCATGACATACACCTAATTAGGAGATGTTAAGGAAACAATCATAGAGTTAACAAGATATCGAGAGCATGAGTTTCGTATAATAAAGGATGGATTAAAAACAATAACCTAAGGTTCAAGTGTTATTTAAATATTAACACTTAAACCCTAGGATGCTCTATAACAATATAACTAACTTAGATGGTTATTGAAAACTATCAAGGGTGTTAGTTCATCAAAACTATGATGAGGATCAAGTGAAAAACAAAGTTCAAATCAAGTGGGTCAAGATTGGGCTCAATGGGCTCAATCTAAGCCCGTTATCATGAATAAGTTCACTTTTCTTAAATAAATTTATGCTCGTCATAAAAGAAATTAAATCATAAATTTTCTTAAAGTAATTAAACAATTTTCTTAAATAAATGTTTAACCTAAAGTCTTTAAAAGATTAAACAGGGATATGGGCTACTAATGGGTAATAAGGTTAGTTTAGTTAGAGAAAACCATAGAAATACATTAGTGAATCTAAGACACGTAGTTGCACACCGAGACCAAACCCTAGTTAGGACGATTATTATAAATACTTATCGTCTGCGAATTCTCTTAAAACAAATTCAGGAACCGAAGATACTTAGACTACAACAACGAGCGCGTATTTTGTGGCAATTCTATACAAAGCAACACAGGTGAGTTCATTGCCCCTTTTCTAACATTTTTGTTTTAAAACGCGGGGCTGAGAAGCATGCGTAAACTGTTTTATTTAAACTGTTTATTTAAATGCTTTTAATTATTATATGTCTTTATATATATATGTTGTTGATACTCCTAGACTCCTGTCTAGGAAATTATTGAACAAATCAAGTTATCAATTGAATTTAAGTACTCTTATGAGTAATACCTTAAGTTTAAATCATAATTCAACCCTTAGTCCATCAAGTTCAAATTCAAGAATCTAAATTCAAAGTGAAATCAAATGAACATAATCAAAAGATCATATTCAAGGGAATCATAACTCAGTGTGTGATCTGAGGCCCAAGAATCATAAATCAAATCAATTATCATTCAGAATCATGGGAACTCAAAGAATCAAGAATCAAGAGACTCAAGAGATCAGAAATCATAAATGTGTGTGACTCATTGAAATAATGAAATCATTATAATCTAATGAACTCATTAATACTCAAGCCATGGTGGATGTCAGTTGTATATGGAATCAAGATCACGTGTAACACACATATAAAGTCCCTTCAGGTATAGAAGACTCTTGTAGTCAGGCTATACGGGCAACAACATGAACAATCATTGAAATCAATATCAAAATCATGAGAATCAAGAGATCAAGAAACAAAGGATATCCTTAAAGTCCCCGCATGTACAGAAGACCTTTGGGTCAAGCTGTAAGGGCAAATCATTAAAATCCCGTCACGCCCAGGTATACTCCTTGTGAGTTATGCCTGGTATGGGTCATGTGTGAGAGGTTACAACTTGGACAACCACCAACAACTAAGTCTAACTAATTGAGTAAAATTACACTCAATCATCATGTCTTAGTTGTATTTAAATGTTTTATTTAATTATTTAATTAAATATTTGACATTTTACTATTATCACTGACTTTTGGAAAATCTTTTGTCTATAATCAAAATCAAGAGAATCAAAGGTAAATCAAGTTTTGGAGATCAAAATCTATTTTAGAGGTGTTAGGTAAAAATGCTTAATTATCATTAACAACAATGTCCTATGCGGATTAGTATGTGGTGGGACGGCGTCTGGGCGGGGTTGTAGCCTTGACCCAGGGGTATGCCCTATACATAAGCATACCGATCTGGATGATACAGTTGATGTTAATGAAGTTAGGGTCTTTACCGAAGGAGGTTATCAAATCATTTTCAAATCATAAAACTATATGAACTCACCAACCATGTGTTGACTTTATTTTTGCATGACTTCTCAGGTGACGAACAGGTCAACTAAGGAGTTATTCCTTTTGGATTAGGACTTCAGATAGAAGACTTAACTTTTGGACCTGCATTATTTTTGAAGACATCATTATGCAAATTATTTTGTATATCTTGTGTAAATACAAGATAGAAATATATGATGTTTATGGTAGATTTACATTGTTAAATTATAAACAATACTGATGTAATTTAACTTTCTAATTCTATTATATTTAGCATTTCTCATTTGTATCATGTGCAATGTAAACAATCTGATCATCACGATTATCACTCACGATATCGCGCCCCGGGAACTTTCCGCCCGACGGGACAACCGATCCTATCCCGCCGGCTCGGGGTGTGACAGATTGGTATCAGAGCCATGGTTATAGAGAAATATAGGTCATTTGTTTAAACGGTTTGGCCTAGACTATAACCTAGGGACCCTGCATGTAGAGAACTTAGGATTTAAGACCTATTGCATTGCGTCTTCTGCATTCGATCATTGCACTAACCAATACTCGTTTGGTTATGATCAGAATGCCGCCACGAAGACAACCTCCCCTGTTGCAATCATCACAAGACCAAGCTCCACACTCCTCAACGCCATCGCCAAACGACTCACCACCGCCACCTCCTCCACCGCCTCCACCTCCTCCTCCACTGATCACCGAGGCATCAGGTTCAGGAACAACACCTATACTGGATCCTACTACTATAGCGTTGGTGACTCTACTGAGCAGTCAGATGACCAGCCAAATGAAGGAAGCGATACCGGAGATGTTCAACCTTCTCCGTAATGAGATGAACAACACTGGCAACTCATCTGGAGAAGCCAGTGGGAATACTGGTGGTACCTCACACTACTCCTACAAGTCATTCGTAGGATGTAAGCCGCCTAGCTTTAGCGGATCTGAAGGAGCCGTTGGATTAATCCAATGGATTGAAAAGATTGAAGCTACTCTGGACCTCTGCAGCTGTCCAGAGCATCATAAAGTCCGTTATTCAGCTGGAACATTCAACAAGCGGGCTCTGACCTGGTGGAATGGTCAGATCAACGCCCGAGGAAGAGAAGAAGCCATGGCCATGCCATGGGAGGATTTCAAGACACTGCTGCGAACAGAGTTCTGCCCCAAGAATGAGCTACAGAAGTTGGAAGTTGAGTTATCCAACCATGTGATGAAAGGGGCTGATCACATGGGATATACAACTCGTTATCATGAGTTGGTTGCTTTGGTGCCCGACATGGTACCTACTTTGGAGAAGAGGATTGATAGATATGTAGGTGGACTTCCCGCCTGCATTCAGGGAATGGTTGTCTCAGCCAACCCTACTACTGTTGAGTCTGCAGTGAGACTGTCTGGAAAACTCACTGACTTGATGGTTGCATCGGGAGTTCTGAAGAAAGAGGCAGACACTGGCAAAAGAAAGGAAGAGACTTCAAAGAAGCCACAACATCAGCAACCCCCAAAGAAGAAGCAGAAGTTCATAAAGAATTACACTGTGGCTACTCCCCTGAATCAAGTAGCAGCAGCACAACAAAATGTGCCCAAGAGACAATATACTGGTCCACATCCTTTGTGTACTAAATGCCAGTATCATCATGCTGCAAACAACCAGTGCCGTCAATGCACGGGTTGTGGAAGAAAAGGGCACTGGGTTCAGCAGTGCAGACTGACACCAAATCCAGCAGTTAACAATGCTGCTCTAGCACTCCCTTCACCAGCCAACCAGAACAATGGTGGATGCTTCAACTGTGGCGAACAAGGCCACTTTGCAAAGAACTGCCCGAAGAAGGCACAACAGGCAGTTCAAGCTCCTCGTGGAAGAGCTTTTGTTATTGGAGCACCAGCTGCACGCCAGGACCCGAATGTGGTCACTGGTACGTTTCTCTTACATGACTTTTATGCATCTGTTCTATTTGACACTGGTGCGGATCAGAGTTTTATCTCTGCCGATTTTGCATGCCAACTAGATTCTATAGAAGAACAGTTAGACTCCCCTTACATTATAGAAGTAGCTAACGGAAAACAGATCACAGTTAGTACAGTTCACAGGAATTGCCCATTGACACTTAACGGTCATACATTCTCTATCGATTTGATACCGATGGAGTTGGGTAGTTTCGACATCATTGTTGGAATGGATTGGCTTTCCTCTAACCGAGTGGAAGTTATCTGTTCTGAGAAGCTGCTTCGAGTTCCATTGCCCGATGATCGTGTATTGGAAGTCAGAGGGGACCAAGCAAAACGAAGTGTCAAAATCATTTCTTGCATAAAGGCGCGTAAGTGTTTACAGAAGAAGTGTGTAGCTTTCTTGGCTCATGTAGTGGAAAAAGAGAAAGACAAGAAGAAGATACAAGACGTACCAGTAGTGGAAGAGTATCCAGAAGTATTTCCTGAAGACCTACCAGGTTTGCCACCTGTGCGACCGGTAGAGTTCCGAATCGATTTAGTTCCTGGAGCAACTCCTGTTGCTAAATCTCCTTATCGGTTAGCACCTTCGGAAATGCAGGAATTATCGAACCAGTTACAGGAGTTATTGGATAAAGGGTTCATTAGACCGAGCTACTCACCTTGGGGAGCTCCGGTCTTGTTCGTGAAGAAGAAAGACGGATCGTTCAGAATGTGCACAGATTACAGAGAGCTGAACAAACTAACCATCAAGAATCGGTATCCATTGCCGAGGATTGATGATTTGTTTGACCAACTGCAAGGAGCTCAATACTTCTCTAAGATTGACTTGCGGTCTGGTTATCATCAGCTTAGAGTTCAAGACGAAGACATACCGAAGACGGCATTCCGAACCAGATACGGGCATTACGAATTTATGGTGATGCCTTTCGGATTGACAAACGCACCAGCGGTTTTCATGGATCTCATGAACCGAGTGTGCAAGCCGTATTTAGATCAGTTCGTTATCGTATTCATCGATGACATACTGATTTATTCCAAGAGCAAAGCAGAACATGAACAACATCTCAGGAAGATCTTGGAACTGTTGATGGAACAGAAACTTTATGCCAAGTTCTCTAAGTGTGAATTTTGGTTAAGGGAAGTTCAGTTTCTTGGTCATGTAGTCAACAGTGAGGGAATTCAGGTAGACCCTGCCAAGATAGAAGCAATAAAGAGCTGGGACACTCCGAAGACGCCAACGGAGATACGGTCTTTTCTGGGATTGGCGGGTTATTATAGAAGGTTCATCTCGAACTTTTCTAAGATAGCTTTGCCTCTCACTAAATTAACTCAGAAAAGTGAACCGTTTGTCTGGGAACAGAAACAAGAAGATGCTTTTCAGACACTGAAGCAGAAGTTGTGTAATGCTCCAATTCTATCACTCCCGGAAGGATGTGATGACTTTGTTGTTTATTGTGATGCATCCCATCAGGGACTTGGGTGCGTACTGATGCAACGAGACAAAGTTATCGCTTATGCATCGAGACAATTAAAAGTTCATGAGAAGAATTACACTACTCATGATCTTGAACTGGGAACAGTGATTTTTGCACTAAAAATCTGGAGACATTACCTATATGGCACTAAGTGTACCATATTTACTGATCACAAGAGTCTGCAGCACATCTTTGATCAGAAGGAGCTCAACATGCGACAACGCCGTTGGGTTGAACTTCTGAATGATTATGATTGTGTGATCAAGTACCATCCGGGAAAGGCAAACGTTGTAGCTGATGCCTTGAGTCGGAAGGAACGGGTCAAACCCTTACGCGTTAGGGCTATGGGTATGACTGTGCAGACCAGTTTACAAGACAAGATCATTCATGCACAGCAGGAGACGATTGACAGAGGGAACTTAAAGAAAGAACTTGACTGCGGAGCAGAGAAACATTTAGAGACCAAGTCTGATGGAATGATCTACTACCAGGATCGTATATGGATTCCGGCGGTAGATGAATTGAGAAGACTTATCTTCGATGAGGCACACAAGACAAAATACTCTGTTCATCCAGGCGCCGATAAAATGTATCAAGACTTGCGTGGATTTTATTGGTGGCCGGGAATGAAGAAAGACATAGCCGAATACGTCGGTAAATGTCTAACGTGTGCGAAGGTAAAGGCGGAACACCAGAGACCGTCTGGTTTACTGGAACAGCCTGAGATTCCGCTCTGGAAGTGGGAGCAAATAGCTATGGATTTCATTACCAAGCTACCCCGCACTTCCAGTGGTCACGATACGATTTGGGTGATCATAGATCGTTTAACAAAATCTGCTCACTTCTTGCCGATGCGTGAAGCCTTCACGATGGATAGACTGGCGAGATTGTACATTAATGAGATAGTGGTACGTCATGGTGTACCATTATCAATTATTTCTGATAGAGACAGCAGATTTACTTCAAGGTTCTGGCAATCACTGCAGAAATCTCTAGGGACACAGTTAAATCTGAGTACAGCTTACCATCCACAAACGGACGGCCAAAGCGAACGTACGATTCAGACCCTAGAGGATATGTTAAGGACCTGTATTTTAGATTTCGGTGGGAATTGGGATTCTCATTTGCCACTGATTGAGTTCTCCTACAACAACAGTTACCACAGCAGTATCGGATGTGCACCATTCGAGGCTCTTTATGGTCGGAAATGTCGATCACCGATCTGCTGGGCCGAAGTGGGAGATAACCGTATAACTGGACCAGAACTGATTCAGGAAACCACTGACAAGATAGCTCAGATTCAGAGAAGATTGCAAGCTACAAGAAGCAGACAAAAGAGCTACGCTGACAAACGGCGTAAGCCGTTGGAATTCCAAGTGGGAGACCGTGTTATGTTGAAAGTTTCCCCATGGAAAGGCGTAGTCCGCTTTGGAAAGAAAGGCAAGTTAGCACCACGATACGTAGGACCGTTCGAAATCATCGAGCGTATTGGTCCTGTGGCGTATAGACTGAGATTACCAGATGAACTCAGTGGTGTGCATGACGTGTTTCACGTCTCGAATTTAAAGAAATGCCTTGCTGACGAATCACTCGTCATTCCACTCGAAGAAATTCAAGTCGATGATCAGTTACATTTCATAGAAGAACCTTTAGAGATTATGGATCGCAAAGTCAAGCAACTGAGGCGAAGCCGTATTCCGATTGTAAATGTTCGTTGGAATTCAAGACGCGGACCCGAGTTTACTTGGGAACGTGAAGATCACATGAAGTTAAAGTATCCCCAGCTGTTTGAAGAGGAAGCCGTACCCGATAACAATTCTTAAATTTCGGGACGAAATTTCTTTAACAAGAGGAGACTGTAACATCAGTGCCGGAATCGTCACCGGAACAGTGATCGTAACAGTGCGTGAACAGTAATCAGGTACAATTTTCATGTAATTCAGTGTATTTCATGTTCATATCAAACCTCAGTATCATTTCATGCTAACAAAACAATGAATTCACAGTCATTTCAGAGAAATCAGTTCAGAACAATGATTCTTGAGTCAGATAATTATCTGGCAACACAGAATCATCATGTGATTTAATTGTTAGGATTTTATTATGTATAAACGTATGTGAGGCCTTACGGGACAAAACAACACGAATATCGTTAAGTGAATGCTAAACCGACAGATTATTCGTATAGGTGACGATCTGTACGAATAAATCTAAAAGTTTAACGTTCTGAATGATATTCGATAATTAGAAAAACAATATTGAAAAGTGTAGTTATCGTCGTATTTGATTCGAACAAATACGCGCGATGACCGCGCGATTCGATTTAAACGCTAATTAAATATTTTGAAAATTTTAATAATTAAAAGATATTTAGTTAATTTATTAGGAATCACAACCTAAAATAATTTTATGACTTCTATTTTAAAACCTGGTCGTTTCATTACGAAAACGACGCGAAAACGGCGTTTCTACGCGAAACCACGCGAAACCGAACGAGCCCGAACGAACCCGGTATTATTCCCCACATTAATTGTGGCTTTTAATGCCACAACAACCCCCAACCAGCCACCATCACCTCCATTCACGTTCACTTCTCTCTCTCTCTAACCTTCTCAAGAAAAACCCACCTTCTCTCTAAGATCTTGAGCTCAAATCTCAACCATTTCTTGTGTTTTTGGTGTCAAAATCACCACCTTTCTTTGTAGATCAGGAAAGTACAACGATCTGGAGCTCAAGACCAACTGATTTGAGGTAAAATCCCGATTAAGGTCGCGATCTAGGGTTTTAAAAACCCTAATCCGAACCCTCACCCATTCTCGGTTAAAACCACTTGAACCTTAGGGAAAAATACACAAAACACTCTTAGGTTGGTTTAGAAACAAGTAGCAACTAGATCTTGGTTGATTGGCGAAGTTGTGGTCCATTATGTTGTGGAAGTTCGATGGCCGAAGGGGCTGCCCAGTGGGTCGAATGAACACAGGCCGAATGGCCTCATTCTGAGCTCATTCGCCGAATAGCCTAGTCGATCTAGCCCTCCTTTCGTCGAATGACTAATCCCTATTCGCCTGGCCTCATTCGACCGTGGTCTCATTCGATGATCCAACACCCCATTCGAGGGTTTCCATTCGAGCATGCCCATTCGCTGGTTCTCATTCGTGAGCCTTCATTCGATCGGGGTTAGGGTCAATCGGCCAGTCACATTCGACTCACCAGCTCATTCGTTCGGCCATGCATGGTTTGGGTGTAGTCCCATTCGGCTAAGACTCATGAGTTGTATAAGTCGAGGTTCGGTCAGAGAAGGGTGGGCATGGTGGACGTGCATGGCTAAGTTGATGGGGTTAAATTGCGTGCATGTGTGTGCATGCATGGTGTACGCATGCATGATGGGTATACATGGAGATTATATTAGGGTTTCATGACATACACCTAATTAGGAGATGTTAAGGAAACAATCATAGAGTTAACAAGATATCGAGAGCATGAGTTTCGTATAATAAAGGATGGATTAAAAACAATAACCTAAGGTTCAAGTGTTATTTAAATATTAACACTTAAACCCTAGGATGCTCTATAACAATATAACTAACTTAGATGGTTATTGAAAACTATCAAGGGTGTTAGTTCATCAAAACTATGATGAGGATCAAGTGAAAAACAAAGTTCAAATCAAGTGGGTCAAGATTGGGCTCAATGGGCTCAATCTAAGCCCGTTATCATGAATAAGTTCACTTTTCTTAAATAAATTTATGCTCGTCATAAAAGAAATTAAATCATAAATTTTCTTAAAGTAATTAAACAATTTTCTTAAATAAATGTTTAACCTAAAGTCTTTAAAAGATTAAACAGGGATATGGGCTACTAATGGGTAATAAGGTTAGTTTAGTTAGAGAAAACCATAGAAATACATTAGTGAATCTAAGACACGTAGTTGCACACCGAGACCAAACCCTAGTTAGGACGATTATTATAAATACTTATCGTCTGCGAATTCTCTTAAAACAAATTCAGGAACCGAAGATACTTAGACTACAACAACGAGCGCGTATTTTGTGGCAATTCTATACAAAGCAACACAGGTGAGTTCATTGCCCCTTTTCTAACATTTTTGTTTTAAAACGCGGGGCTGAGAAGCATGCGTAAACTGTTTTATTTAAACTGTTTATTTAAATGCTTTTAATTATTATATGTCTTTATATATATATGTTGTTGATACTCCTAGACTCCTGTCTAGGAAATTATTGAACAAATCAAGTTATCAATTGAATTTAAGTACTCTTATGAGTAATACCTTAAGTTTAAATCATAATTCAACCCTTAGTCCATCAAGTTCAAATTCAAGAATCTAAATTCAAAGTGAAATCAAATGAACATAATCAAAAGATCATATTCAAGGGAATCATAACTCAGTGTGTGATCTGAGGCCCAAGAATCATAAATCAAATCAATTATCATTCAGAATCATGGGAACTCAAAGAATCAAGAATCAAGAGACTCAAGAGATCAGAAATCATAAATGTGTGTGACTCATTGAAATAATGAAATCATTATAATCTAATGAACTCATTAATACTCAAGCCATGGTGGATGTCAGTTGTATATGGAATCAAGATCACGTGTAACACACATATAAAGTCCCTTCAGGTATAGAAGACTCTTGTAGTCAGGCTATACGGGCAACAACATGAACAATCATTGAAATCAATATCAAAATCATGAGAATCAAGAGATCAAGAAACAAAGGATATCCTTAAAGTCCCCGCATGTACAGAAGACCTTTGGGTCAAGCTGTAAGGGCAAATCATTAAAATCCCGTCACGCCCAGGTATACTCCTTGTGAGTTATGCCTGGTATGGGTCATGTGTGAGAGGTTACAACTTGGACAACCACCAACAACTAAGTCTAACTAATTGAGTAAAATTACATTCAATCATCATGTCTTAGTTGTATTTAAATGTTTTATTTAATTATTTAATTAAATATTTGACATTTTACTATTATCACTGACTTTTGGAAAATCTTTTGTCTATAATCAAAATCAAGAGAATCAAAGGTAAATCAAGTTTTGGAGATCAAAATCTATTTTAGAGGTGTTAGGTAAAAATGCTTAATTATCATTAACAACAATGTCCTATGCGGATTAGTATGTGGTGGGACGGCGTCTGGGCGGGGTTGTAGCCTTGACCCAGGGGTATGCCCTATACATAAGCATACCGATCTGGATGATACAGTTGATGTTAATGAAGTTAGGGTCTTTACCGAAGGAGGTTATCAAATCATTTTCAAATCATAAAACTATATGAACTCACCAACCATGTGTTGACTTTATTTTTGCATGACTTCTCAGGTGACGAACAGGTCAACTAAGGAGTTATTCCTTTTGGATTAGGACTTCAGATAGAAGACTTAACTTTTGGACCTGCATTATTTTTGAAGACATCATTATGCAAATTATTTTGTATATCTTGTGTAAATACAAGATAGAAATATATGATGTTTATGGTAGATTTACATTGTTAAATTATAAACAATACTGATGTAATTTAACTTTCTAATTCTATTATATTTAGCATTTCTCATTTGTATCATGTGCAATGTAAACAATCTGATCATCACGATTATCACTCACGATATCGCGCCCCGGGAACTTTCCGCCCGACGGGACAACCGATCCTATCCCGCCGGCTCGGGGTGTGACATGTAAGTCTGGAGGAGTTGGTCTAGGATACCAATTCCTTGTATCTGGTCTTGGAGTATAAGTATTAAAACTGTTTTTTCTTAATTTATTTACGGTTTCTAAATTAATATTATTAAATTGAGCTTCTATATAATTCATCATTAGAGAAATCAGTTTCATCAGATTCATTACTTATTGTATTTAAACTTAATATTTTTAAATTTTCTTCTATTAAATTTAATGTTTTTTCTTTCTTATTTAGATTTATAGGAGTATCAATATTAAAGGGTTTAAATATAGGATTTTCTATTATAATTTCTTTACCTTTATTATTTTTTAATTCTACTGTACTTTCTTTAGTTTCTATTCTTTCTAATTGTTCTCCTATAGTATTTAATATTTCATTTGTATAATTATTTTGGAAAATAATTGTATTTAATGCTTTAGATGTATCATCATTGGTTTTTACTAATGGTGTATTTGCTAATGGTTTTCCTATATATTCTTCATCATTTTTTATTATTTTTATATCTTTTTGGGGTGGATGAATACTAACTAATTCTTCTTTATTACTTATTTTTATATAACTCTTGGTAATTTTATTAATTAACTGATATTTGTTCAATAGTATGATATTTAATATTGTTTTTCTTACAATATATTGGGAACCAAGTAAAGAAAGTAATATTTTCATTATTTTCAATCATATATGATTGCCATTCTATATTATTAATAGATCTAGAATCTTCATCAAAATTTTTATAATACCATTTTAAATTTTCTATATTATATTTATTTAATATTTCACATCTTAAAAAATTTAACATTTCTTTATCCATATTAACAAGTAAATTTTGATATTTCTGTAGAAACTATTTTTATAAGTTCAAATTGATTTTTTATTCTATCTTTTAAAAATATTTTAAAATTTTTATGATAATATAATCTTATATTATCATTATTTTTATTTTTATCTAAATAATCTTCTATTTTTATTAATTCCTTATTATAATTTTCTAATTTATTAAAACATTCTTTTATTAATGATTTATAAAATCTCATCTAAGGATTTCTTATTTGTATTTTAGTATCACTCATTATAATTCTTCATAACTTTCCATATCAGATTTGGTTGGTATATAACTATTATTATCATCCTTAACACTTTCTTCTTCATATAAAGTTCTAGGTATTGTATTAGAAAAATCTATTCCTGATATTTTCATAGATTGTGATCTTTTAATAATATTTTTCTTTAAAATTATTTGTACTACTACTTGATATAGAATGTCTAGGAAAATTATTATTATTAAAAGTTATTTCTATAGAACCATCAGAATTTTCTATTATACTTGATGTTTGATTTTCTGTATCTATAGGCTTTGGAGGGTTTATTTCTTGTAAATTCCATGATAATGATTATGTAATTTCATTCCATTTTAATCTTTTTGGAGTTATAACTTTTGCATGCATCGTATTAGCTTCAAATAATATAGTTTCATCTCTTGGAGATGATAATCTAGTTTTTGGTTCTATAGTTGTAGTCATAGTTTTATAATAACTCTATATATTATAACTGCAGCATTTGTTTTTTCTTTAAATTCTAAATTTTTTGTCTTAATAGTTAAAGTTAAAGTATCAAGAATATTTGGATCAAATAATCCTATAGAAAAATTAGGATAACAATTAAAATATATAGGACCATTTGCTATATTTGATTCAGCCATTGCTAATAATGAATTGTTAAAATTAGTATGTCTAGCATCTCTTAAAATAAGTAATACAGGAGCATCTATTCCTAATCTAAACATAGGTTTTATAGCTACTTGAACTAATCCTATATGTAAAAATTTATAATTTTTTCTGTGTCTTAATATAGCTTCTTTAGTTAATAATTGTAAATTTTGGTGTTCTTTATTTATAGGTATAGTTTGTTCAGTTGTTTTAATTGAACAATCTTGTAAAAAATCAAAAGTTCCTATTTTATATATAGTATTAACATTTTGTTTTGGTATATTCCAGTTTAATAAATTACTTTCAATTTGAGAAATACTGATTTCTAAAGAATTCATGTTCATATTTAAATCTTCATCTTGATCATTAGAAGTATTTGAGCTATGATCTTTTCGTGTTAACAATCTAGATAACTGATTCATTGTAAAAGCTTAATTTCAAAATTATTATTGAATTAACTCAATCTTATTTTAAAAATGTCTTAGATATACTAAGGGAACACCCCTATACCATCGTGGTCCGGCTGCTCTCTCTTTGAGCCTTACGCTAATCCAACCGATAGGACGACAGAGCTTGCCAACAAAGTTACCTTTTAACATTTTAAAATATGATATTGTTATTTCAATAAAAAATTTTCCATTATAACAGTTACAATATATATATATATATATATATATATATATATATATATATATTGGGAAAGGAACAAAAAATAACCCATAAAATTTGTTACAACCAAATAACTATCATCTAATGGTTACCTTAAAAAGTAAGTGCATAGGATTGTGACACGTATCATTTTCCTTTTTATTTTTTAAATATGGAGGGCATTTAGGACATTTTGTAACAACTCAAAAGGCTAGAATTAATATGGTGGTGACAAGTGTCACCATCTAATATATTTTAATAAATATAATTTTTTATATAAAGTTTACTCCCTCCTTTTTTAAACATTAATAACGTTTTATACTATATTATATTTTTTTAAAAAATTGCGCCATTATACTCGTCTCATTTTTCTCTTTAATTCCGTTACAGTCACGACTAGTTTTATTTTTTATTTTTTTAGATGCTCCGTATTTAGATCATTGTAACTATAGGTGTGCTCGGTTCGGTTCAATGTTTGGCAAAAACCGAATCGAAAACCAACATAGTCGGTTTTTAGTTATTATGAACCATTCGGTTTTCTATTTTTTCCGATTTCAATTCGGTTTTTGTTTTTTTTTGTTTTTTTATGTTCTCTCTCACACCCAATATTGAAAATACAAGCATGTTTAACAATGGATAATTCATAAATTAATTGATCGAACACCAACTATATATTAATTTTTAAACAAGATTAAAAATCGGTTCCGGTTCGGTTTTTCGGTTAATTTGGTTCCGGTACGGTTTTTTCGTTTAACTCGTTTTCGGTTTTTTTTGCTTTTTGCTCATCCCTAATTGTAACGAGCCTAAATACAACAAATTAATTTGAATTTTTTCTAACAATGGTAAATTACATCACTGTAATTATCATTGTTAAAGAAAAAAATCAAAATAATATGTTATATTACATCACTGTAATTTATCATTGTTAGAAAAAAAATTCAAAATAATGTGTTATATTTATTCTCGTTACATCGATGTAAATAATGGACAATGGGAAAAAAATAAAAAAAACTAGTCAAGGTTATAACAGAATCAAAGAGAAAATTACATCACTGTAAATAATGTGTTACGTCACCGTTAATTATGTCATCGTAGATTACTTCATTTTGTGTTACATTACTTTAATTTACCGTTGTTAGGAAAAAAATTGAAATAATGTATTGTGTTTATGTTCGTTACATAGATGCAAAACGAGATAATTGGAAAAGAATATTAAAAACTAGTATAGATTTAAACGTAATTAAAGAAAAAAATTACATCACTATAAATAATAAGTTACATATCTGTAAATAATGTATTACATCACTGTAAATTACATCAACGTTAATTACATTACTGTAATTTACCATTGTTATAAAAAAATTCAAATTAATTTGTTATCTTTAAGCTCGTTACAATAATGTAAATACATGGCATAAAAAACAAAAAAAACTAGTCGAGACTATAACGAAATTAAAGAGAAAAATGAGATGAGTATAATAGTGCAATTTTTTTTAAAAAAAAATATAGTATAAAAAAGTTATGAATGTTTAAAAAAAGACGGGGTAAACTTTATATAAAAAATTAGATTTATTAAAATATATTAGATGGTGACACTTGTCACAACCATATTAATTCTAGCATTTTGAGTGGTAACAAAATGTCCTAAATGCCCTCTCATATTAAAAAAATAATAATGACACGTGTCGCGATCCTATGCACTTACTTTTGAAACTAACCATTGGATGATAGTTATTTGGTTGTAGCAAATTTTATGGGTTATTAAAAATTTTATCCCCTATATATATATATATGTATGTATATAGGTTTAGGATCATATAATAACTCTGTAACATCCCAAATTTTCTAAATACAGGTTACTTGAACTTACGAATGCGTAACGAACAATTAACTTGTAGGAAAAGAGACGAAAAATAATAAAGATGGGGCTTAGAAATCGCGTACTCGAAATAATGAAGATTTCGAATACATCACATTTCGAGTACACTACATTTTCGTGTACAAGGGTTTTCGAATACAGGGAACTTGTCTATAAATAGACGTGCCTTGGGAAATGTGACAACCTTTGGTTGGAAGCACAGTTCCTCTCGAGTAAACGAAGTTTAAGTCCAAGAATTTCAAGAATCAAACTTTGATCGACCAAACGAAGTAGGAAACGCACGGGATTCTACCAGGAGGATCAGCTACCTTCAAGTAAGTGATTCATGTATAGAAAGCTGGATTTTTATACAAAAGTTAGGATGGTTAAACAAAGGGTGAACTTGTGCATAAAGCTTGCACCTTTATGCATAAAGTTCGGAACTTTGAGGTTCCAGCATGTTGGTAACAACATGAGGAACCTAGAACTAGCTCCCCAAAGCCTTAGATGAATTTCTGAGATGTTTAATGACTAAAGTGATGAGTACACGAAATCCTGCACTAAGGGTACTCGAAATCATACCTACAATTTCGAGTACATGGAAATTTCGAGTACAAGGGTTTCGTGTACCCTAGTTCGAGTACACAGGGATGTTCGTGTACACCCGGGGGTTCGTGTACCTTGAGTATTTCGTGTACTAGTATTTCGAATGGTCAGGAATTTCGTGTACATGGGTTTCGAGTATGAGATGTTTGACGAACCTCAAGTGTTTCGGATACTTAGCTAAGGTTCGGGAACTTGAGTTCATAATGGGGACTAGTAGGCTATGAGGACTTAGAATAATTTCCAAGTCTAAGAATGTGATGTTATGAAATGTAACGAGACGATGTAACTGATGTAGGTCCTTAAGGCCCTAGCTAAGGAGTTCGGCTAAGGATAACAGGAGTCTACTATCAGGTGAGTTCTAGACGCCCTCTTTTATGTTTGATGTTTTGGGCTGACATGCATGCTTATTGTGATGTCTATGATGTTATGTGCTTATGATGATGATGAATGAATGATGATATGCCCTGACTATATATGCATGTTTATGTGGTAGCATGGTGTATGCATGAATGTATGCTAATTACGATGAATGCATGATATATGAGTTATGATGATAAATAACATGACATGATAATGATGATAGCATATGATATGATGATGACTTTATGATCACATGCTTCATGACGATAACTATGAGAATAGTTATAGGGATATGGCAAGGCCCTAGGTGGCTAGGATGATAGTATGATACCATGATGTTATGATATGATAACGATGCTAGTATGTTATGATGGTATGATGAAATGATGCTAGTATGTTATGATGGTATGATGAAATGAGGCTAGTATGACATGCCTAAGATGCCATGATTAAACCGATGAATGATGTTATAATGCTAGCATGAAATGTATGAGGATTGTGATGAATGACGGTATGATGCTAGTGTATCATGTATGATGAATGAATGATGTCCCTATACGTGCTATAGGATATGTGTGAATGATGATGCTCCGGTACTTGTACTGGGTGAATATGAATGATGACCTGATTGTATCAGGATATGAACAGCCGATCGGGCTATAAACACAGAGTCGACCGGACTATAAACATGAGAGTCGATCGGACTATAAACATGGTAAGAGCCGATCGGGCTATAAACACAGAGTCGATCGGACTATAAACATGAGAGTCGATCGGACTATAAACAGGGAGCCGACCGGGCTATAAACATGAGAGTCGACCGGACTATAAACATGGAGTCGACCGGACTATAAACAAGAGAGTCGACCGGACTATAAACATGGGGCCGACCGGGCTATAAACACGGAGCCGACCGGGCTATAAACATGGTAAGAGTCGATCGGACTATAAACATGGAGCCTTGTGCCGGCATAAGCCCACTGTTCGTATGGCGACAGTGGAACGTATGACGGTGATGGAAATGATGATATGTGCTAAGGTTATGGACTGTGTGTATGAAATGGTGTTTATGATATGTATGTTTAATGTTGTTTTACGAAAACTAGAACTCACCAGCGTAAGCTGACTTGATTTAGCATGTATGTCAGGTTAAAGTTATGATAAGAGAAGGCATGGAGCTCGGGCATCAATCCAGACGATTCGTTGGTTTTGGCAATTCGATATGATTTTGATACAGACACTTTATTAAATTCTGTTTATCAAACTATGTTTACATTTCCGCTGCATGATTATGAAAGTTTTTAGTTTAAGAGCTATGTGTTATGATGAAAACCAACCTCTGCGGGGTGCCCGGTTTCGGGGCCTCACAAGTTGGTATCAGAGCCATAGTTTGAGAGATCTTGGCATCCCAAATGCTAAGACTTAAACTGAGAATGGGATTAATGGATGCGGATTGCCAACCACGGACAAACGGATGCCACGAGCTGAATGTTTATGTATGAGTTAAGGGTTAGATGTAAGGTTATGTATGTAGTAAGTGTCATGCACATTGAAGAGATGGGATGGGAAACGTTTAGAGCCTATGAGTTGGGTAAATGGTTAATAGCACTTGATCAACGTCATTAACGATTTACAAAGCTTATTCCGTGCTAAACTGATTCCTATACTAACTCATCGATTGTTGCATCCTGTAGATAGTTAGATGGCTGGACAAAAGGGTAGACCACGTAAGCAACCACAGAAACCTGAAGAACCACGTGTCGAGAGTGAAGAACCCGTCAATGAAGACGACCACGAGCACAACGAGCAACCTGAGAATGAAGATGAGTTTACTCTAGAGCCTATTGTGGTGAAGGCTATTTCTGACGAGGTCTGCAAAATCATGGATGAAAAACTACCAGCCTTGATTGCTAAGGCACTGAAGGATGCTCTAAAAGACAAGTCTGAAGGAACTAAGGAGAGTACTAAAGAAGATGAGGTGGTGATCATCGAGACTAAGAGCGGCGACTCTATGACTGGGAAACTGAAGGGCTGTGACTACAAGCCCTTCAAAGGATGCAACCCACCAACCTTCGATGGTAAGAAAGATGCTGTGGCCACCTGCCACTGGATATCTGCTATGGAGGCTGTTATCTCCATCAGTGAATGCCGAGTCGACCAAGCTGTTAAGTTCGCAGCTCACTCTTTTGTCGAGGAGGCACTTCACTGGTGGAACACCATTAAGCAGTCCAAGGCTGCAGCCGATATGGATAAGATGACTTGGGATGATCTAAAGGAACTGGTCACTAAGCAGTTCTGTCCCAAGAATGAGCTAGATAAGGTTGAAAGGGAGTTTCTGGTGCTGAAAGCGGGAAGTCTGAATCACAGGCAGTACACTTCACGGTTCAATGAGATGGCAAGGCTCGTTCCTCATCTGGTTTCTACCGAGGAACGCATGGTGAAGTTGTACATGGAGGGCTTGCCTCCAAAAGTGAGAATTCATGTCAAGGCCAATGCTCCTAAGACCTTTGACTCCACTGTTGAACTCAGTGGTATTGTATGGGATGATGTGATGGCCGATGAGCCAGTGAAAGAGGAAACCAGGGTGAAGGAGTCTTTCGGGACTAAAAGAGGTCGAACAGACCAACGAAAGTCTTCTGGCAAGAAGATCAAGCGAGAGGAAACAGGTCTATGCCGTAAGTGTGGCAAAAGCCACTCTGGGCTGTGCCGTGTGGGCACAAACTTATGCTTTCGATGTGGAAAGGTGGGGCATTTTCAGCCAATTGCCCCGGTGCTATGAGATGCTACAACTGCAACGGGATGGGACATCTGTCCAAAGATTGTAGACAACCACGGGCCGATGCTTCGGGCTCGGGTAAGAAAGAAGAGAAAGGAAAGGAGAAGCAGAAGGCTAAAGCACGAGCCTTTACGATGACGAAGGATGATGCGATTGAGGACCCTGATGTGGTCACAGGTACCTTTTCTATCAACAATATTCCTGCTTCTGTATTGTTTGATTCTGGTGCCAGTATGAGTTTTGTATATTCTACTTTCTGTGATGGGTTATCTGGGAAGGTTAAGAGGATAGATCGGGTATTTGATGTAGAGACGGCTATTGGTAAGATGACCAGGGTGACTGAGGCTATTGATGATTGTTATGTTGAGATAGAAGGTCATAGGTTCCCTGTCCGATTGTTTCTTATTGCCTTAGGAGGATTCGATGTAGTTTTGGGTATGGACTGGTTAGCCAAATATGAGGCTAACATTGTATGTCGACGAAAGATGATATGTTTACGTGCGATGGATGGGAGCTCCGTGACGGTTTATGGTGATAAAGCGATGTATGCGCCAAAGATCATTTCGATGATCAAGGCTGATGTTATGATGCGGCGAGGGTGTGTAGCCTACTTGGCCTACGCGATTGAGGAACGTACGGATACGAGGACGATTGATGATGTTCCCGTGGTGTGTAACTTCCCCGATGTATTCCCTGAGGAATTGCCTGGATTACCACCCGAACGGGAAATTGAGTTCCAGATCGACTTAGTGCCGGGGGCACAACCCGTTGCCAAAGCACCGTACCATTTAGCTCCAAACGAGATGAAGGAAATGATGACCCAGCTACAAGAACTCCTTGATAAAGGTTTTATACGACCGAGTGTCTCTCCGTGGGGAGCACCGGTGTTGTTCGTTAAGAAGAAAGATGGAAGTATGCGTATGTGTATCGATTACAGGGAACTGAATAAGTTGACCGTAAAGAACAGGTATCCTCTACCTAGAATTGATGACTTGTTCGATCAATTGCAAGGTGCAAGCTGTTCTCAAAGATAGATCTCCGATCCGGTTACCATCAGTTGAAAGTTCGAGAGCAGGATATTCCAAAGACTGCTTTCCGTACACGTTATGGACATTACGAGTTTCTCGTTATGTCGTTTGGATTGACGAATGCTCCCGCAGCATTTATGGATTTGATGAACAGGGTATGTCGACCGATGCTGGACCGATCGGTGATAGTGTTTATTGACGATATTTTGATTTATTCAAAGAACGAGGGAGACCATGCTTGCCACATACGTGAGGTATTGGAGATCCTGAGGAAAGAGAAACTTTATGCTAAATTCTCCAAATGCGCTTTCTGGTTACGAGAGGTACAGTTTCTGGGTCACGTGGTGAACCCAGAAGGCATTATGGTAGATCCAGCTAAAGTTGAAACGATTATGAAATGGAGCCCTCCAAAGTCACCTACGGAAGTACGCAGTTTTCTTGGTTTGGCCGGTTACTATCGGAGATTTATTCAGGACTTCTCCAAGATAGCGACGCCACTGACGAAGCTCACGAAGAAAGACGTAAAGTACGAATGGGGTCCAAACCAAGAACAAGCGTTTTCAGTGCTAAAGGAGAAACTTACCCAAGCTCCTGTTCTAGCACTGCCGGATGGAAATGATGATCTTGTTGTGTATGCCGACGCGTCACGACAAGGGTTGGGATGCGTACTCATGCAAAGGGGAAGGGTAATAGCTTATGCTTCGCGCCAGCTAAAGATTCATGAAGCTAACTACCCGACCCACGATCTTGAACTCGCTGCAGTGGTGTTTGCATTGAAAATATGGAGGCACTACTTGTATGGAGTAAGGAGTACCATCTACACCGACCACAAGAGCTTGAAGTACTTCTTCGAGCAAAAGGATTTGAACATGAGGCAGAGACGATGGCTTGAGCTACTAAAGGATTATGATTGTGATATTCTATATCACCCGGGAAAGGCCAATGTAGTGGCAGATGCCTTGAGTCGCAAGACTGATCATCCTGCCATACGAGTAAGATCATATAGTTTGGTAATAACGCCAGACTTTCTGAATGAGCTCAAGCAGGCGCAACAGGAAGGGTTGAAAGAAGAGCATGTGGGTTTTGAACGTGTCTTCAGGCAAGTCAAGAACTTGGAAGACAATGATCACGGTGTGAAAGTACGATTCGGTCGTATGTGGGTACCCAGAAATGGGGACATTCGGTCGAGGATTTTAGATGAAGCCCACAAATCACGTTATTCTGTGCATTCCGGTGCGACAAAGATGTATCAAGATCTTCGGAAAGATTATTGGTGGCCGGGCATAAAGTTTAATGTGATGCAGTATGTGAACAGGTGCCTTACTTGTGCGCAAGTGAAGGCTGAACATCAGAAGCCGTACGGATATGTGCAACCTCTAGAGGTACCAGAATGGAAATGGGAACACATCACCATGGATTTCATCACCAAGCTACCGAGGACAGCTAAGCGGCATGATACCATATGGGTGATTGTGGACCGACTGACGAAGAGTGCACACTTTCTTCCTATCAGGGAAACGTATACGTCCGAAAGGTTGTCTGAATTGTTCGTGAAAGAGATTGTGACCAGACATGGAGTTCCTGTCTCCATTGTGTCAGATCGGGATACGAGGTTTACTTCCAGATTCTGGAAGCAGTTTCATGATACCATGGGAACGAGGTTAAATATCAGTACCGCCTATCACCCTCAGACTGATGGACAGTCAGAAAGGACTATCCAGACGTTGGAGGATATGCTTAGGGCGTGCATTATCGATTTTGGAGGGAGCTGGGATGACCACTTGCCATTGGTGGAGTTTTCATACAATAACAGTTACCACTCCAGCATCGGAATGCCCCCATATGAGGCGTTGTACGGAAGACGGTGTAGAACCCGGGTGTGCTGGGGTGAAGTTGGGCAGAAAGAAATGGGAAACAAAGCTGCCGTGATTGATATGGCAGAAAAGCTACGGGTGATAAAAGCACGTATGAAAGCTGCACAAGATCGCCAAAAGTCTTACGCTGACAAGCGCCGAAGACCGATCGAATTTGAGGTTGGCGATCGAGTGTTGCTGAAAGTATCACCATGGAAGGGAATCATTCGATTCAAAAAGCGAGGCAAGTTGAGTCCAAGGTACATTGGACCGTTTCTGATAAAGGCAAGGGTAGGGAAAGTCGCGTATCAACTGGATCTACCAGAGGAGCTGAACGGGATTCATCCTACCTTCCACGTGTCACATCTTAGGAAGTGTTTAGCAGACGAGCTAGCACATGTTCCTTTGGATGACATTGAGGTAGATGACCGACTGAACTACATTGAAGAACCAGTCGCCATTGTGGATACAAAGGAAAAGCAGCTACGGAATAAAACGGTTCGTCAAGTAAGAGTTCAGTGGAAGCATCGGAAGGGTTCAGACACGACGTGGGAATTGGAAGACGAAATGAGGAAGTCGTATCCTCATTTGTTCGATATGTAACGAGGCAGGTTTCGGGACGAAACCTATTGTAAGGAGGGGAGACTTGTAACATCCCAAATTTTCTAAATACAGGTTACTTGAACTTACGAATGCCTAACGAACAATTAACTTGTAGGAAAAGAGACGAAAAATAATAAAGATGGGGCTTAGAAATCGCGTACTCGAAATAATGAAGATTTCGAATACATCACATTTCGAGTACACTACATTTTCGTGTACAAGGGTTTTCGAATACAGGGAACTTGTCTATAAATAGACGTGCCTTGGGAAATGTGACAACCTTTGGTTGGAAGCACAGTTCCTCTCGAGTAAACGAAGTTTAAGTCCAAGAATTTCAAGAATCAAACTTTGATAGACCAAACGAAGTAGGAAACGCACGGGATTCTACCAGGAGGATCAGCTACCTTCAAGTAAGTGATTCATGTATAGAAAGCTGGATTTTTATACAAAAGTTAGGATGGTTAAACAAAGGGTGAACTTGTGCATAAAGCTTGCACCTTTATGCATAAAGTTCGGAACTTTGAGGTTCCAGCATGTTGGTAACAACATGAGGAACCTAGAACTAGCTCCCCAAAGCCTTAGATGAATTTCTGAGATGTTTAATGACTAAAGTGATGAGTACACGAAATCCTGCACTAAGGGTACTCGAAATCATACCTACAATTTCGAGTACATGGAAATTTCGAGTACAAGGTTTCGTGTACCCTAGTTCGAGTACACAGGGATGTTCGTGTACACCCGGGGGTTCGTGTACCTTGAGTATTTCGTGTACTAGTATTTCGAATGGTCAGGAATTTCGTGTACATGGGTTTCGAGTATGAGATGTTTGACGAACCTCAAGTGTTTCGGATACTTAGCTAAGGTTCGGGAACTTGAGTTCATAATGGGGACTAGTAGGCTATGAGGACTTAGAATAATTTCCAAGTCTAAGAATGTGATGTTATGAAATGTAACGAGACGATGTAACTGATGTAGGTCCTTAAGGCCCTAGCTAAGGAGTTCGGCTAAGGATAACAGGAGTCTACTATCAGGTGAGTTCTAGACGCCCTCTTTTATGTTTGATGTTTTGGGCTGACATGCATGCTTATTGTGATGTCTATGATGTTATGTGCTTATGATGATGATGAATGAATGATGATATGCCCTGACTATATATGCATGTTTATGTGGTAGCATGGTGTATGCATAAATGTATGCTAATTACGATGAATGCATGATATATGAGTTATGATGATAAATAACATGACATGATAATGATGATAGCATATGATATGATGATGACTTTATGATCACATGCTTCATGACGATAACTATGAGAATAGTTATAGGGATATGGCAAGGCCCTAGGTGGCTAGGATGATAGTATGATACCATGATGTTATGATATGATAACGATGCTAGTATGTTATGATGGTATGATGAAATGATGCTAGTATGTTATGATGGTATGATGAAATGAGGCTAGTATGACATGCCTAAGATGCCATGATTAAACCGATGAATGATGTTATAATGCTAGCATGAAATGTATGAGGATTGTGATGAATGACGGTATGATGCTAGTGTATCATGTATGATGAATGAATGATGTCCCTATACGTGCTATAGGATATGTGTGAATGATGATGCTCCGGTACTTGTACTGGGTGAATATGAATGATGACCTGATTGTATCAGGATATGAACAGCCGATCGGGCTATAAACACAGAGTCGACCGGACTATAAACATGAGAGTCGATCGGACTATAAACATGGTAAGAGCCGATCGGGCTATAAACACAGAGTCGATCGGACTATAAACATGAGAGTCGATCGGACTATAAACAGGGAGCCGACCGGGCTATAAACATGAGAGTCGACCGGACTATAAACATGGAGTCGACCGGACTATAAACAAGAGAGTCGACCGGACTATAAACATGGGGCCGACCGGGCTACAAACACGGAGCCGACCCGGGCTATAAACATGGTAAGAGTCGATCGGACTATAAACATGGAGCCTTGTGCCGGCATAAGCCCACTGTTCGTATGGCGACAGTGGAACGTATGACGGTGATGGAAATGATGATATGTGCTAAGGTTATGGACTGTGTGTATGAAATGGTGTTTATGATATGTATGTTTAATGTTGTTTTACGAAAACTAGAACTCACCAGCGTAAGCTGACTTGATTTAGCATGTATGTCAGGTTAAAGTTATGATAAGAGAAGGCATGGAGCTCGGGCATCAATCCAGACGATTCGTTGGTTTTGGCAATTCGATATGATTTTGATACAGACACTTTATTAAATTCTGTTTATCAAACTATGTTTACATTTCCGCTGCATGATTATGAAAGTTTTTAGTTTAAGAGCTATGTGTTATGATGAAAACCAACCTCTGCGGGGTGCCCGGTTTCGGGGCCTCACAAACTCATAGATAGAGCAATAACCCAATAACTCGCATCTAATGGCTAATCAAAAAGTAAAATGTATCAGATCGTGACACGTGTGATGATTCAATTTTTAATAATAAAGGGTATTTAAGACATTTGATCAAATTAATTTTTTATTCAAAGTTTACCCTCTTTTTATCTAAACATTCATAACTTTTATATACTATTTTATTTTTTATAAAAACTGCACCATTAAACTCGTCTCATTTTTCTTTTTAATTTGGTTATAATCTTGACTAGTTTTTTATACTTTTTTTCGGATCCCTATATTTACATCAATGTAACAAACATCAGCATATAAGTTTTTTTTAACTTTTTTTGACAATAATAAATTACATAATTGTAATTAAATAAATGATATAAGGTCATTTTAACACATTTGTTATATCATTGTAACAAAATAAAAGTTACAACGTAACCAAGATTTTACTTTACAGCAACGTAAAACAAAATGCGTTACAACTCGTTACAAATTTAAGACAACGAAATTTTTAGTTGACTTTGAACTCAAAATACATCACTGTAATTAACCAAATGATATGAGGTCATCTTAACACATTTGTTACATCGCTGTAATAAAATAAATGATACAACGTAAGCAAGATTTTACTTTACATCAACGTACTCAAAATGTGTTACAACTCGTTACAATTTGAAGACATAATAACTTTTAGTTGATTTTTGAACTCAATTTTATTTTTTTATAAAAATTGCACCATTAAACTCGTCTCATTTTTCTCTTTAATTCGGTTATAGTCTCGACTAGTTTTTATAATTTTTTTCGGATCCCTATATTTACATAAATGTAACAAGCATTAGCATACAAGTTTTTTTAATTTTTTTGACAATAGTAATTACATCACTGTAATTAAATAAATGATATAGGGTCATTTTAACACATTTGTTATATCATTGTAACAAAATAAAAGTTACAACATAACCAAGATTTTACTTTACATCAACGTAAAGCAAAATGCGTTACAACTCATTACAAATTTAAGACAACAAAATTTTTAGTTGACTTTGAACTCAAAATACATCACTGTAATTAACCAAATGATATAAGGTCATCTTAACACATTTGTTACATCGCTGTAATAAAATAAATAATACAACGTAAGCAAGATTTGACTTTACATCAACGTAATCAAAATGTGTTGCAACTCGTTACAAATTGAAGACATAATAATTTTTAGTTGATTTTTAAACTCAAATTTATTACAAGTTATTACATTAATGTAAAAAGTCTTTTATATAATGTAAATGACATGTTTTTAAGTCATGTTACATTGATGTAAATATAAGGATCCAAAAAAATATATAAAAAACTAGTCGAGATTATAACCAAATTAAAGAGAAAAATAAGACGAGTTTACTGGTGCAATTTTTATAAAAAATAAAATAATATATAAAAGTTATGAATGTTTAGAAAAAGAGGGTGTAAACTTTGAATAAAAAATTAATTTAATTAAATGTCTTAAATACCCTTTATTATTAAAAATTGAATCATGACACGTGTCACGATCTTATTCATTTTACTTTTAGATTAGCCATTAAATTAGAGTTATTGGGTTATTGATTTATCCATGAGTTATGATTTGAATAATACCCTATATATATAGGGCATGTATATTTTGAAAACCTATGTGAGATGAGAAAACTTTGCAAACCCAATACTTGGTACACAATTTGCCACATCATTATTTCCTTTTATTAATATTATTAAATACAAGGGCATTTATGTCTTTTACTCAATTTGTACCATCACACACTATTTTATTATTTTACCACCTTTTCTCTCATCCAATTCAAATCAAAAACAAAAAAATTAATTTTTAAATATTTCCCCCCTTTTACTTTCCCAACAAAAAATTTTGTTGAGCTAAAATTTTTAATAGCATGCTGGTTGTAGATAATTGTTGTCGTGTTACATCAATGTTACGGTGTTCAATTTCAGCTCAAAAACAAAAAAATTAATTTTTAAATACTTCTCATCTTTTATTTTTTATACCTTTTATTTTTCCCACCTTTTGTTTTCCTAAACTTTTTAAATATTTCCCACTTTTATTTTCTCACCATTTGTTCTTATTGAAATTAAATGTATGCTGACTTTATATAAGTGCTGTCGAGGTTACATCAATGTTACGGTGTTCGAAAATATTGTGTATATTTATTGTCATACCTAACACATTCCCCACATTGCTTAGTCTATATATATCTACACTTTAACATTTTTTTGTCAACGAATACTTTGTTTTCACCATTAATTTTCAAGCATGTCAAGCTCTAAAAAAATCTCCAATATCCGTCAAAGAAGAAGAGCCAGAAGATAAAATAAATATTAGCCATATATCAAATTCCGCGCCTAGATACGTTGATAAAATTTCGCACAATGATCCAACATCTATTGTAAAAGTCGAGAAAGTTGAATTTCTATTTGATTATGGTCCCTTTGATAATAAATGGGTTCTGAATAACCAATTTGATGATTATAATGTTCAAGACACATTACCATGTAAAGAAGAATCACCTAAAGAAAGAATAGTTCATGTTAAAAAAACAACAGATTTTTTCCCCAAACGAGAAGAAGATGCTATGTCTACCGAATTTTGCATTTTGTTATACTTAAATAACACATAATTTCATAATAAATATCCGAATTTTGCATTTCGTTATACTTAAATAAAAAAAATATTATTTCATAACAATGTTATGTATAATCGAGATTTTTTTATGGTTAGTAATATTTTATACAATCAGATACTTATAATCTAATATTATATAAACTAAAACTAAAATTACGTTTATGTTACATCTCGATGGATTTATTGAACAAATTTTTATATACACACTTATATTTTATTGTTTGTCATTTTTATGAAGTATCATAATTTGTCCTTTTATGTCTTTCTATAGTTGACATAGTACAAAGGGGTAGATTACCAATCTACCCTTTTTGTACCTTAGTGTACTATAACCAAATATTTTAAATCAAATTCTAACCACCTTACTTTTCAAAACTCATATCAACCATCCAAAAATTTAATCAAATGCTAGAAAATGGTTTCCAAAGTTTTCACATCTCAACTAGGTTTTCAAAATATACTTCCCCTATATATATATGTATCATATTAAATTCTAGTTATATACAAAATTATATATTTTTTAAAAAAAACAACAATAAAATGCAGAAAACTCATGAATTAATAGTCGAATGTACAAACATTGTATAACAAAAATAAAAATTACCCACCTTAATTTATATACGAAGGTTGTTAATTGTTAATTGTTATAAGTGGTGAATGAAGATGAAGATTAAGATTGTTCTTTGTTTAGAACATTCTAGAAATTATAATTTTCAGGAGCAATTTCCATTATAAACCGTATTTTTTTTAGTTTTAAATGTTATTCAATCATTAAGAACGGCTTCTACGATTGTTGCTTCTAATTAAAATTTCTAATCTCTTCTAATAATAAACTTCATAGTTTATATTACTAGTGGCACTTCATGGTGTGTACGTGAGTATATGTCCTTGTGTTACCAATATGTGTAGGATGTTTTTTTTTTTTATTAATGGACATGTTTAAAAATATATTAACAATATACTTAAATTAAAAAGGATCAATTACTCGAGTTTATGGTATGATTATTTAAAAAAAAAAAATTCACGCATGAAAAAATTATATGCACATTTAAAAAATGATAAAATTTGAAAAAAGTAAAAAAAAAATATTTATAACAAAAAATAAAAACATGCAAAAAATATACATTTAATTATAAAAATTTATGTTAATTTTTTTAGTTGAAAATTTAAATCTTACATCACCAACCAAGTTAATATAAAACACAATAAAAAATAATCAAATACTTGTAAATAGTTTAAATGGGACAACATGTGAACTTGATTGGGTTGACACGAACCCGACCTGTTTAGGTAAACGGGTTCCTAGGTTCAACTCGAACTCATTCATACCAAACTCAAACCTTCTAATTTTATGTTTGGTTTGTGTCATGTCAGAAATGAACACCCTCATAATTGAGACCCTCATCTAGTAATGCTTATGATCGATTTACTTAATATTTTTAATAATAATTATTGTTTGTAAATATGAATTCTGTATCATAATAAACTTATTAATTATCATTTTTCTAATTTTCTAAGAAGAAAAGAAGCATGTGTTAAGATTTGCACGTGGTTTGTGGACCATGGATTACTCAAGCTAATTAAAGAGATCATATCATACTTTTTCCTTCTATAAAGTTTGTCAAATTAATTTGCATTTAAAAAATATATAATTTTCAATTTTACAAACTTTTTATTATTATTATTTTGGTGTAAAAAAAAAACTATTATTTGCATGCGTACGTATATATTCGGATTATTCGAGTGTTTGACAGGGATTCAAAGCGTGGCTACCCCTAAAGAATGCACGTGAGGGAAGTCCATGAAATTTATCTTTGAGTGGTTTACAACCCAAGTTTGTGTTTCTTATACATATAATAAAATTTAAACATCTTAACTTCTTAATTAAAAAATAATAATAAAATAAAAAAAAATCAAGCAACTGTCTATGCAGTTATTCTGGTTGAGACCTTTAAAGTTGCCAGTTGTGGCACCGACATGTTAAACCTGTGAACCAAATCGGTGTTGGAACTAAATTTAAAAAATATGTTTTTCCCAAATCTTATTTTTCTACTACGGGGGGTTTGTTTTTCTTTTATTTCTAATACATTGTATTTTGTTAACATTATAAATTCATATCAAACAACTTACAATAATAAATAAATAATTGAAAAGACGTTTGTCACTTTGTGTCGTCTTCTCAGTCTTATTTTTTCTTTCTTTTTCTCATATTTATTAAATCATATATTTCACTATCTGATGTCTAATTTTTTTCTTGTGTATCTCTTCTTAAAATAATAATTATATTACAAGATTGTATTGATTCTACTAAAAAGGGTTTTAATTTGTAAAGAGGGCGGAAAATATTATGGAGTTCACATGTGACGTTTTTTTTTTTTAATTTTTTTTAAAAAAAAGTATTTTAATCATTGTGTTTTATACTTTAGTCGTTGTGCAATATATATTTGTCATTGTGTTTTATGTTTTAACTTATTTTTATCTTATTTTGGCATTGTTTTTTATGAATTAAATAAATTTTTGTTATTTAATTTTTATGTTTTACATATTAGAAGTATGTAATTGTTATTTTACTATTATGTTTTTCAAAACTCATAATTTTAAAAACATATTATCATAATTTTTAGAAAAATACATTTTCAACATTGTGTTTTACATTTATGTCATCGTACAATATATATTCATTATTGTTTTTTACGTTCAAAGTCATTGAATAATATCTATCCATCATTGTGTTTTATGTTTTATCATTTGGTGTAATCTTTATGATTGTTCTTTTATGTATTACAGTATTAGATAAATTTGTTGCTACCGTCATTATAATTTACATATAAAAAGTATACCTTTATGTTTGACCAATATGTTTTTTTTTATAAAATTCAACATTTAGAAAGAAAAAAATTAAGACATAATGACGAAAAAAAGAAACATTGATAAGCGGAAAGAAATACTAGCTAGAAAAAAGGCAAAATGACGCGTTAGAAATACAAGGTCATGGAAAACATATTTTTTTTGATTTTTTTATATGTCAATAGTATACTCGTTTTAAATATTAAAAAACACCTGTCTTTTTGTTTATTATGTTTTTTTAATAATATGAGAACATGACAAAAAAAAATCAACAAAGTGGATATGAATAAAATTCTTTTACATTAACCTTTTCTTTAAACTTGATCTCAACCATTAATTGTGGATCCAATGTCCTTAAATCTGTCGCACCCTAGGAAATCCCGTCCCTTTCGGGGGCGCGAGCACGACCAGTCAGGATCGCAGTCTCTGGTCATACAGTTGCGAGACCTACATGTCTGGTTGCATACGTACATCCAAATACTTGGACAAATCAGTTTTATAAAATCAGAGTTGCGGAAGTAAAAGTTTAAGTTGTCAAAACAACATTAAAGATATAAGTTGCGGAAGTAGAGTTAAACAGTTTTCAAAACAATAAAGAGTAATGGTGCGGAAGCGGTTTAAGTAATTAACATTGCATAACAAGATAAATGATAAATGTTCTCAAATGGCCTAAGACACTAAAACTGATGCATGGACTCCATCCTAGCATCCTAGTCCTCGTGCACGTGCCTTAGTTACCTGAGAAAACATGCGAGTAAAAAGGGTCTACACAATGGTTGGTGAGAGCACAGGTCTTTCATAAGCAGTAAACATCAAAATGTTTAAAGTAAATGTTGCTAGATTACATATCATTACAATGAAGTATCGATTGATAGCTAGTCAATACAGTTATATTATATGCGGGTTCGTACCGAAGCTGACAGTTGTGCCTCCTGCCATGTCCATCACTATTCTGACCTCCAGTTGGGTTGGCCTCCCAGGCACGATGGGTGGGGCTTGTCGGGCCCAAATAGTACTATTCAAGATTACCACGCTAGGCGCTCCGCGCTACTAATGGTCCGAGGAGTATCGCGAGGACTTTGAGTTGTGATGCGTGCCACACATATACATATAGTGATAAAGCATGTCCATATGTAAATAAAATAAGTTGTTTCAATATACAATTTATCATGGAATGTTTTCTCCCCCAAAGCTAGAAAAGATAAAAAGGGGCCGTGAACTCACTTGGTAAAGCAGTTTCGGTTTATGTGTGTTCGCTACCTGTGGGCGCTAGCAATCCTGGTAGGGGTGTTCAGAAAAACCGAAAACCGTTTAAAACCGATAACCGAACCGTATCCGTAACCGAAAAAACCGAACCGAATTCTGAATTCGGTTTTCGGTTCGGTTCCTAACCGTATCCGAATTCCGAATTCGGTTTTCGGTTCGGTTAACGGTTTTAGATATTTTTTGAATTTGGTTTGTTCGGTTAACCGATTAAACCGAATTCATAATTAAATTTATTATTTTTATTAATAATATATGGTTGAATTCGGTTAAATTCGGTTGAATTCGGTTTATTCGGTTTTTAACCGGTTTATTTGGTTTTTAATCGGTTTGTTCGGTTGAATTCGGTTTGTTCGGTTATAACCGAAACCGAACCGAATTGAATTCGGTTCGGATAACCATATCCCGAATTCGGTTCGGTTAATGGTTAGGGGGAAATTTTTTTGAAAACCGAACAAACCGAACCGAATAAACAGAACAAACCGTTAACCGAACCGATGAACACCCCTAAATCCTGGTTTATGTGTGTTCGCTACCTGCGAGTGCTAGCAATCCTGCTAGTAAGCACCTATAACCATATATGTGTGAGTATGTGTTTTGTGGTGTGTTGTAACCCATACAACTCCAAGTGTCGGTGTGCTCAACCGAGTGTATGTGTTGACTTGTGTTGACTCGACGAATCGTTGGTGACATGTTTGTTTTGTTAAGCCCGTTTAATATTTCATAAATACAAGTAGAACACCTACATGCATCCTATGACTCTAATCGTACAATGTCCACTTAAGTGACATGTAAGAATCGTAAAAGTTACCATTTTTGGAAAGTTTCTATTTTAGGGAAGTGTAGTTATGAAATCCCATTTCATAAATCTAATACTTTTAATATGTTTATAAAAACACGTTTAAACACTTAAAGTATGTCGTTTGCGCATAAATCGACATTTATGCCATTTTGCCCAAATAAAGTTTCCTAAAATAGTAAGTACTCGTTTAAAAGCTCGTTTTCACAAATCAAAGTTTTCAAATATGTTAGAAATCATTTTTTAACATATTTCAATAATTAAAGTTCACCAAAACATCTTAAAACATCAAAAGCCCTCTTTTGGTTTACAAAAGTTTCCATGTATAGTAAGTTTGTCTTAAAATCATATTTTCACAAAATTAAATACCCAAATGTGTTTCTAAACACTTCAATATGCATTTGACAACATCTACACATGCCTAACATGTCTAGATCATCACAAATCTATGACATGCAACATAAAAGTTTCCTTTTATGGCAAGTTTACCAAAATCATCACAATAAACTATCAAAACTCAATCCCATCAATCCTACATTCTAAAATCAGTAGATCTATATCAAAATCGCCAAGAAATTCGTGCACAATAGCCACATGGAGTTGCATGTGGGTGGATGTCCATGCATGTAGGTTTTTACCCCTTGCATGTTAGATCTATCACTAAATAAGCATATAAAACTACCTTAGATGCTCTAAAACACTGAGATGAAGCTGGATCAGGGACATGGCAGCCCTAAAACTCTTCTGGACAACAATGGTTTGCAGAAACAAGGTGGTGGTGGTGGTGCTCGAGCTCCAACAAGCTCCCTCCAATCTTCTTAGTGGTTCTCCCAAGCTTCCAAGCTTCAATGGTGTGCTCTAATGGATTCCAAGGGACCAAATGAGGCTGTAACAGAGGTTAGGGAAGAGAAGTAGCTGGTTGTTTGCGTGTGGGTTCGAGTATAATGAGTATTAGTAGGTTAGGCATCATTTTTGTGGCTTTTAAGAAATTTTTCAGCAATTTTGCTGTCAGGCGTACCGCCTAACGGGGAGTGGTGGCGCTAGGCGTAGCGCGCAGAACCGTCTTGGTCCGACTGGTTTCCTCGTCTCGCGCGTATTTCCAGGAAGAGGGGATTGGGTCTGGGCGTACAGCCTGGGCCTCCAGGCAATCCCAATAAGCGCAATTTCCTAGTTTGAATTCGTTTTCGCTCGTTTTTCGATTATTTCACGCTTATAACTCATCGTTTATCATCGTTTGGACTTTAATTACTATTCAATTGTTTGTTCACCAACGTTCGTGAGACTCGTGTGTGTTTTGATAATTCCTTGAATTATCGGTGATCGTTTGTGTTCGTGTTTCACGAAATGTTTGCACGCTTGATTAATCCTAACAACGTGTAATGCACAATTCAATAATTCCCCGAATTATTGTTTTGTGTTTGCTACACTTGGTTTCCAAAACCAATGTGCAATGTACGATTCGATAGTTCCTCGAACTATCGTTTCGCAGTTGTTTGTGTTTAGCTCATCTAACTAAACATAATTAAATGAAATGTAACAAGTATGAATGTGAAATACATAGAGTGTAAGAGTTGCAATTTACCTGAAATTGCCGGGTGTCACATCATCCATTTGTTGAAAGAAATTTCGTCCCGAAATTTGGTTGTTGTTGTAGTGTTTGAGAACAGAATCTTTCTGGTTGTCACATCAAGCCCTTGTTGAAAGGAAATTTCTTCCCAAAATTTATTCATTGTTGTCGGCGTTCGACGTTGTCTGTTTGAAGAGGAGAGATATTTGCGCATCATCTGATCTTCACGTTCCCACGTGAATTCAGGTCTACTTTTTGAATTCCATTGGACTCTGACAATCGGAATCCGACTCTGTTTGAGTTGTTTGACCTCACGGTCCATGATCTCTACCAGCTCTTCCACGAACCGTAGTTGTTCATCCACCTGGATCTCATCTAGTGGAATCACAAGTGTTTCATCAGATAAGCACTTCTTCAGATTTGAGACATGAAATACGTTGTGAACTCCATCAAGTTCAGCTGGTAGGTTGAGTTGGTATGCCACTGGACCAATCCTATTCGGGATCTCGAATGGTCCAATATACCGTGGGTTCAGTTTGCTTCGTTTTCCAAAACGAATAACACCTTTCCATGGCAAGACTTTCAGAAGGACTTTGTCTCCATCCTGAAATTCTAGAGGCTTTCGGCGTTTGTCGGCATAGCTCTTCTGACGATCTCGAGCTGCTGCCATACGGTTTCTAATCTGTACAATCTTCTCGGTTGTTTCTTGTACGAGTTCCGGGCCAGTGAGCTGACTGTCGCCCACTTCCGCCCAACAGATAGGTGATCGGCATTTCCTGCTATAGGGGCCTCAAAAGGCGCTGCCTTTATACTTGTGTGGTAGCTGTTGTTGTAGGAGAACTCTACCAATGGTAGGTGAGTTTCCCAGCTATTGCCGAAGTCTACGACGCACGGTCGTAGCATGTCTTTGAGAGTTTGTATGGTGCGTTCGCTCTGGCCATCCGTTTGTGGGTGGTATGCTGTACTCATATCCAACCGCGTACTAAGCGACTTTTGCAATGATTTCCAGAAGTTTGAAGTGAATCTAGCGTCTGGATCCGAAATGATGGAGATTGGCACTCCATGATGCGAGACTACTTGTTTAACGTAAATTCTGGCTAGCTTTTCCATTTTGTCATTTTCCTTGATCGCAAGGAAATGTGCCGACTTGGTCAGTCGGTCTACAGTTACCTAGATAGTGTCACATCCACTAGGAGTACAGGGTAATTTGGTAATGAAATCCATGGAGATTTGTTCCCACTTCCACATGGGAATCTCTGGTTGTGTAAGTAATCTATATGGCTTCTGGTACTCAACCTTGACTTTGGCACAAGTCAATTATTTGCTCACATAGGTGGCAATATCGGCTTTCATGTATGGCCACCAATAGAGGATTTTCAGATCATGATACATCTTATCAGATCCAGGGTGAATGGAATACCGGGACTTATGAGCTTCGTCCATCACAAGGTCTCGTACGTTTCCGTGATGTGGAAACCAGATGCGTTCCATGAAATAGTGTAAGCCATCGGCCTTTACTTCCAGTTGTTTCTCTATTCCCTTTAGTGATTCAGCCGCTAGGTTTTCTGCTTTAAGTATTACATATTTGTTCAGGGAGATTGGGATGGATGATAAGTTGTAAAGCTCGTACCCTCTTGGGTTTCGAGGTATTCTTCCGACTTAGGGCATCGGCCACTACATTGGCTTTCCCTGGACGATATTTGATAGCACGCTCATAGTCGTTCAGCAGTTCGAGCCAGCGACGTTGTCGCATGTTCAGTTATTTTTGCTCGAATATGTGTTGGAGACTCTTATGATCAGTGTATATAGTACACTTGGTGCCGTACAGGTAGTGTCTCCAGATCTTGAGTGCAAATACCACAGCTCCAAGTTCCAATTCGTGGGTGGTGTACTTCTTCTCTTGGATTTCCAGTTGACGAGAAGCATATGCGATCACCTTCTCTCGCTGCATCAGCACGCAACCGAGTCCTTGTATTGAGGCATTGCAGTATACTACAAAGTCGTTCGTTCCATTAGGAAGAGATAAGATAGGTGCACTACAGAGTTTCTGCTTGAGAAGTTGGAATGCAGCTTCTTGTTTGTCAGTCCAGAGATATTTCTTGTCCTTGTGGGTGAGAGCTGTGAGTGGTTGGGCTATCTTGGATAATCCTTCGATAAATCATCGATAATAGCCTGCCAAGCCTAGGAATTTTGGTTCCTCAGTTGGGTTCTTCGGTGCTTCCCAGTTCTTGATCGCCTCTATCTTAGATTTATCCACATGAATCCCTTGTTCATTAACAACATGACCCAAGAATTGGACTTCTCGAATACAGAAGTCGCACTTTGAGAGTTTAGCGTACAACTTCTCTTTTCATAGTAGTTCAAGAACCAATTGAAGATGCTCTTTGTGTTCTTCCTTGGTCTTTGAGTAGATAAGAATATCATCGATGAAAACAATGATAAACTTGTCGAGGTAGGGTTTGCACACTCTATTCATTAGGTCCATGAATACTGCAGGTACATTAGTTAGCCCGGATGGCATAACCAAGAATTCGTAATGGCCATACCGAGTGCGGAAATCTGTCTTGGGGATATCTTCCTCCTGAATCCTTAGCTGGTGGTACCCAGATCGCAGATGGATCTTAGAGTAGTAACTTGATCCTTGTAGCTGATCAAACATATCGTCGATTTGAGGTAAAGGGTATCGGTTCTTGATTGTTACTTTGTTCAATTCACGGTAGTCGATGCACATTCGAAACGTGCCATCCTTCTTCTTCACGAATAAGACCGGAGCTCCCCATGGTGAGAAGCTTGGTCTAATGAAACCCTTGTCCAACAACTCCTGGAGTTGATTGGACAGTTCCTGCATCTCTGAAGGTGCAAGTCGATAGGGTGCCCGTGCAATAGATGCTGTTCCTGGCGCGAGATCTATGCAGAACTCCACTTGTCGAGGTGGTGGTAGTCCTGGTAGATCCTCAGGGCATACGTCGGTATAGTCGCATACGACTGGGATGTCTTCTATTTTCTTTTCTTCTTCAGTCTTATTGGTGATAAGCACCAGAATGGCTGTGTATCTCTTTCTTAGGCATTTGTGAGCTTTCATGCACGATATAATGTTCAGATGAGTGTCGCTCCTTTCGCCGTTTATGTTTAAGGTTTCTCCACTAAGGAGAGGTATGCGCACAACCTTGTCGTGGCAAACCATTTCAGCTTGGTTTTCTGACAACCAATCCATGCCCACTACGACATCAAAACTGGCTAGTGTAACTAGCATGAGGTCGATCTTAAATTTATGGTTTGCTAGCTCTAAAGTGCATTCTTTCAAAATATGTTTGGTTACAATTGGTTTACCATCAGCTAGCTCTACAGTATACTCAACCTCTAAGGGTGTTGGGGTTATGGCAAGTATCTCACTAAAATCCTTATATATGAAACTTTTCTCAGCTCCAGTATCAAACAATACATAAGCATAATGATCGTTTAGGAGATACATACCTGTTGCAAGATTTGGATCCTTTTTGGCTTCCTTAGCCCCGATCACGAAGGCTCATCCCTTCGGACCATTGTTGTTTCCGTTGTTGTTCTTCAAATGTGGGCAGTCCTTCTTGAAGTGCCCAGGTTTTCCACATTCGAAGCAGCCCTTTGGTGCTTCGAGTTGTTATTGTTATGGTTGTGGGGTCTCTGTAAACAGTTCACCCCTGCAGTCTTTGGCGAGGTGTCCTCCTTTGCCACACCGTTGGCATCGGATAGAACCACACTGTCCCCAAAACATGGTGTAAGTTTCATTTATTGCACTTGGGGTGTTTGCCTGCATAGGTTCCTGAGTTTTGATTGGTTGGTATGGGTGGAGTGTAAGCTTGAGGTGACTCAAACTTACGCTGCTGAGGTGGTGGTTGAAGAGTGGAAGGTTTGTTCAGGGTGTTATCCCATTTGCGTTTGTTATCAGCAGGTTTGGCTACAGTACCACGGGGTGGTAAGAGTCCTTGAGCGACGGCTGAATCAGTGAGCTTGTGGGCCAGTCGCACAGCTTGTTGTAGGGTAACGGGGTCAGTAGAAAGTACCATTCCCTGGATTTGAGGTGGCAGTCCCTCGATATACTTTTCTATGTGCTTGTATGGTGGTGTTACCATCTCCGGGCACAGGTGTGCCAGCTCATATGATCGGGCAGTGTATGACTCGTCCTCGGAACCAATCATCTTATGGTTCCAGAATTCAGTTTCAAGTTTCTACACTTCACCGCGAGGACAGTATTCGCGGTTCAACATTCTTTTGAATTCGTCCCAAGGTAGGGCATTGGCTGCATCGAGCCCTAGGTTTTGGACATTTTCATTCCACCACGTGAGGGCAGCTCCCTTAAGAGTTCTAGCAGCGAACTTGACCCTGTCCTCGTTCCTGCAGTTGCTCATGGCAAAGGCCGACTCCGCCTTTTCCATCCAGCGTAATAGTCCGATGGCACCCTCAGTGCCGTTGAATGAGTGGGGTTTGTAGTCCAGAAACATTTTGAATGTGCAGAGGGGTGGATTGAGGTTTGGTCCTGAGATATGCAAAGAGGAGAATTTGATTCAGTATCGGGTAAACGCTTTGAAATGGAAACGAGTGATTATGATGCAAGGTGAATGTGAAATGAAATTCGTCATCTTGATCCTGTTGATGTTGATTGCGGTTAGCTTCCCGTGAAGCAAGCGCCTCCTCAACTCGTTCGTTGATAAGGGCGTTCAGTTCGGCCGCGGTTAGGTTAATGTTTCCTCGTCCTCCCGCGTCCCTGCGTCCTCCGCGTCTTCCAGCCATGATCTTCAAAGCGAGAATATGCGTTAGAGTGTTTCCAAGGATTAAAGTAGTGTGTGTGAATTATATGCAAGGAAAACAAGTATTGATTGACATATACAAGATGTAACATCAGTGCCGGATGCGTTGCCGGAACAGTGATCTCTACAGTAACTTGCACAGTAACTCAGGTACACACTACGTGAAATTATGTATATGCTATTGACACTTGATGCTTGCCACTAAACTATTATGCTATTGTTCTGAGATCTGGCTTAAACCTCATGGTTTAACAGTCAGAAACACATCAGACAACACAGAACTAACACACAAATGCTTGATTTAATGCTATTATGTATAAACGTATGCGAGGATAAACAAAACAAAACCAGAACAGAGGTCGTCGCAGAATGTTAAACCGATGAATTATTCGTACAGGTGACAATCTATACGAGTAAATCAGAAAGTTTAAAGTTCTGAAATGATGACTGAAAAGTAGAAAACAAGAATCAGAAAGTGAAACCAACGCCGTGTTTGTTCGGATGACGATTCGAACGAATACGCGCTAAGGTGACATGTTCTGACGAAACGAAAACGAATTACGAAACGAATGATAATAATGTAAGAAAAATCAACATTTAATATTTATTATGAATCACAATCTTTTAGAAAAAAAATAAAGTTATTTAGCTAAGATACATAAATACGCGAAAGAACTAACGAAGCACTTAAAGTAATAAATTACGATAAATAATTCAAGGAAAATTTAATTAAAACGTTTACTAGGAATAACCACCTTCTAATCATTCTAAAATAAATTCTTTTTATATAAGTTACAAAACACGCGCGTAACGTGCCGGAAACGAGAACCGAGCAACCGAAACGAACCCGAATACCTACGGGGTATATAAACTCCAAATGAGTCCATTTCTTCATTTATTACACTTTCCTTCTCTCTCTAAACCCACCAAACTGTTTTCTTCCTCTCTCTACAAGATTTGAACTTCCAAGCATCATATCTCACTCGTTTCTTGGTGAAATCACGAGTTCTTGGTGTCTACACGAAGCTAGCAACGTCCTCAACATAGAAGTACAGCTATTTTGAAGGTTTAACCGCATAAATTTGAGGTATGGAGCTAAGAATAACGTGAGAAATAGGGTTTTTATCACCCTAGTCGACCCACCACCATTAGCCGGTTCTAGGCCCAACCTTTTTCTTTGCTCGCACCTCTGAAAACCTTTTTCGGTATAACACCAACCTTGGGAAGGATCTGGAGCTGCGTGGTTCGATGATGAAGAGGATGGTGAGATGCAGGTTCATGAGATGGCAGCTGCGGCCGAACCCTTTTGAGTGCCGAACTTGCATGGCCACCAACCCTCACCAGCCGAACCTACTTCACCAGCCGAACCTCACCCCTGCCAACCTGGGTGGCGAACCAAGGAGCCCCGAACCATAGAGGAACGAACCTAGGGAAGAGCTGGACCCGGTATAGCCGAACCTTGCCGAATCTTTGAGGAGCGGCGAACCTAGAAGCCGGGGAACCCTAGACATCAGCCGAACCCAACTATAACTACCGAACCTCTGGTGAACCACGAACGCATGGGATACGAACCTTGTTGTTGTCGAACCCTAGACTTTCAACCGAACCCCGGAGCAACGAACCTAGCACCCACGAACCATCCTTCATGAACCATGCATGCATGGCGAACCTATCTGTTTGCCGAACCCAAAGGAGAACCGAATCTCCTCATGTGCAACGAACCTTGGCAAAAGCTGCTGAGTCGCGAACCTGTAGTATCCACCGAACCCTAGTGTCTATGAAACGGAAAGGATCTAACCTGGCCGAACCTTGTGCCCACGAACCCTCAGCCGAATCATTTAAGACCACCGAACCCTATGTATATGGCTAATAGGTTCGCTGACCTAAGGTGACCGGGTCCTAAGCCAATTGGCCACACGACCAAGACAACAACAATTCAGCCTGAACATCTTCACATAGCTCATGCGACCCATCTAGCTTGGCCTGTAATCACGACCTCAGTCCATGACATTTCATGTGGCTCAATGACCTTTGGTTCGGCCCAATTAAAATTGGGTTGATCCATGTGAAGAATTCGGCCCATATGACAAATAAAGTAAAAACACTTTGAAACGATACTAATGATAACTTGCGTGGGATTAACAACTTAAACTACAACAAAGATGGGAAATAGTTAAGAAACAAAGATGAAACAAAGTAAGTTAGAAACCACATGTTAGTTTCAAGTAGAAATCTAAGTGTTTTACTTAAATAATGTTGAAACCCTAAATTTTTACAATTATGATGCAACAAACCATTACGAGTCTAATGGTGACAACAAGTGCACTAAACATATAATAGGAAGACATGTTATGTCAACATAAGTAATAACAAGTGAACAAGGGCCGAATAAAGACCGAGACTCTTGAGTGTTAGCCAACTTTAGGGCTAACACATACACACACGCAAACCACTACAACTTGTACTTATAAGTTGCAAACAACATGAAATCAATACAGGATCGTGAATACTACCACAAACACAACAACGAGCGCGTGCATTCTTGTTTATACTTAGTCAACCACTTCAAACACAAGGTGATTTCATTTGTCCCTTTTCAAAGATATTTGTTTTTACCTCGGGACTGAGAAGCGTGCTATACATTTTAAACAATTATTGAAATGTTTATTAAATGCTTTTACACTTGGTCATGATGCTTATACTGATGCTTAAGCTTGTAACTCTTGTTCTGGAAGCTAGGGACTAAGACTTAAACTATATGCTTTATGCTTATGCTATAAACTCAATGCTTAAACTATATGCTCGATGCTTATGCTATAAACTCTATGCTCAAACTATATGCCTTATTCTTATGCTATAAACTCAATGCTTAAACTATATGCTCGATGCTTATGCTATAAACTCTATGCTCTAACTATATGCTAATACTTGAAGCTAAATGCCCAAAGCTATGATTGTATGCTAAATGCTAAGCTTGTATCTATTCATGGGCTACGTAATTGCTAAACATTGCTAAAGCAAAGCTTGTACCCATGCATTGAGATACGTGAAAGCTAAACTATGCGAATGCTAAGCTTTATCTATATATGAGATACGTAATTGCCAAACATTGCTAGAGCAAGGATTGTATCAGCATATATGAATATGTGAATGCTAAACTATGTGTGTGCACAACTTGTGTCTATATAGGAGATACGTAAGTGCCAAACATTGCTAAAGTAAGGCTTGTATCTGCATATATGAGATACGTAAACGCTAAACTATTCGGACGCTAAGGCCAAACCAATTCATGAGATACGTAATGGCTAAACATTGCTAGAGCAAAGCTTGTATCTAGACGTGGGCTACGTAATTGCTAAACATTGCTAGAGCAAAGCTTGTACCCACGCATGAGATTGGTGAAAGCTACACTATGATTTTTGAAACAATGGTGCTTGTACAACTACTCTAAAGCTAATTTACATGAATGCTATAAACTTGGAAACTCTTAAACAGTAGTACACTAAAGCTATGATGAAGACTGGATTGAATGGTAGGTAAAATGCTTAATTATCGTTAACAACAGTGTCATATGCGGATTAGCATGTGGTGGGATGGCGTCTGGGCGGGTTGTAGGCTCGACCCTTTCGTATGCCCTATATATAAGCATACCGATTTGGATATTACATGTGATGTTAATGAGGTTAAGGTTTTACCGTAACAGGTTTGCTAAAGCTATTTTTCCACAAATAAACTATATGAACTCACCAACCATTGTATTGACTTTGTTTTCTTACATGCTTTCTCAGGTGACGTACAGGAGTAGGCTAAGGCTTCAGGATTGTATACTAGGATGCCCAGATAGAGGACCTAGTAGACTTTTGGAAAGCACATCTTTTGTTATTGATACGAATCACTTTTGACATCTTGTACAGTTACAAGATAGTAAACATTTGATTCTTTTGATAGGTTTACTTAGTTAAATTACCGAACATTGATATTGTAATTTAACTTTGTAATCCTAGTTTAATGCTTTATTGTGCTTTAGTTATTCTCAATGTTGATGCTATGTAAACAATCTGATCATCACGATTATCACTCACGATTTGCGCCCCGGGTAACCTTCCGCCCGGCGGGGAAGTCGATCCGTCCCGCCGGCTTGGGGTGTGACAGATTGGTATCAGAGCTCAAGGTTATAGAGAATAATAGGTCATTTACTTAAACGGTTTGGCCTAGACTATAACTTAGGGACCCTCATTTAGAGAACATAGGACATATGTTTGCATCGTGTCTTGTGCATTCGATCACTGCACTAACCAAATTTCTTTTGGTTATGATCAGAATGCCTCCTGGAAGACAACCGACCCCGCAAGCCTCTGCACCTCACTCATCTACTCCCACACCACCAGATTCACCACTACTGCCACCTCCTCCTCCTCCACTTAACCCACCTCCGGGTTCGAGCACGAATCAGATACTCGATCCTGCTACTATTGCTTTGGCAACACTTCTGAGCAGCCAGCTGACGAACCAACTGAAGGATGTCATCCCTGAGATGATTAACATGATCCAAGACCACGACAACAATTCTGGCCACACTACTGGAGAAGCTAGTGGAAACACTGGCACTACTTCCGACTGCTCCTACAAGTCATTTGTGGGATGCAAACCACCAAGCTTTACTGGTGTCGAAGGAGCTGTTGGACTAATCCAATGGCTAGAGAAAATGGAGAATTCCCTGGACATAAGCAGTTTTCTGGAACATCACAAGGTTCGATATGCTGCTGGGTCTTTCAGCAAACGGGCCTTAACGTGGTGGAACTCGCAAATCAGAGCTCGAGGCAGGGATGAAGCACTAGCAATGCCTTGGGCAGATTTCAAAATCCTCCTGACGAATGAATTATGTCCCAAACACGAACTACAGAAGCTGGAAGTTGAACTCTCAAACCATGTGATGAAGGGAGCTGATCACATGACCTTCACCACTCGCTATCATGAATTGGTAGCTTTGGTGCCAGAAATGGTACCAAATCTGGAAAAGCTGATCGACAGATATGTGGGAGGGTTACCCTCCTGCATTCAAAGCATTCTGCTGGCTGCAAACCCTGCAACTCTGGAGTCAGCCATCTCTCTCTCAGCTAAACTCACTGATGTGATGGTAAAGTCAGGAGTGTTGAAGAATGACACGAGAAAATCTAAGGAAGAACCGACAAAGAAACCTGAGCACCATCAAAAGAAGAAGCAAAAGGTTGTCAAGAACTATGCAGCCATTGTACCTCTAAGACAAGCTCCTGTTGTACCTGTTAATGCTGCACCTAAGAACTATGTTGGAGTGCATCCTCAGTGTACCCACTGCAAGTATCATCATCATGCTGCAGCACAGTGTAGGAAGTGCACAAATTATGGTCGATTTGGCCACTGGGTTGCACAGTGCCACACTCCCTCAACACAAGCTACCAACAATGCAGCCAGAGCATTACCTCCACCACCACCAGGAAACAACAACAACAACAGAGGATGCTACAACTGTGGAGAAATGAGTTATTTCTCCAAAGACTGCCCAAAGAGAGTGCAACAAGGAGCACAAGCACCTCGTGGACGGGCTATTGTCATCGGAGCGAATGCAGCACGCCAAGACCCTAACGTGGTCACTGGTACATTTCTTTTACATGACTCTTATGCATCTATTCTGTTTGACACTGGTGTAGACCAGAGTTTTATTTCATCTGATTTTGCACGTCAACTTAATCTTACTGAGGAAACTTTAGACTCTCCTTACATTATCGAGGTAGCGAATGGGAAGCAAATTACAGTTAGCACTATACTTAGGAACTGCCCACTTACACTCACAGATCACACATTCACCATCGACTTGTTACCGATGGAGTTGGGCAGTTTCGACATCATCGTTGGGATGGATTGGCTATCTCTCAATAGAGTAGAAGTTATCTGTTTCGAAAAGCTACTTCGGATTCCAGTGGCGAATGATCGTGTATTGGAAGTTCGTGGGGATCAAGCGAAGCGAATTGTCAAAATCATATCCTGCATAAAAGCGCGTAAGTGTCTGCAGAAGAAATGTATAGCCTTCTTGGCTCACGTGGTGGAAAAGGAGAAAGACAAGAAAACGATACAAGACGTTCCGATAGTAAAGGAATACCTCGAAGTGTTTCCTGAAGACCTGCCCGGTTTGCCACCCGTGCGACCGGTAGAGTTTCGTATTGATCTAATTCCTGGAGCAACACCTGTTGCTAAATCTCCTTACAGGTTAGCACCTTCGGAGATGCAAGAACTGTCGAACCAACTACAGGAGCTACTTCACAAAGGTTTCATCCGGCCGAGCTACTCACCTTGGGGAGCTCCGGTTTTGTTCGTGAAGAAGAAGGATGGATCTTTTTGTATGTGCATAGACTACAGGGAGCTTAACAAACTAACCATCAAGAATCGGTATCCATTACCGAGGATTGATGATTTGTTTGATCAATTGCAAGGAGCTCAATACTTTTCGAAGATCGATTTGCGGTCCGGATATCATCAACTCAGAGTTCAAGACGAAGATATAAAAAAGACGGCGTTTCGTACCAGATACGGGCATTATGAGTTCATGGTGATGCCTTTTGGATTAACGAATGCACCTGCGGTTTTCATGGATCTCATGAACCGAGTGTGTAAGCCGTATCTAGATCAGTTTGTTATTGTGTTTATTGATGACATATTGATCTATTCCAAAAGCAAAGCAGAGCACGAACAACATGTTAGAATGATCTTGGAACTTTTGAAGGAAGAGAAACTCTATGCCAAATTCTCTAAGTGTGAATTTTGGTTAAAAGAGGTTCAATTTCTGGGTCATGTAGTCAACAGCGAAGGAATACATGTAGACCTTGCCAAGATCGAAGCAATAAAGGACTGGGACACTCCGAAGACACCGACGGAGATACGTTCCTTTCTAGGCTTAGCAGGCTATTGCAGAAGGTTTATCTTAAACTTTTCTAAGATAGCCCTGCTGCTCAAAAAGCTAACACAGAAAAGCGAGCCGTTTGTTTGGGAACATAAGCAAGAAGATGCCTTTCAAATTCTGAAGCAAAAGCTATGTGATGCTCCAATCTTATCTCTTCCAGACGGTTGTGATGACTTTGTAGTGTATTGTGACGCGTTCCATCAGGGACTCGGCTATGTGCTGATGCAACGAGACAAAGTTATCGCGTATGCCTCGAGACAATTGGAAGTTCATGAGAAGAACTACACTACTCAAGGTCTGGAACTGGGAGCAGTGATATTCGCATTAAAGATTTGGAGACATTACTTATATGGCACCAAGTGTACCATATTCACCGATCACAAGAGTCTGCAACACATATTTGATCAGAAGGAACTCAACATGCGACAGCGACGTTTGGTTGAGCTTCTGAATGATTACAATTGCGTAATCAAGTATGATCCGGGCAAGGCAAACGTTGTAGCGGGTGCTTTGAGTCGGAAGGAACGGGTCGAACCCTTGCGCGTCAGAGCAATGGGGATGACAGTGCAGACAAGCTTACACGACAACATTATTCAAGCACAACAAGAGGCTGTTGAACGAGGAAACTTGAAGAAAGAACTAGATTGTGGAGCAGAAAAGCAACTTGAAACAAAGCCTGATGGAATCATCTACTACAAGGATCGTGTATGGATTCCTACAGTGGATGAGTTGAGAAAGCTTATTTTTGATGAAGCACACAAGACCAAGTACTCTGTGCACCCTGGTGCGGATAAAATGTACCAAGATTTACGGGCGTTTTATTGGTGGCCGGGTATGAAGAAAGACATAGCCGAGTACGTTGGTCGATGCCTTACGTGTGCCAAAGTGAAGGCGGAACACCAGAAACCGTCAGGTTTACTGGAGCAGCCTGAAATTCCACTTTGGAAGTAGGAACAGATAGCTATGGACTTTGTCACCAAGCTACCCCGCACTTCCAGTGGACATGACACTATTTGGGTTATCATTGACCGATTAACAAATCTGCTCATTTCTTGCCAATGCGAGAAACTTACACGATGGATAACCTGGCGAAACTCTATATCAGCGAGATAGTGGTACGCCATGGTGTGCCATTGTCTATCATCTCAGATCGTGATAGCAGATTCACATCAAGGTTCTGGCAATCATTGCAGAAATCTCTGGGGACACACTTAAACTTGAGTACAACTTACCACCCACAAACGGATGGTCAAAGCGAACGTACTATACAGACCCTGGAGGACATGTTGAGAACTTGTGTTCTAGACTTCGGTGGGAATTGGGATTCTCATTTGCCACTGATCGAATTCTCGTACAACAACAGCTATCATAGTAGCATCGGATGTGCACCGTTCGAGGCTCTCTACGGTTGAAAATGTTGATCGCCGATCTGTTGGTCTGAAGTGGGAGATAATCGAATAACTGGGCCAGAACTCATTCAAGAAACTACAGACAAAATTGCTCAGATACAACAAAGACTACAAGCAACCAGAAGCAGACAAAAGAGCTATGCCGACAAACGACGCAAGCCGTTGGAATTCCAAGTGGGAGACCGCGTCATGTTGAAGGTATCCCCATGGAAAAGCGTAGTCCGTTTTGCAAAGAAAGGCAAACTAGCACCATGTTACGTAGGACCGTTCGAGATTGTCGAACGTATTGGTCCTGTGGCGTACAGACTTAGACTACCAGATGAACTTAGTGGTGTACACGACGTGTTTCACGACTCAAACTTGAAGAAATGCTTAGTTGATGAATCGCTCGTCATACCAGTTGAAGAAATTCAATTGGATGAACACTTAAACTTTGTTGAAGAACCTTTGGAGATTATGGATCGCAAGGTTAAACAACTGAGGCGAAGCCGTATCCCGATCGTTAAAGATCGTTGGAACTCGAAGCGCGGACCTGAGTTTACTTGGGAACGCGAAGATCACATGAAGTCTAAGTATCCCCAACTGTTTACAGAGGAAGACGTACCGGATAACGATTGTTAAATTTCGGGACGAAATTTCTCTAACAAGGGGAGACTGTAACATCAGTGCCGGACGCGTTGCCGTAACAGTGATCTCTACAGTAACTTGCACAGTAACTCAGGTACACACTACGTGAAACTATGTATATGCTATTGACACTTGATTCTTGCCACTAAACTATTATGCTATTGTTCTGAGATCTGACTTAAACCTCATGGTTTAACAGTCAGAAACACATCAGACAACACAGAACTGACACACAAATGCTTGATTTAATGCTATTATGTATAAACGTATGCGAGGATAAACAAAACAAAACCAGAACAGAGGTCGTCACATAATGTTAAACCGACGAATTATTCGTATAGGTGACGATCTGTACGAATAAATCTGAAAGTTTAAAGTTATGAAATGATGACTAAAAAGTAGAAAACAAGAATCAGAAAATGGAACCAACGCCGTGTTTGTTCGGGTGATGATTCAAACGAATACGCGCGAAGGTGACATGTTCTGACGAAACGAAAACGAATTACGAAAGGAACGATAATAATGTAAGAAAAATCAACATTTAATTTTTATTAGGAATCACAATCTTTTAGAAAAAAATAAAAAAAAATAAAGTTATTTAGCTAAGATACATAAATATGCGAAAGAACTAACGAAGCACTTAAAGTAATAAATTACGATAAATAATTCAAGGAAAATTTAATTAAAACATTTACTACGAATAACCACCTTATAATCATTCTAAAATGAATTCTTTTTATATAAGTTACAAAACACGCGCGTAACGTGCCGGAAACGCGACGGAAACGAGAACCGAGCAACCGAAACGAACCCGAATACCTACGGGGTATATAAACTCCAAATGAGTCCATTTCTTCATTTATTACACTTTCCTTCTCTCTCTAAACCCACCAAACCGTTTTCTTCCTCTCTCTACAAGATTTGAACTTCCAAGCATCATATCTCACTCGTTTCTTGGTGAAATCACGAGTTCTTGGTGTCTACACGAAGCTAGCAGCGTCCTCAACATAGAAGTACAGCTATTTTGAAGGTTTAACCGCAGAAATTTGAGGTATGGAGCTAAGAATAACGTGAGAAATTGGGTTTTTATCACCCTAGTCGACCCACCACCATTAGCCGGTTCTAGGCCCAACCTTTTTCTTTGCTCGCACCTCTGAAAACCTTTTTCGGTATAACACCAACCTTGGGAACGATCTGGAGCTGCGTGGTTCGATGATGAAGAGGATGGTGAGATGCAGGTTCATGAGATGGCAGCTGCGGCCGAACCCTTTTGTGTGCCGAACCTGCATGGCCACCAACCCTCACCAGCCGAACCTACTTCACCAGCCGAACCTCACCCCTGCCAACCTGGGTGGCGAACCAAGGAGCCCCGAACCATAGAGGAACGAACCTAGGGAAGAGCTGGACCCGGTGTAGCCGAACCTTGCCGAATCTTTGAGGAGCGGCGAACCTAGAAGCCGGGGAACCCTAGACATCAGCCGAACCCAACTATAACTACCGAACCTCTGGTGAACCACGAACGCATGGGAGACGAACCTTGTTGTTGTCGAACCCTAGACTTTCAACCGAACCCCGGAGCAACGAACCTAGCACCCACGAACCATTCTTCATGAACCATGCATGCATGGCGAACCTATCTGTTTGCCGAACCCAAAGGAGAAACGAATCTCCTCATGTGCAACGAACCTTGGCAAAAGCTGCTGAGTCACGAACCTGTAGTATCCACTGAACCCTAGTGTCTATGAAACGGAAAGGATCTAACCTGGCCGAACCTTGTGCCCATGAACCCTCAGCCGAATCATTTGAGACCACCGAACCCTATGTATATGGCTAATACGTTCGCTGACCTAAGGTGACCGGGTCCTAAGCCAATTGGCCACTCGACCAAGACAGCAACAATTCAGCCTAAACATCTTCACATAGCTCATGCGACCCATCTAGCTTGGCCTGTAATCACGACCTCAGTCCATGACATTTCATGTGGCTCAATGACCTTTGGTTCGGCCCAATTAAAATTGGGTTGATCGATGTGAAGAATTCGGCCCATATGACAAATAAAGTAAAACCACTTTGAAACGATACTAATGATAACTTGCGTGGGATTAACAACTTAAACTACAACAAAGATGGGAAATAGTTAAGAAACAAAGATGAAACAAAGTAAGTTAGAAACCACATGTTAGTTTCAAGTAGAAATCTAAGTGTTTTACTTAAATAATGTTGAAACCCTAAATTTTTACAATTATGATGCAACAGACCATTACGAGTCTAATGGTGACAACAAGTGCACTAAACATATAATAGGAAGACATGTTATATTAACATAAGTAATAACAAGTGAACAAGGGCCGAATAAAGACCGAGACTCACGAGTGTTAGCTAACTTTAGGGCTAACACATACACACACGCAAACCACTACAACTTGTACTTATAAGTTCCAAACAACATGAAATCAATACAGGATCGTGAATACTACCACAAACACAACAACGAGCGCGTGCATCCTTGTTTATACTTAGTCAACCACTTCAAACACAAGGTGAGTTCATTTGTCCCTTTTCAAACATATTTGTTTTTACCTTGGGACTGAGAAGCATGTTATACATTTTAAACAATTATTGAAATGTTTATTAAATGCTTTTACACTTGTTCATGATGCTTAAGCTTGTAACTCTTGTTATGGAAGCTAGGGACTAAGACTTAAACTATATGCTTTATGCTTATGCTATAAACTCAATGCTTAAACTATATGCTCGATGCTTATGCTATAAACTCTATGCTCAAACTATATGACTTATGCTTATGCTATAAACTCAATGCTTAAACTATATGCTCGATGCTTATGCTATAAACTCTATGCTCAAACTATATGCTAATACTTGAAGCTAAATGCCCAAAGCTATGATTGTATGCTAAATGCTAAGCTTGTATCTATTCATGGGCTACGTAATTGCTAAACATTGCTAAAGCAAAGCTTGTACCCATGCATTGAGATACGTGAAATCTAAACTATGCGAATGCTAAGCTTTATGTATATATGAGATATGTAATTGCCAAAAATTTCTAAGTATTGAATTTCTGGCCTCGTCGCGGTACGCGAAGGCTATGTTGAGGGTTCTCCGCGGTACGCGATGCATGAAAAATATCTGAGATTCCCGGATTTCTTCGTGGTACGCGAAGCTTTCTTAGGCTTCTCGTCGCGGAACGCGACGGGTGAGGCGGTGGAGAAAGTTGATCTTCTTCACCAGATTTCATGCAGAAAGTTTATATTTTTATCATCTTGAACTCTCTTCGACTTCAGACGAAAAACACAACCAAATCAGCATCCAAACACCATTTTGAAGCCATCAGAAGCCGTAGATCGTACCAGGGATCATATCTACGAGTACTGATCGTTGTTTTAACCGCAGAAATCCATCTGATTAGGTAATGATTCGTTTTAACTTTCTAGTTTGATTTTGATTGATTAGATCTTGATTTTGAACGTAATGACATGGTTAGGATTGTTGATTATTGCCTAGATGATGGCTAGGATTGGTTATAAACAAAGAACACGATGTTTTAACGGTTAAATCCTTGTTTTGATCCGTTGTAATGTCTGGTTTGCATGAAAGCATATCCATGATTATAATGGTTTAAACCATTTGATTATGACAATGTAGGTGATTAGTTTGATTAATCTTTGAAATGCAAGGTTAAATCCAAGTGTTTCAAACTAATCACGATCATTAACATACTCATTGGAACGATTATCTGATGTTTAGGATAACAGTCAGATTAGTATGTTAAACATGGTTATTATACGTATTCTAATACTACATTGTGATATTTCATGATATTTGGGTAATCAATAATACGGATTGATCATTCCTAAGCCATTAACCCATCTAGAAACTGTTTTAGCATTATAATCAACAACATTAACTATTTGGTTAATCCTAGATTATTCTGATTAATCAAGAGTGTCATCAACCTTGTATTAGGAATCTAATCCAATGTAGGTTCCTACATTATCATACATTGTATGATACAACATCAAAATTAACCAACTAAATATTTAATATCGGTTTGATGACTCTCAAAGCAATGTCTTTGACATTGAACGTTCAGAAAGATCTAATGAGTAACTTAAAACCTATATAACTCATTAAATATAAATAAATGCAGAATCACCCCTTTATTATCAGTTTGGGAGATATTCTGCTACCTCTATATTATCAGGTGAGTTTCGTACAACCCCTTTTCTTTTTAATCTTTTATAAACATCGGGGTAACACTGTGGAACTTTTCAGAACTATATGATATTTATCACTGTTATCTGCGTGATTTCATGTGATAGTTAAGAACTTATGGATTTCATGGGATTTTGCCGTAGATCGAGAACTCTGCCAAGGAACTTAAAAGTCCTCATTTTTTAACTGTATCTAGTGAACCCATGAAGGGCCGAACAGGAAACAATGATAGTACTATCGGCTGACCACCCATTTGCTAGGAGTCTGCAACTCCCCGTGCTGTGAATGTTTGTTACCTGTTTCCTGAACTTCTTAATGTGGTGGTAGGTATTAAGACAATGAGGCATTAAGATGTTACCGACGGGTAGTATCTTATAGATCGAGAACTGTCCGAAAGGAACTAGATACGGGTCCCATGGTTATCTAGAACAAAACATTTTGAGAACTTATAATTACATATCCTATCATATTGTGGAACTTGAACTGTATGATCTCACTAGCTTTGTGCTGATGTTTTCAAATTTAAACCTTTTTGCAGGAAGACAGTGACTACCGAGTGAGGCAGCACTTTAAGCGTTTGTATTTAAATAATGTAATAAATTTAGTTTTTATAGTGTAATTGTTAGTTGTGATTGCGACACCCTTGTAATGTATTTCTTTTAAGTTAATCTGTGTGCTTGTGATATCGGATCAAGTAAGTCACCCCTTATCTCTGAGACATCACCACTATGCTTCCGCAACCGTTTCAATGACATCATCAACCGGTGACGAGAGGTGGGGGTGTGACATAATGAGGTTAAGTTTTTACCATAACAGGTTTGCTAAAGCTATTTTTCCATAAATAAACTATATGAACTCACCAACCATTGTGTTGACTTTGTTTTCTTACATGCTTTCTCAGGTGACGTACAGGAGTAGGCTAAGGCTTCAGGATTGCATACTAGGATGCCCAGATAGAGGACCTAGTAGACTTTTGGAAAGCACATCTTTTGTTATTGATACGAATCACTTTTGACATCTTGTACAGTTACAAGATAGTAAACATTTGATTCTTTTGATAGGTTTACTTAGTTAAATTACCGAACATTGATATTGTAATTTAACTTTGTAATCCTAGTTTAATGCTTTATTGTGTTTTAGTTATTCTCAATGTTGATGCAATGTAAACAATCTGATCATCACGATTATCACTCACGATATCGCGCCCCGGGAAACTTTCCACCGGGCGGGGAAGTCGATCCGTACCGCCGGCTCGGGGTGTGACACAAGATTTTCAATATCAGATAATAGTCTTGATATCTAATAAGTTGTACTGGTTACAATTCATTGAATACCAAAACATCAAAATTCCCAAAACATCTAGTACTGAGACACAATCCGTCTCTACTAAGTCTATGCTAATTTAATCGAAGGCATTATCGATGGTGGAATCAGAATCAGCATCCTCTGTCGATTCCTCTCCTCAGTGTCAGGCTCTTCTGGAACTGGATCGGTGATCCTGTTCTCTAGGTCATCAATTCTAGCTTCAGCGATGGCAGCTCGGTCTTCAGCCACCTGAAATAGTGTCAAATGGGTTATATCCTAATCCATCTTGTTGGCTTTACTACAGAGTTCTGCGTGTTGAGTGTTTGTATATCTTAGCTCTTCTATGAGACACTCGATTCGATTGTCTGCCCATGCCAGGTCCCGAGTCATTCTGGCAATAACATCCGACTCAAGACACTGCCTCTTAGGCTCAGGTGGTTCTAGTATGGGTGATGCACAGTTAGGTGACTCCTCCACGGGGTCCTCCTTAGGATCCTCGTCAGAGTCGTTATCGTGATATTCCTCAGGATCCTCATCCGAAACCTCCACGGGATCATCCGATACTAGAAGGTGCTGGTCAGGTGACTCTACGGTCACTGGTAACGGTGATGCAGATAGTTCTGGAGCTATCGGCTCCTCCTCGTCGTGTGCAATCACATGCGGTGACAATGGTGACGCCATATCTATAATGCGCGTAATTAAGTATATGTAAAATCATGTATGCAAGTACGTTAGTACTATTACTACTAACACTATGTGTGTGGAGACTAGTGGTTATAGACTAAGTTCACAAAATACAAACCTAATTCGGAATAACCGGAGGCTCTGATACCAATATGTCGCACCCCGAGAAATCTCGTCCTTTTCGGGGGACGCGAACACGACCAATCAGGATCGCATTCTCCGGTCATACAATTCCGAGACCTACATGTCTAGTTGCATACGTACATACAAATACTTGGACAAAACAGTTTTATAAAATCAGAGTTGCGGAAGTAAAAGTTTAAGTTGTCAAAACAACATTAAAGATATAACTTGCGGAAGTAGTTGCATCCGAAACCTCCACGGGATCATCCGATACTAGAAGGTGCTAGTCAGGTGACTCTACGGTCACTGGTAACGGTGATGCGGGTAGTTCTGGAGCTATCGGCTCCTCCTCGTCGTGTGCAATCACATGCGGTGACAATGGTGACGCCATATCTATAATGCGCGTAATTAAGTATACGTAAAATCATGTATGCAAGTACGTTAGTACTATTACTACTAACACTATGTGTGTGGAGACTAGTGGTTATAGACTAAGTTCACAAAATACAAACCTAATTCGGATTAACCGGAGGCTCTGATACCAATCTGTCGCACCCCGAGAAATCTCGTCCTTTCCGGGGGCGCGAACACGACCAATCAGGATCGCATTCTCCGGTCATACAATTCCGAGACCTACATGTCTAGTTGCATACGTACATACAAATACTTGGACAAAACAGTTTTATAAAATCAGAGTTGCGGAAGTAAAAGTTTAAGTTGTCAAAACAACATTGAAGATATAAGTTGCGGAAGTAGTGTTAAACAATTTTCAAACCAATAAAGAGTAATTGTGTGGAAGCGGTTTAAGTAATTAATATTACATAACAAGATAAATGATAAATGTTCTCAAATGGCCTAAGACACTAAAACTGATGCATGGACTCCATCCTAGTCCTCGTGCGCGTGCCTTAGTTACCTGAGAAAACATGCAAGTAAAAAGGGTCAACACAATAGTTGGTGAGAGCACAGGCTTTTCATAAGCAGTAAACATCAAAATGTTTAAAGTAAATGTTGCTAGATTACATATCATTACAATGCAGTATCGATTATTAGCTAGTCAATACAATTATATTATATGCGGGTTCGTACCGAAGCTGACAGTTGTGCATCCCGCCATGTCCATCACAAGACAATGGCAAAGTGTATTGGTCAATATTGCACCCATTCCGACCTCGAGTCGGGTTGGCCTCCTAGGCGCGATGGGTGGGGCTTGTCGGGCCCAAATAGTACTATTCAAGATTACCACGCTTGGCGCTCTGCGCTACTATCGGTCCGAGGAGTATCGCGAGGACTTTGAGTTGTCATGCGTGCCACACATATACATATAGTGATAAAGCATGTCCATATGTAAATAAAATAAGTTGTTGTTTCAATATACAATTTATCATGCAATGTTTTCTCCCCCAAAGGTAGAAAAGATAAAAAGGGGCCTTGAACTCACCTGGTAAAGTAGTTCCGGTTTATGTGTGTTTGCTACCTGCGAGTGCTAGCAATCCTGCTAGTAAGCACCTATAACCATATAGGTGTGCGTATGTGTTTTGTGGTGTGTTGTATCCTATACAAATCCAAGTGTCAGTGTGCTCAACCGAGTGTATGTGTTGACTTGTGTTGACTCGACAAATCGTTGGTGACACGTTTGTTTTGTTAAGTCCGTTTAATGTATCATAAATACAAGTAGGACACCTACATGCATCCTATGACTCTAATCGTACAACGTTCACTTAAGTGACGTCTAAGAATCGTAAAAGTTACCATTTTTGGAAAGTTTCCATTTTAGTAAAGTGTGGTTATGAAACCCCATTTCATAAAGATAATACATTTAATATTTTTATAAAAGCACGTTTAAACACTTAAAGTATATCGTTTGTGCATAAATCGCCATTCATGCCATTTTCCCAAATAAAGTTTCCTAAAATAGTAAGTACTCGTTTAAAAGCTTGTTTTCACAAATTAAAGTTTTCAAATATGTTAGAAATCATTTTTAAACATATTCCAATAATCAAAGTTCACCAAAACATCTTAAAACATTAAAAGCCCTCTTTTGATTTACAAAAGTTTCCATATTGTAACATCTGTGCCGGAATCATTATCGGAACAGTAGTCTGTACAGTAACTCAGGTACGAACTAGGAGAAATACTTAGAAGCTATTAACATTCGATGCTAAACATAAACTATTACACGATGTTTCTGAAATTCTGTTTTAAATCTCATGGTTTAAACAGTCAGAAACACATCAGACAATCATGAACAGATGCATACATGCTTGGTTTTGTATTATTAGGTTTAAACGTATGTGAGGATAAACAGAATAAAACCATAAAAGTTTTTGTTACAGAATGCTAAACCGACGAACTGTTCGTATAGGTGACGATCTGTACGAATAAATCTGAAAGTTTAACGATCTGACACGATGACTGAAAAGTAGAAAACAAAATCAGAAAGTGAAATGTACGATCGTGTTCATACAGTTAGCGCTCTGTACAAAAACGCGCGTAAGTGACGTTTTCTGACGAAACGAAAACGAAGACGATTCGAACGATAATAAATTAAAGGAAATATAATATTTCCTGTTTTACAATTTTGAAACTCATCAGAGATAAATTAAATGGAAACTATTTTAATTAAGGCGCGTAAAGCATAGAATACACGAACAAATAACGAAACCCGTAAAAATAATAAATTTCGGTAATTAATACAAGAATAATGATATTAAAATATTAATATGAAATAAACATCTTCTAAATATTTATAACAAAGTCTTTTATTTTTATATTACTAAATACGCGCGTTACGATACGGAAACGCAACGGAGACGAAAACCGAGCAACCGAAACGAACCCGAATACCCTCGGGGTATATAAGCCTCAAATGAGGCTTTCACCCTCATTTTTCACACATCTCTCTCTCTCTAAACTCTCTCAAACGGTTCTCTCTCTCTCTAGGATAACCGATCTTCAAACGATCATAACTCACTCGTTTCTTGGCGGAATCACGTGTTCTTGGCGCCCACGTGAAGTTCTCGTCATCCTTGACAAGGAAGTACAGCAGATCTGAGGATTTCTCCGGTTATTTTCGAGGTATGGAGCTTTTAAAATCTGGAGAACTAGGGTTTTCGACCCGTGTATAGCACCTAGTCCACGAACGGTTAATGCTAACCCCACTTGAGGTGTTCGGCCATTTCTCAGGTGACGCACATGATTAAGCTAAGATTCAGGATTGCATGCTAGGATGCCCATATATAGATCCTAGTTGACTTTTGAAGAAGCACATCTTTTGAGATCAATATGAATCTCTTTTGATATCTTATACAGATACAAGATAGATATATTTGATTCTTTTGGATAAGTTAACTTAGTTAAATTACCAAACCTTGACATTTGTAATTTAACTTTGTAATCCTAGTTAATGTTTTATTGTGCTTAATTATTCTTAACATTGATGCTATGTAAACAATCTGATCATCACGATTATCATTCACGATATCTCGCCCCGAGAACCTTCCGCCCGACGGGGACTTCGATCCAACCCCGCCGGCTCGGGGTGTGACAGATTGGTATCAGAGCTCAAGGTTATAGAGAATAATAGGTCATTTACTTAAACGGTTTGGCCTAGACTATAACTTAGGGACTCTCATGTAGAGAACATAAGACTTAAGTTTGCATTGTGTCTTCTAAATTCGATCACTGCATTATTCAATATTTTTGGTTATGATCAGAATGCCGCCTAGAAGACAACCGACCCCGGTGCCTACTTCACAGAGCTCAGCACCGCACTCTTCAACACCATCACCGCCTGATTCACCGCCGCCTCCTCCTCCTCCACTAGACCCTCCTCCGAACCCGACTGCAACTATAGTTTTGGATCCTGCTACTATTACCTTGGCAACGTTACTGAGCAGTCAGCTGACTAATCAGATGAAGAATATCATCCCTGAGATGATCAACAGGATTCAAAGCCACAGTAACAACTCTGGGCATACTGCGGGAGAAACTAGTGGAAACACCGGCACTAAATCAGACTGTTCATACAAGTCATTCGCAGGATGCAAACCGCCAAGCTTCAGCGGCATTGAAGGAGTTGTTGGACTCATTCAATTGTTAGAAAAGATGGAGGCTACACTGGACCTAAGCAGATGTCTGGAAAGACATAAGGTTCGCTATGCTGCTGGATCTTTCAGTAAGCGTGCCCTAACTTGGTGGAACTCACAGATAAACGCTCGAGGTAGAGATTAAGCATCAGCCATGCCTTGGGAAGAATTCAAAATCCTTTTGAGGAATGAATTCTGTCCTAAGCACGAACTTCAGAAACTAGAGGTGGAACTCTCAAATCATGTGATGAAAGGAACTGATCACATGGCATTCACTACCCGCTATCATGAATTGGTAGCCTTAGTGCCTGAGATGGTGCCAACTCTGGAAAAACGAATTGACGATATGTAGGAGAATTACCATCCTGCATTCAGGGCATTGTACTTGCTGCAAACCCTGCGACTTTAGAATCTGCCATTTCCTTGTCAGCTAAACTTACTGACGTGATGGTGAAGTCAGGAGAATTGAAAGACGATTCGGGCAAGATAAAGAGAAACAACCGAAGAAGAAACAAAAAGGCATTCAACAATATGCAATGCCCACACCACTCAATCAAGTTGCTGCAGTACCTGCTAAATCTGCACGCAAACCTTACACTGGTGTACATCCTAAATATGCACAATTTCAGTTTCATCATGCTGCAACCATGCCGTGTAGTCAATGTACCAACTGTGGCCGAAAAGGCCATCTGGCTCAACACTGTCGAACTTCACCGGCACCGGCCGTGAACAATGCTGCTATGGCAATACCACCACAAAACCCTGAAAACTACAACAACAACAATCGGGGATGCTTTAACTGTGGCGAAGTAGGCCACTATTCCAGGAACTGCCCAAAGAGGGCACAACCAGGAAATCAAGTACCAAGGGGGAGAGCTTTCATGATAGGAGCTCCTGCTGCACACCAAGACCAGGAGAATGGTACTGGTATGTAGTATCTCCTCATTTATAAGACTTTATTTAATCTTGATACTAGTATGAATAAGAAACTTATCTTATTCCTATTTAGTATAACCATATACGTATTCCATGAGAACTTAGGAACTCTTTTATTGTGTAGAAACAATGGAAGAATCCTTAGTTAATGCATAGAACATACACAGGAAAACACCACTAACACTAAGATTGTGCCACAATTGATGCTCATAGCATCAGTTCGTTTAGAACAATAAGGTGTTAGAACCATGCAAAGATTAGTAAGTCGTAACAGTAGGACAACTATGAACAATAAGATTAGCAGAACTCTGAGGACATACATACGAATCCCAAACGTGACCCAGAGTTTACTTGGGAGCGTTGGGATATCACTTCAAACAAAGGTTTCCCATTTGTTACAAAGAAAGTTGTTCCTGATAATAACTTTTAAATTTCGGGACGAAATTTCTTTAACAAGGGGAGACTGTAACATCTGTGCCGGAATCATTACCGGAACAGTAGTGTGTACAGTAACTTGTACAGTAACTCAGGTACGAACTAGGAGAAATACTTAGAAGCTATTAACATTCGATGCTAAACATTAACTATTACACGATGTTTCTGAAATTCTGATTTAAATCTCATGGTTTAAACAGTTAGAAACATATCAGACAATCATGAACAGATGCATACATGCTTGATTTTGTATTATTAGGTTTAAACGTATGTGAGGATAAACAGAATAAAACCATAACAGTTGTTGTTACAGAATGCTAAACCGACGAACTGTTCGTATAGGTGACGATCTGTACGAATAAATCTGAAAGTTTAATGATCTGACACGATGACTGAAAAGTAGAAAAAAAATCAGAAAGTGAAATGTACGATCGTGTTCGTACAGTTAGCGCTCTGTACGAAAACGCGCGTAAGTGACGTTTTCTGACGAAACGAAAACGAAGACGATTCGAATGATAATAAATTTAAGGAAATATAATATTTCCTGTTTTACAATTTGGAACTCATCAGAGATAAATTAAATGGAAACTATTTTAATTAAGGCGCGTAAAGCATAGAATACACGAACAAATAACGAAACCCGTAAAAATAATAAATTTCGGTAATTAATACAAGAATAATGATATTAGAATATTAATATGAAATAAACATCTTCTAAATATTTAAGACAAAGTCTTTTATTTTTATATTACTAAATACGCGCGTTACGATCCGAAAACGCAACGGAGACGAAAACCGAGCAACTGAAACGAACCCGAATACCCTCGGGGTATATAAGCCTCAAATGAGGCTTTCACCCTCATTTTTCACACATCTCTCTCTCTCTAAACTCTCTCAAACGGTTCTCTCTCTCTTTAGGATAACCGATCTTCAAACGATCATAACTCACTCGTTTCTTGGCGGAATCACGTGTTCTTGGTGCCCACGCGAAGCTCTTGTCATCCTTTACAAGGAAGTACAGCAGATCTAAGGATTTCTCTGGTCATTTTCGAGGTATGGAGATTTTAAAATCTAGAGAACTAGGGTTTTCGACCCATGTATAGCACCTAGTCCACGAACGGTTAATGCTAACCCCACTTGAGGTGTTCGGCCATTTCTAAGCTAGATCGAGCTGCTGAATGAAGAAGGAAACCATGGTTGAAGCTCACGGGTTGCAGGAGGTTGAAGGTGATGATACTCGAACCAGGGTTCGTGAGCCACAGCCATGGCCGAACCCTGGTGTGCCATTCACGAACCTGTTAGCCACAAGTTGTGGCCGAACCCTCCCGTGCAGCGAACCCTACCCTCACCCACGAACCTTGCCCATGCCATGTCCACGATTAATTAACTTGGGCTCAACCGAACACATGTTGGCCGAACCTTTCGTCTTGGGCGAACTATTCTTGAGCCACGAACCCTACATGTATCAGCAACGAATCTTAGCGAACCCATGAGAGCCATAACCGAACCTTGCTGCCCCTGTCAGCAGCGAACCCTCGTGAACAACAAAAACCTAGCCGAACCTGACGATATCTTGCAAACCTTGCGATTAAAGCCGAACCAATTGAACCTTAGCCGAACCTTGATGGTTGCCGAACCCATGAGCTGCCAACCTAACCATTGGCGAACCATAGGAGGACCACCGAACCCTATAGCCGAACTTTGTTGAAGCGAACCTTTAGGTTCGCCTAAAGCTTAACAGGGCCGAACCTTCTATAGATAAAACCCTAAGGTTCGCTGGAACACCATCCTAATCGGCTAAGCCCAGTTGATCAGCCATGTTCTTCTTCGGCCCAAGTGATTGATTCAGCCCACACATCCTTGATTCGACCTAGATGGCATACCTCGGCCCACTTCATTTGCTTGGCCCCTAGTCCATTTCGGCCTAATGGGATTAAATAACCAACACCCTTAATCGGGCCATTCTTGTGCTAGGCCCAAACCATAGGCTTAAACTCTTGACTTTGGCCCAACACATCCTATTTCGGCTCAAAACTATTGATGGGTCCATGTATCGGTCCATATGACTAATGTGTCCCATCTATTTGGTCCACACAAACAACTTCTAGGCCCACACTCTTGATCCAACTCATGATAGATTAAGTTCTTGGCCCAATAGTTTGGCCCATGGCCACTATTCTGCCCGCATCATTTATGAATGGCCCATATGAATTTCCCATGTATTAGGTCCAAGCAGCAAGCCCAAGCCCAAGCCCAAATCATTCGGCCCAATTTCACTTGATAATTCGATTAAAATGACTTACATGATTAGGGTGGAAACAAAAGAATTTGATTAATTCTAGGACTTATAATACTTAAACAGGAGAAACCTAAGTCTTTGTACTTAGAATCTTGGGGTGATGAAACTAAATCAAAGTAAATTTTAGAGAAATAACGAAGTGTTAATTTAATTGAGTTAAGTATTCTAAAGTCACAAACAGGATAATAGGGCCGAATGAAGACTGAGACTCACCGGTGATAGCCAACTTTGGGGCTAACACCTACACGTGCACAAAGCTTTACGACAATTGCTTATAAACTACAACACTATGAAATCAATACAGGAGCGTGAATATCATAACAAGTGCAAACAAAGAGCGCGTACATTCTAGTTTAAGCTAAGTCAACCACTTCAAACACCAGGTGAGTTCATTTGTCCCTTTTCAAACCTTTTGTTTTACTGCGGGACTGAGAAGCATGCTAAACACTTATTGAAATGTTTATTAAATGATTTTACACATATATACAATGTTTATACTAATGCTTAAATTTGAAATGCTTGGGTGGGAAACCAAAGATTAAGGCTATAGTGTAAATAGCAAATGCTATTTACCCTTTACTTATTTACATTATACGAACACTTTGTGCTCAAACTAGAAACTAGTATACTTTGAGAATCTCTAAACTTGATACTTAAACTACAAACTAGAAGTTTAAACTATATACTTGAGGCTTAAGCTATAAGGTTGAAGCCTAAACTTTATGCTAGACGCCTATGATATAAAATTTAATACTTAAACTTTGAACTAGATACTTATGCTATAAGCTAGGTGCTTAAACTATACAATGGATGTTTAACTTATAAACTCTATGTTTAACTACATACCCCATGTTAAGGCTTTGGGAATACTTATACTAAACACTAATACTTTATATAATGAATTCAAGAGAGTTAATGTTCTATACTCTTAGTAAAGTGTTAAACTGTTTTACACTTACAATTTTTACTTAAACTTAACTTGAAAACTTATATGCTAAGAAATACTTGTATGTGTGAGATACTTGAAACACTTGGATGTTTAACATACTTGGAATACTTGAAAACACGTGAAACATGCTATACTTGGGATACTTGAAACACGTGAATGCTTGATACAATTGGGATACTTAAATACTTGAATGCATGATATACTTGGGATACATGAACACTTAGAATGATTGATACATTTAGATGCTTGAACACTTGAATGCTTGAAACATTTGGATGCTTAAACAAAATACTGATTGACCACCGCGTGTTGACCTGTGTGTCAACCCCTACTAGTCATCAGTGAAACTATGGGAATGCGTTAAACTTGTATGCTAAAGCTATAGGACATTGTAAGACAGACTGTTGGCCGCCGCGTGTTGACCTGTGTGTCAACCCCTACTAGTCATCTGTGTTCTTCTTTGTCAGAGTCATGTAAGACAGACTGATTGGCCGCCGCGTGTTGACCTAGGTGTCAACCCCTACTAGTCATTCAGTGTTCTTCTTGATTCATCCATGGTTAGGACAAGTGACTAGAATGATTTGGGCTCTTCTAGTTGACTTTGTGTCAACTTGAAGGTTTCTCTATCATAACATGTCACGAGTCATATTTAGGACCATTATGGATGGATGCTGAATTCCCTATGGTGATCAATTGTCCATAATGGTGCCTCTTAAAACTTAATACTCATATGCTATGGAATCAAGGTAGTGGAGTGAAATGCTTAATTATCATTAACAACAATATTTTAAGCAGCCCGGTATGTGGTGGGACGGTGGCTGGGGCTTGTTCTCTACATATGCCCTATATATAAGCATACTTGGTTGAATAGCATAGGTGGTTGTTAGTGAGGTTAAGGTTGTCACTTCGGGGGGGGGACAAAGTAAACATTGGCGGGGAAAACAAATGCTAAGAATCATATGTCGTGGAATCAAATTAGTGGGATGAAATGCTTAATTATCATTAACAACAATATGTTAAGCAGCCCGGTATGTGGTGGGACGGTGGCTGGGGCTTGTCCCCTACATATGCCCTATATATAAGCATACTTGGTTGGATAGCATAGGTGGTTGTCAGTGAGGTTAAGGTTGTTATTCAGGGAATCAAGGTGAACAATTACAGGGTAATCTAATTCAAAGGATCAAATGTTATGGAATCAAACATGTAGGATGAAACGCTTAATTATTATCAGGAACAATATATCATGTGGTTTGGTATGTGGTGGGACGGTGGCTGGGGCTTGTCCCCTACATATGCCCTATATATAAGCATACTGAAACAGATGGTATAGGTGGTTAATGGTGAGGTTAAGGTTGTCATTAAAAGGATTTTACAAACTATTTTTACATAAAAACTACATGAACTCACCAACCATTGTGTTGACTTTATTTTCTTACATGCTTTCTCAGGTGACGCACAGGATTAAGCTAAGATTCAGGATTGCATGCTAGGATGCCCAGATATAGATCCTAGTTGACTTTTGAAGAAGCACATCTTTTGAGATCAATATGAATCTCTTTTGATATCTTGTACGAATACAAGATAGATATATTTGATTCTTTTGGATAGGTTTACTTAGTTAAATTACTAAACCTTGACATTTGTAATTTAACTTTGTAATCCTAGTTAATGTTTTATTGTGCTTAATTATTCTTAACATTGATGCTATGTAAACAATCTGATCATCACGATTATCATTCACGATATCGCGCCCCGAGAACCTTCCGCCCGACGTGGACTTCGATCCAACCCCGCCGGCTCGGGGTGTGACACATATATAGTAAGATGTTATCAAATCATGTTTTTCACCAAAATCAATTACCCAAATGTGTTTCTAAACACATCAATATGCATTTGACAACATCTAGACATGCCTAACATGCCTAGATTATCACAAATCTATGACATGCATCATAAAAGTTTCCTTTTATGGCAAGTTTACCAAAATCATCACAATAACCTATCAAAACTCAATCCCATCAATCCTACATTCTAAAATCAGTAGATCTATATCAAAATCACCAACAAATTCGTGCACAATAGCCACGTGGAGTTGCATGTGGGTGGATGTTCATGCATGTGGGTTTTTACCCATTGCATGTTATATCTATCACTAGATAAGTATATAAAACTACCTTAGATGCTCTAAAACACTGAGATGAAGCTGGATCAGGGACTTGGCAGCCCTAAAACTCTTCTGGACAGCAATGGTTTGCAGAAACAAGGTGGTGGTGTGGTGTTCGAGCTCCAACAAGCTCCCTCCAATCTTCTTAGTGGTTCTTCCAAGCTTCCAAGCTTCAATGGTGTGCTCTAATGGCTTCCAAGGGACCAAATGAGGCTGTAACAGAGGTTAGGGAAGAGAAGTAGCTGGTTGTTTGCATGTGGGTTCGAGTATAATGAGTATTAGTAGGTTAGGCGTCATTTTTGTGGCTTTTAAGAAATTTTTCAGCGATTTTGCTGTTAGGCGTACCGCCTAACGGGGAGTGGTGGCGCCAGGCGTAGCGCGCGGAACCGTCTTGGTCCGACTGGTTTCCTCGTTTCGCGCGTATCGCCAGGAAGAGAAGATTGGGTCTGGGTGTACCGCCTGGGCCTCCAGGCAAGCCCAATTTGCCCAATTTCCTAGTTTGAATTCGTTTTAGCTCGTTTTTCGATTATTTCACGCTTATAACTCATCGTTTATCATCGTTTGGACTTTAATTACTATTCAATTGTTTGTTCACCAATGTTCGTGAGACTTGTGTGTGTTTCGATAATTCCTTGAATTATCGGTGATCGTTTGTGTTCGTGTTTCACGAAATGTTTGCACGCTTGATTATTACCTAAGCAACGTGTAATGCACAATTCAATAATTCCCTGAATTATTGTTTTGCGTTAGTGTTTGTGTTTGCCACACGTGGTTTCCAAAACCAATGTGCAATGTACGATTCGATAGTTCTTCGAACTATCGTTTCGTAGTTGTTTGTGTTTAGCTCATCTAACTAAACATATTTAAATGAAATGCAACAAGTATGAATGTGAAATACATAGAGTGTAAGAGTTGCAATTTACCTGAAATTGCCAGGTGTCATAAAATCATTCCAATACATTTTACACTAAAAACCATTTTTATTATAATTTTCGTTCTATTCCCGAATTCATTAAGGAGAGAAGTAAATGGAAGGAAAGAAGAAACATATTTTTGTTCCTGAGTTTCATCTAACGAAGGAAAAGAAATGAAAATAAAACATGTTGTGTTTTCGAGTTTCATTTACGCTCTATTCCCGAGTTCATTAAGGAGAGAAAAGAAAGAAAATGAATGGAAAATGAAAAAACATGTGTGTTACTAAGTTTTATTTAACAAATTAAAGGAAAGAAAAATAAAACATATTGGGTTCCCAAGTTTCACTTAAGGAAGGAAAAAGAATGAAATAGAAAGAAAACTATGCAAAATTATTTAGTTTTCTTTTCTTTTCAATTTAAAAGAAAATGGAAGGAAATATTTTCTTTCCTTTCTTTTTCTTATCTCTCATTTCCTTTCATTCATTTTGCTTTTGTTTACTCCTTCAATAAACTCCTGAAGATAGTGTTCATCCTTACAAGATTATATTTTTGGATATAATTTAGTTACAAATATTTAATGTATTATTAACTAAATAATTATTATTAGTTTTTAATATTTTTTTATTATATTTATATGATATTCTTATGATAGATGAGTTTTCTAATATAATTGTTTAATAATGTAGCATTATACAATTTTTTAAATTATTATTACATGATTTAGTTATTAAAATTAGTCCAATAGAACCCAAAAGAAAATCAATCATTATCTATCCAAATCCAAAATATATATAAAAAAAAGCTTCTTTATTTTAGAGTAAATTATAATTTTGGTATATGGTTTAGGTTTTTTTTAACTTATTCGATCCAAACGGAATAATCTAACAACAAAGTCCTTGTCATTTAAATAATTAATGGTTTTGGCTCTTATTATTTAAATATTTTATTGATTAACAGATTTCATTTAGTGTTATAGTTATAGATGAGAGTTAAAACCGTTATTTGTTTAAACGACAAAGACTCTATTGTTATAAGATTATGTTTAAAGTTAAATATGTTTAAAGATTTAAACCACATCAGCCATAACCGTAAGCAGGGGGTCTTAGAGCAACTACAGAAAGTGCGACCGCACAGGACCCATTTTTTAGAGGACCCTATTTTTTTAAAGATTATATATATATATATATATATTATATAGTAGCCTAAAACCTTGTGTATTACACGGGTTGGATAATTAAAAAAATATAATTTATTAATATAAAATGTTAATAAATATTTAATAATTATAAAATTATACTTTAAAATAAAATATAATTGAAATATTTTCTAATTTATAAATTATAATAAATTAGTAAAATATTAGAATAAGAAGATTTATATTTTTTAATATTCAATTATATAATTTAATTACTAAAAAGTTATAAATACATGAGTTAATTACACGGATGGTCCCTGTGGTTTACCCATATTGCACGGACGGTCCCTAACTATCAGAAATTACAACGGTGGCCGAATACTTTGCGAAAACGTAACATGGGTGGTCCCTGGGTTGGATGGGCGTCATCTTTTTCTGTTAAATTTTTCTAAATGACCAAAATACCCTTACCCCTTTACCTCATCCTTTTCCTTCTCTTAGTAGAAAACCCTAACAGTAACACACCGGCGACCAGACAAACATCACCACGTTCGCCTGAAATTACCCACCACCCATCACCAAACTACCACCGCACCATCACCGGTGACCACAACATTTGACACTAATTGTGACATGAATCGCGACCACATCATCACCGACGACCACGTCATCACCGAAGACCACATCGTCACCGGAGACAATTTCAGCCAACCACCACTCGATCTGCTCCAACTTCTTCAACATCACCGCCGTGGCTCTACCCTAGCATCACCGCCGCAGTGGCTCCACCCTTGCATCACCGTCGGCGTGGCTCCACCCTAGCATCACCATCGTCGACACATGACGAGCATTTGGTCTCCACCCACCCATCCATGGCAGCTGCTCTCGAATGCTGGTCTAGTCGTACAAGCACTGATGAGGACATGGTGGAGCAAGGTCTGATGCGCACCGGCGACATATCGGAGTCTTCAGCCATCGCCGACACCTCTTCTTGAATCTTGACTCGACACGAGATTCCACTCCGACCTAGATCGATTCTTCCACTAAAGGCATTTCGATTCTTTACCTCTCAAGTTTGTAATCTTGGGTTTTTGCTAAATCTCACGCACTCGTTGGGTTTGTTGGTTAAACTTCAAAATTCACATGGATCTTGTTGTTTGCTTTGAAACAAAATTTATTTTTTTAATTTTTCGATGGAAACAATATACAGATGGGGAGTTCATCGAGGCTTGATATGGATGGAAACAAATTCGGGATGGAATAAGGATTGACGGTGTTGATGGTGGTGGTGTGGCCGCCGGAGGTGGTGGCGGACCTGGCGATGGGGAACGAAATAGGGGTAGGTGTGTGTTTTTTTTTTAATTTTTAATAACGGAGGGTATTTGGGTAATTTTTCATCCCATTTAACAGAAAAATCTAACGCACATCCACTCTAGGGACCATCTATGTTACCCTTTTGCAAACAATGTAATTTCTTGATGTCACACCCCGAGCCGGCGGGGTTGGATCGGAGTCCCCGTTGGGCGGAAGGATCTCAGGGCGCGATATCGTGAGTGATAATCGGGATGATCAGATTGTTTACATTGCACATGATATATAAATGAGAAATTGATAAAATAAAATAGAATTACAAAGTTAAATTACATCAGTTAAGTTTATAATTTAACAATGTAAATCTACTATCACATCATAATATTCTATCTTGTATCTGCACAAGATATACAAAATAATTGTGTAATGATGTTCAAAAGTATGCAGGTCCAAAAGCTAGGTCCAATATCAGATATCCTAGTCCCAAGAAATGACTCTTTAGTTGACCTGTTCGTCATCTGAGAAGTCATGCAAAAATAAAGTCAACAAATGGTTGGTGAGTTCATATAGTTTTATAAAAATGAGTTTGAATAACCCGAATGACAACCTTAACCTCACCATTAACCACCTATACCATCCAATTCAGTATGCTTATATATAGGGCATATGTAGGGGAACAAGCCCCAGCCAACATCCCACCACATACCAAACTACATGATATATTGTTCCTGGTGATAATTAAGCATTTATCCCATACCTTTGATTCTTAGCATTTGATTACCCTGAAAATGTTTACTTTGATTCCCCGAAATGACAACCTTAACCTCATTAACAACCACCTATGCTATCCAATCAAATATGCTTATATATAGGGCATATGTAGGGGAATAAGTCTCAGCCAACATCCCACCACATACCGGACTGCTTAACATATTGTTGTTAATAATAATTAAGCGTTTCACTCCCTTCACCTTCAATTTAGATTCTAATTTCCACAAATAGATTTACTTGTAATCTCTAGATTCACCATGTATCCATGATTACCCCAACACTTGTAGAAATATAATATTTAATGATTAATTAAGCTAATAATTAAGCATATAATTACAACTAAGACATGATGATTGGGCCTTATTTGACTCAATCAATTAGACTTAGTTGTTGGTGGTTATCCAAGTTGTACCCTCTCACACGTGACTCATATCAGGCATGACTCACAAGGAGTCTACCTGTGTATGCCGGGATTTTAATGACGCCCATATCAGCTTGACCCACTGGTCTACTGTACATGCCAGGACTTTACGGATATCCTTTGATTCTTGATCGTCCTTGATTCTCTTGATTTTGATATTGATTTCATTTGATAGTTCACGTTATTACCCATATAGCTTGACTACAAGAGTCTACTATTTATGCCGGGACTTTATGTGTGTTACACGTGGTCTTGATTTCTATACAACTGACATCCACTTTAACTCAAGTATTAATGATTTAATTAGATTTTAATGATTTCATTATTTCAATGATTCACACACATTTATGATTTCTGATTCCCTTGAGTCTCTTGATTTTGATCTTTAGAATTCCCATGATTCCACAATGATAATTGATTCTTGATTAAGATCCTTTGTTTTCAGATCCCACACTGAATTAGATATCTTGAACATGATCTTTAGCTTTAGTTCATTTGATTTCACTTTGAATTTAGGTTCTTGAATTTGAGCTTGATGGACTAAGGGTTTGTTTAGAGTCTTAGAATTAAAGTGTTACTCATAAGAGTAATTTAATTAACTTGATAGTTAGTTTTGCGTAGTAATTACCTAGACAGGAGTCTAGGAGTATCAACAAGCATAAAAATATAACATACAATGAATAAAAGCATTTAAGTAAACAATTTAAATAAAACAGTTTACGCATGCTTATCAGCCCCGCGTTTTAAAACAAAAATGTTTAGGAAAGGGGCAATGAACTCACCTGTGTTGCTGTGTAAATGATCTATCACAAAATGCGCGCTCGTTGTTGTTGCCTAGGTTCCTTCAGTTCCTGAGTTGTTTTAAAAGAATTCGAATACGATAAGTATACGTATAGTCTTCGTATCTAGGGTTTGGTCTCGGTGTGTGTAACTAAGTGTCCTAAGTTACTAAGTGCTTCTATGATTTAATCTAGCTAATCTAGCTTAGATACCCATTTATAAACCCAATCCCATAATTAATCACGACAAGTCTTGATTAATATGTTTAATTAATTTCATTTTAATTTAAAACATTAATTTAGAAAATCATCTAATTTATTTTAACAAAGTTTCCAAACCACTTTCTTTTATTAAAATGTCATTATTTGAATTAAATAAACATTTAACATTTGATGGGCCCTAGTCAAGCCCATTAGGCCCATTTATGCCCATTGATTGTCTTTGCTTTCCTATTGATCACAACTCAAGCCTTTGAATAGTCTTACGTAGATAATTGCATCATCCAAGTTAATTATCCATGTTAAGACTTTTCCTAAGTTAGGGTTAATAATTAAATTAACACTTCATACCTTGAGCTTTTGTTTTAACCTACATGAACTCATATAAATTTCCCATACATTCACATTAATTCCCCATGCATGCACATTAGGGGTTTTTATTTTATTTTATACATGCACACATACTTATAACTTATTTTATTTCCCCTTTCTTTGAATCTTTAAACCCGTGACGATCCTTACTACAAGAGCGTATATTACTTCATCCAAATCCAGGTTCGTTACCCCTCCCCATACCCGTAGGTTCCCCTAAAGTGGGTCAAATTAACTCATGGTTCATACGGGGCATAGGTTCGCTGCCCATGCAACCTTTTAAACACAAGGTTCGGTTGTTGTATGCAGGTTCGTCCAGTCCTTGGTTTTGGTTATGGGGTTCGGCTAACACCCTAACTCCAACGAACCTTTAAGGTTCGACCGTTAGGTTCGGCCCAAAAGAGTTCGCTGGTCATGGGCTTGGTTCGTGATTTCCTAGGTTCGGTCGACGTAGGGTTCGTCTGCTATTGAAGGTTAGTGAGTATCCTAGGTTCGGCTACCATGCATCCCAATCAGCTAGGGTTCCAGCCCAGCAGGTTCGCTCGACTTGCTTCCCACCGAACCCACTGTTCATCATCATCCTCCTTGGGCCTAACCTGTTACTATCGGTTTTCTAGATTTTCCTAGTTGCTAACATAGCTTATTCCAAGTTTATTAAGTGTTTAGAACCGGTTAAATAACAATAACTATAAGGGCTCGTGAAACACCCTAAAACCGAAAATGAGATGAAGATTTACCTCCAAATCGACGGTAAATACTTGAATTTCTAGTACTTCCTTGATCTACGTTGTGAGCGGATCGTTTTGGCACATAAAATGCTCGAATCCAATGAGAAATGCTCAAGATATTGTAGAGAGATGTTGAAATTTTAGAGAGAGAGAGAGCTAGAGAGAGAGAGAGAGAGAGACGAGATTGAAAGAAGAAAATGGGTTGGTGGAGGTGGTTGGGAGGGATGAATGCATCATTAATGTTTAGAAAAATACCCGCTTGGTTCGGTCTCGTTCGGTTTCGCGTAAAACGTCATCTCTTCATAATTTTTCGAATCGAAACGACGCGGTTTATAAAATATGATTTATTAAATTAATATAAGTGGTTATTCCTAGTAAATTATCTAAATATCTTTTATTTATTTAAATTTTAAAAAATATTAAATTTACTGTTTAGAATCGAATCATACAGTCGTCGCGCGTATTCGTTCGAATCGTCACCCGTACGAACACGACATTAACTATACTTTTCAATATTGTTTTCTAATTATCGGATATTATTCAGAACGTTAAACCTTCAGATATATTCGTACAGATCGTCACCTATACGAATAATCCGTCGATTTAGCATTCACGTAACAACATCCGTGTGTTTTGTTCTATAAAGACTCACATACGTTTATACGTAATAAAATCCTAACACATAATCACATGATGGTTCTGTAAAGCCAGATAAATATCTGACTGATGAATCATCTTTACAAAGTTTTGTTTCTCTAAAATGATTCTGAATTCACCGTTTGTTACATGAAATGATAACAGTATATGATATGAATATGAATATACACTGAAATGCATAAAAGTTGTACCTGATTACTGTTCATTCTACTGTTGCGATCACTGTTCCGGTACGATTCCGACACTGATGTTACACTTGAAGTTAGGAACCATCAGTGTAATCTGGACATACCACAAGGACCATCCGTGTAATTAACTCTAAATATATATATATATTAGGAGAGAGAGACGGAAAATTTATTTTCAGATTGCACCAGAATTTGACATGTGACTAATAAAAATTCTCTTTTATTATAATGGGTAGATATATATTAATTTATTTTACAACAAACACATAATTTACATTCCACTTTTTTAAATATATTAACTCATTTACGAATTTTTTAAAATCAAAAAGAAAAACTTATTCCTTAAACATTTGACCCAATAACTCATTACAATTTAAAATTTAAATAAAAAAACATATTAACTCACTTCATATTTAGTTACAAACTAATTATCACACACGCACACATAGGTGCACATTTTTAACATTCGCACATGGCATCTAATTACTCAGAGATGGCCCTGACCGTAATTTACTCGCCATTTATGTTTTTACTTATTTTTGGTTTCTGGCTCTTTATTATACGAATGATCCGGTGGACACCAACGATAATTACACAAATATCTAATAAATATGGCGTTTAAAGTCCCAGCTACTCATTTTAATTTCTTTAATTTTTGTAACTACTTAATTGCATCCGAGTCGTACTAATGAAACTTACATGATAAAGGGCACGTTTTGTAAACTTTCTAACCAAGGATAGTCCAACAGTTTTAAAGGTGTTGGACCGCCCTAAGAGAATTAACAAATTGAGGCCTTATATTTAGGATATGTTATAAAGTATAAATCATCTTCCTTTATCCAAGCTTGGAACCAACAATAATAAACTATAAAGTTTATAATTGGCAGATTTAAAAAAATTTTAATTGTTATGTATAAATATGTTTAAATTTTGAATAAAGTTTATTTTTCTAGCTTTATTAGATGCAAACTGCTTAATAAAGTTTTATAATTTATTTCTTGGAACAAATCTTGTTCAATTGACGATATACATAAAGATTTTTAGTGATTCATTTAAAGTTTTTTGTTCAAGTTATTTTGCTCGGTCTCGATTCGTATTTTCAGCTCCTGTCACCCCTCCAACCGATGGCGGAAACACAGGCGGTGAGACGATATGGAAATCAAGAGTGGATGGTCAACAATATTGATATCAATACTAAATAAAATCCAACATCCCAAAATATTACATCAATAATTGTCTCAAAATAAACTATTACACCACTATATGATTCCAAAAGATTACAGCCTAATTAACTAGGCTATAATAATAAATCTTCATGTGTAATATTCCAAAAGAAACACGGCCATACCCTGGCTCCCTTAATGTCCTAAAAAAACATGAGAAAATAGTCAACATATGTTGGTGAGTCTCACAAGTTTTATAGACTCGATAAATCAGTCTTGGGTTCATCTCTCCAAGTGTTATGCTATCTGTAAAATATTCATATGTTATTCATAAGTGTGATAGGATGCAATGTACATAAGTCCACATCTAAGTCTACGACTGTCTGCCCTTGTATAAATGATCCCAAGATCAACAACTCTTCCCGAGTTCATAGTATGTGTGTTGAAAATATTCATTCATCGTGATTGATCACGTCATTAGGTGACTGTAGCTAGCAAGACCACCCGATAGATGAATGGGTTGTCAACCAAAATTGTACTATTCAATATGTCCACTGGCTCAAACCTATGAGTTAATGGTTGTGTCTAAGCGTGAATAAATAAGGGACTTACAATAAAGCAACAAACCCTTATGCAATCTACATCCAACTAACTTATGTTTTAACAATAACATACATAGTATAAAGTCAAAAATCATTTAAGTATCATGCTTTTGACCCCAAAAATAAAATAGTATAAAAAGGGGTTGTGAAACTCACTGAAGAGTTTGGGATGATAGAGAATGGTAATCTGAGAGGCAATATCACTTCACTACGCAATCCCTACAATATTCCAAAGTTCCATATCAACATTCATGTTCTTGGGAAACACTAGTTACTCCATTTATTTGTGTCACATACACTTATAAGTTAATAAAAATATTTCATTCTTACTATGGCTTGACATAATATGTACATTCCCAAGCTTAAATAGAATGTTAAAACATTCCTTGGCCTAGGCTTGGTCTTACAAGATCAACTTGTCATACTTGGATTAATTATTACAACTTATATATTTATTATTATTCAGGCCCTTTGTTTATAAGTGCTCGTACCTTTCTTTTTAAAGTTCTTTAAGTATGACTTATTCATATACCCATGCCATTGTGTTTTCTCCTTTTGATCTTAATTCTTTAACCATTAAATTAGAACTAATTCTTTAGATCCTTGACTTATAGTGTGGTTTTAATTACTTTCAAAATGGTTTTAAATCTCAATAATGTATATTATAACAGGAACACAATTCCCATGCAGAACACCTTGGGACTTAGTATTTCTTTATTGCCCTTGTATTTGGTTTTCCCCTTCCCTTTACTCGTGTATATGTCTATATATACCTGCATATACATATGTACATATATATATATACATATGTACACACACACACATATATATATATGTAGTTTATACGTGACTTGTTCCCTCATAGAAGTTAGATAAATGTTTTGGCTTTCAATGACCCATGCATGAATACATGCATGGCCGTAACTTGGTAAGTTTTAAAGATTGAGAGGAATAACCATGGATCACTTTAACCGATTACTTCAACATTTTTAGTGTTATTGGTGTTGGTTTATAAGAGGGTTTGGTTATAGTTTCTCACCTTTAGCAAGCAAGAAATTGGGATGACCTTGGAATGACAAACTGTGGCTTGGAGTAGGGGCTGCAGCACTTCCGGTCTTCAAGTGTAGGCTGGTTTACCATCAACTTTCATGCTCCTACTTTGATTCTATATTCTGGTTCGGTCGAGGCTGCTAAGAGGAGGGAGGTTGTCTTCAGGTTCAACCCTTGGGCTGTTTGGTTGCTCCTAGGCCGAAAAAAGGTGGGGAAGAGTGCTGATCGATTGAGGGAGGAAGAGTGGGATGGTGTGGGTTAGAAGGCAGCACAAATGAGGTATTTATAGGGGGTAAGGGCCGGTTTTTGGGTTGGTAATGATGGGGAAAACAAATTGGTTGGAATTGAATGGATCTTTACTCTTTAGTTGGTTTGTGATAAGATGTTTTAGCCTAATAGAAGAGGCTATTCCTAGTACTAACATCATCCTTGTTGCAGGTTCTTGGAAAGGTTACATCAAATAGTTGATAGATGTCGTGGATCCTAGTCTTTTGCAGCTCAATATAGAGGTTTTTAAGCATGGTTCTTAAGGGATTTGATGTTAGAAAATAGGATATGGTGTTGTCCTTGGGGCTGTAATGTGAGGATATTTGCTGCCATTTTTAAGATTAGGTAATTACCTATGTTAGATGCCTTGGACACCTTATCAATAAACTTTTTCTTTATAACACACCGTTGGTAAGTTGTAATGTAATTTAAAGGATTAAGTGTGTTGATTTATGACTTATCAACCGGTTGGGTAAGTTGAAATGAACCGATAGTCATAGGCCATTTTAGATTAATATGAAGGTTTCCTTACCCTTTTTGTTGGATGTTTGGTTTGGCCAAGCAAGAAAGTTCCAAAGGATGATTATCTTTGATGAATTACTTAGATAATAACTAGGCAATGAATGATTTGGTTTAGTTTTTGGTTGTTTCTATGGTATCATTGTCGAGAAAAGAAGGGAAGAAAACATAGGTTTTGTTTTAGTTTTTCCTTGTGTATGGTTGTGTTTCACATATGCATGCTTAATGCATGCATACCTTTTTCTCGTTCATAGCATGTATATATATAGGTGTTTTCTATAGTTAGTGTTTCTGGGTTCCCGTTCATATATATTTAATTCCTTGTTGACACCCATATTATATATATATTTATGCTCAAATTACTTTTCTCATATTCACTTAAGTGGTTACAAGAAAGTCTCTCAGGTTTTGTTTTAATAACCTTTGTTCTTAAAAATAATCATTAAGAAATTTAGTACCTGCTTTATTGTCGGTTTACATTTAACCTAATTCTTTTAAGCCCTATGATAAATCAATTAATCAATACCACAATATATAATCTAAGGGTTAGCTTAAACTAAATAAGCCTTTTAACCAAAAAGCCTAAGAAGGATCATGAGCCATTAGATCAATAATCAATGGCTATAATTAAATCAAGTTGTTGTAGGTATTTTAGTAATTACTACTTTTGCTTGTTTTATATCAAGTTCCCCCACATTCTTTAAATATTCATAACTTTTACATACGAAATAATTGTTTAAAAAAAATATTATAAAAACAAGCATTTTTTTATCTTCAAAATTAGTAGTGTATTGCTACAGAAAAAAATTGTTTTTTAATTCATCGTGTCTTTTGTATAGTTGATTGTGTCTTTTGTACATGTCATTGCGTCTTTTGTGTTTCTGCTCAATGTTGTGTTTTTCTGAACATTTTAAGACACAATGATGTTGCATAATACATGATGTTAAGCAAGGATGACACAATGACTAATATGAATAACACAATGATCTTTAAAAAGGCATAATTACATGTAATAAAGACACAATGATGAGTATGAACAATTTGTACAGGTCATTGTGTTTTTTGTATAGGTCATTGTGTCTTTTGTTTAGGTCATCGTGTCTTTTGTACATGTCATTGTGTCTTTTATGTTTCTTCTCAATGTTGTGTTTTCCTGAACAAGTTAAGACACAATGATGTTGCAGAATATATAATGTTAAGCAATGATGACACAATGACGAGTATGAATAACGCAATGAGCTTTAATAAAAGACACAATTACCTGTAAAAAAAGACACAATGACGAGTATAACAATTTTGTACATATCATTGTGTCTTTTGTATATGTCATTGTGTCTTTTTTGTTTCTGCTGAATATTGTGTTTTCCTGAACAATTGAACACACAATAATGTTGCAGAATACATAATACCAAGCAAGAATGACATAATGACGAGTATAAATAAAATGGCCTTTAAAAAAGGCACAATTACCTGTAAGAAAAACACACAAAGATAATTATAAACAAATGTTTAAAAAACACACAATGAGGATAATTAGACACAATGAGCTGAAAAAATTCAATTTTTTATAGCAAATTTATACTCATTTTAAAGATAAAAATGTTCGTTTTTTATGATATATATTTTTTTAAAAAAATAATATCGTACGTAAAAGTGATGAACTTTTAAAAAATGTGGGAAAAGTGGTTATGACTAAATAACCCTATAACAATTTTCCCTCTAAAATTTTAAATTTTCTATCTTAAATTTGATCTCATGATCTAATGGTCAATAATCCTTCTTAGCCTTTTTAGATAAGGAGACTATTTAGTTGAACCCAATCCTATAATCAAATAATCAAATCAAACAATTTTTTAATTTAATATACAATTATCAAATAACTATTATAATAATATCAAATATATCTTTTATGTTTCTTCTCAATGTTGTGTTTTCCTGAACAAGTTAAGACACAATGATGTTGCAGAATACATAATGTTAAGCAATGATGACACAATGACGAGTATGAATAACGCAATGTTCTTTAATAAAAGACACAATTACCTGTAAAAAAAGACACAATGACGAGTATAACAATTTTGTATATATCATTGTGTCTTTTGTATATGTCAGTGTCTTTTTTGTTTCTGCTGAATATTGTGTTTTCCTGAACAATTGAACACACAATAATGTTGCAGAATACATAATACTAAGCAAGAATGACATAATGACGAGTATAAATAACACAATGGCCTTTAAAAAGGCACAATTACCTGTAAGAAAAACACACAAAGATAATTATAAACAAATGTTTAAAAAACACACAATGAGGATAATTAGACACAATGAGCTGAAAAAATTCAATTTTTTATAGCAAATTTATACTCATTTTAAAGATAAAAATGTTCGTTTTTTATGATATATATTTTTTTAAAAAATAATATCGTACGTAAAAGTGATGAACTTTTAAAAAATGTGGGAAAAGTGGTTATGACTAAATAACCCTCTAACAATTTTCCCTCTAAAATTTTAAATTTTCTATCTTAAATTTGATCTCATGATTTAATGGTCAATAATACTTCTTAGCCTTTTTAGATAAGGAGACTATTTAGTTGAACCCAATCCTATAATCAAATAATCAAATCAAACAATTTTTTAATTTAATATTCAATTATCAAATAACTATTATAATAATATCAAATATATCTTCCAAGCACTTATTCCCTAACTCTGTGCCAACAGCCGTGGTAATACAGATGATGCAATTGAGAAGTTGTCACACCCCGAGCCGCCGGGCTGGATCGACTTTCCCGTCGGGTGGAAAGTTCTCGTGGTGCGATATCGTTGTGATAATCGAATTGATCAGATTGTTTACATAGCGCATGATAAATAAATGAGAAATGCTAACACAACAATAATATAGAATTACAAGATTAAATTACAATGTATCGTTCATAATTTAATCAAGTAAATCTATCCAAAAGAATCAATGAGTTTATATCTTGTATCTGTACAAGATATACAAAAGATGATTCATGGTTTTATCCTCCCCAAAAGCATGCAACACAAAATGAAGCTAGGTCTTCTAAAAGTCCACTAGCTTAATCCTTGCATATGAGTAAATATACCTGTTCGTCACCTAAGAAAGCATGCATTTAAACAAAGTCAACACTAGGTTGGTGAGTTCATAAGTATGTTAATTGAAAACCTTGATTCATTCACATGCACAATCACAATATTATTCCCGTTCATATTTTCAAATCTCAACCTACTAGTCAATAGGATCCCGCTGGATTAATTACAATATTCCTGCAGATTAATATCACCATGTGACGCCTTCCCAGAACATGACTTGAATTTTTCCCTGTTACCGGTCATACGTTACCGACCAATTGAAATTACGAGTAACATATCGACCTACTGTAACAACCGGTTTCTTATAATGAAATGTATTTGAAATAATCGTTAATTGAACGATTGTGATTGTTGTAATTTGAAAATATGTGAGAAATCATGAACGTGGGAGAAAACCGTGCGCGAAACGGGGTTACGGATTGTCCGGAATCGCGAAACGAAGAAAATTACAAAGATATTATGCTTTGGGACTCTTCGCGGTACGCGAAGGTGGTTTTGAGGTTCCTTCGCGGTACGTGAAGAACCCAAAATATCTGAGAATCCCGAATTGCTTCGCGGTACGCGAAGCCTTTCTTTGATCTTCTTCGCGGTACGCGACGGGTGAGGCGTTTTGGAAACAACTCAAATTTATCAGATTGAAGCAGAAGAGTTTCAAAAACTCTTTCTCTCGAACTTTCAACACCCACATACGAAATTTGAGGCTGCCAAACTCGATTTGAAGCCGATTAAACCCACGGATAGTACCAGGGAACGTATCTGCAACATCTGATCGTTGTTTTACGACTGAATATCCGTTCGATTGGGTGACGATTCGATCTCTCCTACTAGTTTAATATTTTGTGAATTAAACCTAGTTTTGATTGTAATACTATGATTATGGGTATTGATTATTGCCTAGTTGATAACTAGGGGTTGTTAGAAACGAAGCACTTGATATGTTGACGGTGAAATCTTGTTTTGAAGCCGGGATAATGTCCGGTTGTTATGAAACCCATATCATAATGTGATAACTAGTAGGATGTGCAAATGGTGGTTTTGAAATAAATATGGATTATAATCCATGGGTTAAATGATGATTGTGATGAATTGATGTTAAAATTATTAACAAGTTATGATCTTAAATAAAAATTGAATAATAAAAGTGATTAAAGATCGTAACTAATATAATTGAACATCAATTATTTGATGAAATGCCTAAGTGAGGCATGAAACATGATTAAGTGTGATAATTGACTAAAACTTACTAAACATAGTAAGATAGAGTCAATTATATGATAGATTGACCTTAAGCAAGTCAAATCAGTCAAGTGTGTTGAACTTGATTGTATTTGCTATATGTGTTGAATCTAGTTGTATATGTATTTTGCAACTAGGTGGTGGTAATGGAAATCAAACAATTAGTCATAGAGCAGGAAAAGAGCCTACAGCTGCTAATCTCTTATCTGATCAAGGTAAGTAATCCCACAACTATGACATCACATAATGAACATTGAATTTGTTGTTGATTAAATTGTATGATAAATATGGTATTGGTGATAGGGGAAAGTTGTATAATAAAAGTTCAACAACCTATGATAAATCCAATACCTTGGTGAATAAAAGTGTGGGAATTCTATGATGGAAGTATCGGTGGGCGAACATCATAGTAATTTGATTGAAATAATTGTGACTATACAAATGTGTGGATAGCCAGAGGTGCTGGTAATTGTTTTAGATGGAAGTACCGGTGGGTGAACATCTTAAGACTTGATATAATTATGACTCCACAATGGTGGATATCCAGAGGTGCTGGCAATTGTCTTAGATGGAAGTACCGGTGGGTGAACATATTAAGACTTGATATAATTATGACTCCACAATGGTGGATAGCTCGAGGTGCTAGCAATTGTATAGGGGTTGTTAGAAACGAAGAACTTGATATGTTGACGGTGAAATCTTCGTTTTGAAGCCGGGATAATGTCCGGTTGTTATGAAACCCATATCATGATGTGATAACTAGTAGGATGTGTAAATGGTGGTTTTGAAATAAATATGGATTATAATCCATGGGTTAAGATGATTGTGATGAATTGATGTTAAAATTATTAACAAGTTATGATCTTAAATAAAAATTGACTAATAAAAGTGATTAAAGATCGTAACTAATATAATTGAACATCAATTATTTGATGAAATGCCTAAGTGAGGCGTGAAACATGATTAAATGTGATAATTGACTAAAACTTACTAAACATAGTAAGATAGAGTCAATTATATGATAGATTGACCTTTAGCAAGTCAAATAAGTCAAGTGTGTTGAACTTGATTGTATGTGCTATATGTGTTGAATCTAGTTGTATATGTATTTTGCAACTAGGTGGTGGTAGTGGAAATCAAACAATTAGTCATAGAGCAGGAAAAGAGCCTGCAGCTGCTAATCTCTTATCCGATCAAGGTAAGTAATCCCACAACTATGACATCACATAATGAACATTGAATTTGTTGTTGATTAAATTGTATGATAAATATGGTATTGGTGATAGGGGAAAGTTGTATAATAAAAGTTCAACAACCTATGATAAATCCAATACCTTGGTGAATAAAAGTGTGGGAATTCTATGATGGAAGTATCGGTGGGCGAACATCATAGTAATTTGATTGAAATAATTGTGACTCCACAAATGTGTGGACAGCCAGAGGTGCTGGCAATTGTCTAGATGGAAGTACCGGTGGGTGAACATCTTAAGACTTGAAATATTTATGATACTACAAATGTGTAGATAGTCAGAGATGCTGACAAATAGCTATGGTGGAAGCACAGGAATGTGAACACCATAGTGTAATATTGATTAAACTATTGTAAGCAATAGTTGATGATTGATAATATAATATTATTATATTGTGAGAGTCAATTCGAATAGAACTGACTTAGTTTGAATATTGATTGTGAAAAATGTATTTTTACATTTTGTTGTTGAGAAACCATTGGGGTTTACTTACTTAGTTCTTATGAACTAATGTGAAATATTGTGTGATGTTTGTAGGTCAAACATGAATATCGTGAATCGAACGAACAAACCTTGTTCCAAACTTTTGAAATTTTGGGTTTAAACTTACTTATGTAAATAAGTATTGTAAAATGTGTGACACGTTACGTTTGCGTTAAACTTTGTTTAATATTATTAAATAAAGAAGGTCAAACAAGGTTTTGAAAATGAAAAATTTGTTGGGACCAACTCTGATATTATAGAAAATTGTTGAATAGTAACCGGGGGTTACACCTACTCACCGGAGGTTTGTCAAACCTATGGTACCACTATGCTATTGTCGGTTTAGTCACGTCAAACTAACTGGTCAGCGATTATAAGGGGCTTACATGATCAATTTCACATTGGCACATGATTGAAATGATATAATACAACAGTTCAATAGTAATTAATTGAAATGTGTTCATCAATGTAATGTTTCTCAATGTTATATGTTCTCATTGTTATTAACAACTTGAATAAGAACTTGTCTTATTACATTATGTTAATTATTGTGTGAATGATGTTGTTATTATGAAGTTATGTTATCATGATTATCATTCCTTGTTATCCCATGTAATCACCAAGCTGTCACTAAATTGTGATAAGAGCTAGTCTTATTACACTTAGTTAACTCTTGTATTGAATGTTATTTAAAGATATATATATAATTTTTGTAACATTCCTATGTTTGTCTGTGATTATCCCAATGTTTGTTCATGTAAGAATAACTAAGTGTTGTGAGATATAATCTTACAACTATGTTATCCTAGTTTATTGATGAGTTATGAAATTATCTTATCATATTCATCTTAGTTTTTTTTCCCTGTCATCTCATGATCACACAAACATGCATACAATGATAAGCGATAATAAGCAATTTAATATTATCTAAATCAAAGTAATAGCAATATGTTAAGCAAAACTTTTAAGTAAATAGAAGTAAACATGTTTCTCAGCCCCGAGAGTTTAAAATCAGTTAAGATTAAAGAAAAGGGGCATATGAACTCACCTTGTGCTTGTAGTGGTTGACTTAGCTTAAAAGAAGAATGCACGCGCTCTTTATTGGACTTGAATTTGTTTTCACGATCATGTATTGATTTCACGTTGTTGCATCTTATAAGTATAAGTTATATGAATTAATGTGAGTGTTTTTGGTGTTAACCTTAGAGTTGGTTAACACTCGCGAGTATTGGTCATTGTTCGGCCTCTTGTACTTGTTGTAGACTTTAATATAATTTAACCTTTACATGTGGTAATTGAATTCCAATCTATGGTTGTGCTACTTTTGTAATAAACAAAATTTATAACTTTGTCCCTACCCATTTCATATGATTCTTTATTGTTTAAGTGTGATTATTTAAAACCTACTTATGTGGGCCGAACAATCCCATTGGGCCGAGTTGTATATGGATCGAATGCTTTGGGTTAAGACCATTAATCTAAGTTGGGGCCAACTATTCATGTGGGCCTGTTAAGAGTTGATTACCCAATTAATTGGGCCGAGTATGTGTGGGCTACTGTGGGCCGAGTTAATAGGGTGGCCGGCTAGTTTAATCGATTGGAATTTGGGCCAACCGAAATGGATTTAAGTTGGTTGATTGTTACTAGGCCAAAGTAACTACTGTTGGGCCAGGATAGTTGAGGGTTCTAAGGTTGGGCCAGCGAAGTGGGGTAGACCGAACGGGGTGGTTCAAGGGAATTTGGGTATGGCTGACACAAGGGAATCCGGCTAGCCGTTGGGGCCAGCGAACCTATCACAACCACCTTAGGTTCGGCTGGTGATCTGATGGGCATGGGTTCGGTCCAGATGACAAGGTTCGCCCTTAGGGTTCGGCTAGAATGTGGGTTTGCCTTGCAGGTTCGGCTCCTCAGGTTCGCAGGTGGCCAAGGGTTCGAGGATGCTATCCTTGGTTCGTGCCCAGTCCCTGTGCAAGGTTCGGCCATCAGATTCAGCCAGGGTTCGTGAAGGGTTCGCCAGGTGTAGGCTCGTGATCCACGAAATGATAGCAGGGTTCGGCTGATGAAAGACACCCATGGGTTCGCTGGGCATAATAGATTCGTGGTCCTTGCAAAGGTTCGGCCGTGGTTCTTGCTTGGAAAGTTCGTGACATGCACATGGGTTCGGCCAAGGTGGTCACATGTTCGTCACCTGCAAGCACGAAAGGCTGTTCATCCTCCTCGTCTTCATCAACTCAAGGCTGTTGGCACCAGATCCCTCGGGTTATCAGTGATTGTTAAGATATTCTCTAGGGTGTACAAGACCTTGGGTTGGGTCTAGGACCGGTTACATAACTAGGTTGAACATGGGGTGTAAAAACCCTATTTTCTCAGATCTTTAATGCTTCATACCTCGTTTTCAGCCGATTAAACCTCTAGATCTGCTGTACCTCTATGTAGAGGAAGTCGAGAGCCTCGCGTGGACACCAAGAACACCCGATTTGGCCAAGAAACGAGCAAGATATGTGCGTTTGAAGCTTGGATTCTTGTAGTGAGAGAGGAAAACGAGTTTGTAGAGAGAGAAAGGTGTAGGTGAAGATGATAAATGAAATTAATTGATTGAAATGGGGTTTTTATACCTTGTGAATATTCGGGTTCGTTTCCGTTGTTCGGTTCGCGTTTTCGTTGCGTTTCCGGAACGTAACGCGTAATGTTCGTGTTTTTAAAATAAAAAGAATGGTTATTTTAATTATTTTGATGAGTTTCAAAATTGTAAAAAATTAATTACTTCATTTTATTAATTTGTGGTCGTTCGTGTCGTGTTTCGTTTCCGTTTCGTCAGATCGCGTCACCATCGCGCGTATTCGTTCGAATCGTCATTCGAACGAACATGTCGATGGTTTGGCTTTCTGACTTTTGTTTTCTACTTTCCAGTCATCATTTCAGAACGTTAAACTCACAGATATGTTTGTGTGAATCGTCACCCATGCAAACACACTGTCAGTTCGTTATTCTGAAATAACACTGCAATATTGTTTTAAATTGTATTTCCTCACTGTCGGACTCAACTAAACATCCTGTTATCATATTGTTTTCACACTGATTTGTCAACCATCTGATTCCTGTCATCTATGTATATCAGGTCGCAACCGACTTGTTCTTGTTATTTGTTTGAACACTGTTGTTTCTCGTGATTTGTTGTGTTAACTGTACTTAGGTTTTCACTTAAATACACATAACTATAGTTTCAAATGAGTGTTGTACTTACGGTATTTAAGTTTACACAATAAATACGTACAACTGTTTCTTGTATTTTGAATTTTGTTAATACAAGTACTGTTCTCAAACATGTATTTACACATAGTTACTGTTGAAAGTACACATACCGTACGGACTTGCCGGCCGGTCAGGTACTAGTTGTCATAGTCTCCCCTTGGTAAAGAAATTTCGTCCCGAAATTTAAGCATAAAGGTCGGGCTTTACTTCTCGAACAGATGGGGATACTTTGTTCTCATGTTGTCCTCGCGCTCCCAGGTAAATTCTGGTCCACGCTTGGAGTTCCATCAAACCTTTACAATAGGGATACGACTTCGTTTCAGTCTCTTGACTTCACGTTCCATAATCTCTACAGGTTCTTCAATGAAATGCAGTTGCTCATCAACTTGTATCTCTTCCAACGGTATGATCAATGTTTCGTCTGCTAAGCACCTCTTGAGATTTGATACATGAAAAACATCGTGTACTCCGCTGAGCTCATCAGGGAGTTTGAGTCTGTATGCCACAGGACCTATACGTTGAGTAATCTCAAACGGTCCGACATACCTTGGTGCTAGTTTTCCTTTAGCCCCAAAACGAACTACGCCTTTCCATGGGGACACTTTCAACATAACTCGGTCACCCACATCGAATTCCAAAGGCTTGCTCCGTTTGTCTGCGTAACTCTTTTGGCGGCTACGTGTTGCTTGTAATCTCTATTGTATCTGGGCTATCTTATCAGTAGTTTCCTGAATAAGTTCAGGCCCAGTGATTCTGTTGTCTCCCACTTTGGTCCAACAAATTGGAGACCAACATTTTCTACCATAAAGTGCTTCAAAAGGAGCACATCCAGTGCTGCTGTGGTAGCTATTGTTGTAGGAGAACTCAATGAGTGGTAAATGTGTATCCCAACTTCCACCGAAGTCTAGGATGCATGTCCTCAATATATCCTCTAGGGTTTGAATGGTTCGCTCGCTTTGTCCATCAGTTTGTGGATGATAAACGGTGCTCAAGTTAACACTTGTCCCTAAGGATTGTTGCAACGATTGCCAGAACCGCGATGTGAATCGACTATCCCGGTCGGAAATAATAGACAACGGCACCCCGTGCCTCACTACTATTTCGTCGATGTAAAGTCTTGCTAGTTTCTCCATCTTGTAAGTTTCTCTGATCGGCAAGAAGTGAGCGGTCTTGGTCAATCTATCAATGATCACCCAAATCGAATCGTGTCCGCTGGAAGTGCGGGGTAGCTTGGTAATAAAATCCATAGCTATTTTTTCCCACTTCCATTATGGTATCTCTGGTTGTTCCAGCAAACCCGAAGGTTTCTGGTGTTCAGTTTTGACTTTGGCACCTGTGATGCATTTGCCAACATAAGTGGCAATATCTTTCTTCATTCCCGGCCACCAATAAAACGACCTAAGATCTTGGTACATCTTATCGGCACCAGGATGAACGGAATAACGTGTCTTGTGTGCCTCGTCAAATATAAGTGTTCGGAGTTCATCTACTGCCGGGATCCGCACACGATCCAGATAATAGATAACTCTATCTTGTTTTATCACAAAATGTTTCTCGGCTCCACAGTCGAGCTCTTGTTTCAAATCGTCGCTTGCCACTGCTTCATGTTGTGCTTGTAAAATTTGTTCTCTTAAACTTGTTTGCATGGTCATTCCCATGGCTGAACGCGCAAGAGTTTGACTCTTTCCTTCCGACTCAAAGCATCTGCAACAACATTTGCTTTGCCTGGATGGTATTTGATCACACAATCGTAATCGTTCAGAAGCTCAACCCAACGTCTCAGTCTCATGTTAAGCTCCTTCTGATCAAATATGTGCTGTAAGCTCTTGTGATCTGTGAAGATAGTGCACTTTGTACCATACAGGTAGTGTCTCTAAATCTTTATGGCAAATACAACAGCTCCCAATTCCAGATCGTGTGTTGTGTAGTTCTTCTCATGTATCTTCAACTGTCTTGAGGCGTAAGCAATGACTTTGTCTCGTTGCATCAAAACACATCCGAGTCCCTGATGGGAAGCGTCACAATACACTACAAAGTCATCATTGCCTTCTGGGAGTGTTAAGATTGGAGCATTGCGCAATCTTTGTTTCAATGTCTGGAATTCCTCTTTTTGTTTCTGTGTCCACTCAAAAGGTTCATTCTTCTGTGTGAGTTTGGTGAGAGGCAAAGCTATCTTAGAGAAATTCTAGATGAATGTCCTGTAATAACCTGCCAATCCCAAGAATGATCTGATCTCTGTCGGGGTTGTAGGCACATCCCAGTTCTTGATTGCTTCAATCTTGGCAGGATCCACGTGAATACCATCACTGTTGATCACGTGACCCAAGAATTGAACTTCTCTTAACCAAAATTCACACTTGGAGAATTTAGCATATAGTCGTTCTTCTTTCAGGAGTTCCAAGACTGTTCTGAGATGTTGTTCATGTTCCTTCTCGTTCTTTGAATAAATCAGTATATCATCGATGAAGACGATAACGAACTGATCTTAGTACGGCTTACACACCCGGTTCATTAAATCCATGAACACTGCTGATGCGTTCGTTAGTCCGAATGGCATCACCATGAATTCATAGTGACCGTATCGGGTACGAAATGCCGTCTTTGGTATGTCTTCCTCCTGATCCGGAGCTGGTGATAACCTGATCTCAGGTCTATCTTTGAGAAGTACTGTGCTCCCTGTAACTGATCAAACAAATCATCAATCCTCGAGTAACGGGTACCGATTCTTGATGGTGAGTTTGTTGAGCTCTCTGTAATCAATGCACATCCTGAAAGATCCATCCTTCTTCTTAACAAAAGAACCGGAGCTCCCCAAGGGAAAAAGCTTGGTCGGATGAATCCTTTGTCGAGTAGCTCTTGTAATTGGTTGGACAACTCCTGCATTTCTGATGGTGCAAGTCTATAAGGAGACTTAGCTACAGGAGTCGCTCCCGGAATCAAATCAATTCGGAACTGCATCGATCTCTCGGGTGGCAGTCCCGGTAAATCATCCGAAAACACGTCCGCATAGTCTTTCACAACCGGCATTTCTTGAATCTTGATTGCTTTCTTGTCTTTCTCTATCACGTGAGCTAGAAATGCAACACATTACTTTCTGAGGTACTTGTGAGCCTTCATGCACGATATTATCTTGACACTGCATTTCGCTTGATCTCCATAAATTTCCCAAAATTTGATCATTCTCCATTCAAGCATAGGTATTAATTATACTAACTTCTATTATCTAAACGGGCACCTAATTAATCTATAGTTTCCCTTACTTATGTTCCTAAATACATATAATATATACCTATATAATTTTTAGCATTATACCTAATTAAAATACGCATGGTTAAAATGACATACCTTCGAAGTCATCCGATTCCGTGTGTACATCTGGTGCTGGTAGAGTGAGTAGTTCCTCGGTGGTGGTTGCTGCGGTTGGAACTGTTGGAGTCATTGGAGGTTTCCTCCGGGGGCAGTCTATTGCGAAATGTCCAAGTATTCCGCAGGTGTAGCAGTGGTGATCGTGTTGAGAGGAAGTAGATGTACTTGCTCTCTGCTTCTGATCCTGTGTTGGAAGATTTCGGCACTCCTGAATCAGGTGTCCCTTCTTCCCACAGTTCCGACAATACCTACATAGTTTGTTCCCGGCATGATGAAAGCTCTCACACCCCGAGCCGGCGGGGTTGGATCGGAGTCCCCGTCGGGCGGAAGGTTCCCGGGGCGTGATATCGTGGGTGATAATCAAGATGATCAGATTGTTTACATAGCATCAATGTTTAAGAATAATTAAAGCACAAATCAAATGATAACTAGGATTACAAAGTTAAATTACATTATCAATGTTCTGCAATTTAACTAAGTAAACCTATCAAAAGAATAACATGTTTATATCTTGTATATGTACAAGATATCCAAAGTAATATGTATCATCAACAAAAGATGTGCTTCTCAAAAGTCTACTAGGTCCTCTATCTGGGCCGCCTAGTATGCAAATCCAAAAGCCTTAGCTTAAACATGTTCATCACCTGAGAATGCATGTAAGAAAACAAGGTCAACACAATGGTTAGTGAGTTCATAAAATTTATAAGTTTAAAAATAGTCTTAACAAACCTCCTTCGGTAAAACCTTAACCTCATTAACTCCACATGTAATATCCAAATCGGTATACTTATATATAGGGCATATGTAAGGGACAAGCCCTAGCCAACATCCCACCACATACTAATCCAGATATGACACTGTTGTTAATAATAATTAAGCATTTTACCTACCAATCAACCCATTCCTCATCAAAGCTTTTGTTGTCTGTTTCAAAGTTTACAAGTCTATATTGTTTGCAAGTGTTCGTTTCAATGTATGTTTATCAAGCATCAAGTTTCACACGCACATAGTTTAGCTGTCCCTAATCCCATACGTGAGTACAAGCTCTGCACTAGCAGTCGTTTAGCAATTACGTAGCTCACAGATTAGTTAAGCTTAGTCTAGCGATTACGTGTCTCCTATACAAGATAAAAGCTCTGGTTTACCAGTAGTTTAGCAATTACATATCTCATATATAGACACAAGCCATGCATACACAAGTAATTCCAGCAATTACATATCTCATATAAGCAGACAAAAGCTCTGGATTACCAGTAGTTTAGCCATTACATGTCTCTTATATAGATAATAGCTTAGCATCGTAATGTTTATGTTTAGCAATTACATACCTCATATAAGCAGACCAAAAGCTCTGGACTACCAGTAGTTTAGCAATTACATGTCTCTTATATAGGTAATAGCTTAGTCTCGATACGTTTATGTTTTACATATATCTCAATCCATAGGTACAAGCTCTGGATTACCAGTAGTTTAGCCATTACGTAGCCTATGATTAGATATATGTACCATGTTTCATGCGCAAGTAGTAGTTTCAAGCATAAAGTTTCAAGTGTTCACACAATGTTTCATCATGAATACCATAAGTTTGTATCAAGTTTCACACATTGTTTAAAGTATAAAGTTTCACAAGTATAGACCTCAAGTCTCATGTTGAAAGTATAAAGTTTCACAAGTATAAGTCTCAAGTCTCATGTCTAAAGTATAAAGTTTCACAGGTTTAAGCATCAAGTCTCCTGTTTAAAGTATAATGTTTCCCCAAGTATAAGCATCAAGTCTCATAAGCATTTAACATGTGGTTTCAAGCTACAAGTTTAATGTATAAGTTGCAAGTCTACTATCTTTCAAAGAATACTAAGTTTCAATCATAAGTTTCAACATAAGTTTCAAGTTTAAGTTTAAAGCATTAAACAATCTTTCAATAATGATATGAAAATGTTTAACATGCTTCTCAGTCCCGAAGTAAAACAAATAAGTTTGAAAAGGGACAAATGAACTCACCTTGCGTTTGAAGTGGCTGACTTATCTTAACTAGAATGCACGCGCTCGATGTAGTATTTGTTGTTGTGTTCAAGATCCTGTATTGATTTCATAGTATTTGTAACTTATAAGTATGTGTTGTATAGATTCGTGTGCGTGTAAGTCGTTAGTGTTAGCCCTAAAGTTGGCTAACACTATGAGTCTCGATCATTTATTCGACTCTCAATTGTGTTGCTATTGCCTTGATAGCAATCCCCCACTAGGTTTAAACTATTCTAACTTGTTGTTGAATTCTTTAAGCTTTATTCGAATCTCTACCAAAATAAATAAGTTTCAAGTCCAAAACTTAGGTTTTTAACTCAATGATTATAAAACTTTACATATAGTATTCTATCTTGTTGTTCATTAAAGTTTAAACCTTGTGGGCTTCATATTGGGCTAAACTACATAATAGGGCCCAATTACTCAAATTGGGCTTTAAGGGTATAGGTGTGGGCCGACTCAATATGATTTGGGCCGAAACCATTTCAAGTGGGCCAAGAGTATAAATTGGGCCGAATGGATTCAATTGTTAAGGACAATTGGTGAGCCAATTAGGATAACATGGGCCTAGTTCACCCTAAGTTTGGGCTCTCTATGTGTGTGGGCCGGGAACATTGGGTTGAACCGAGTATCACGCTTGGGTCGAACTATTGGGTTTGGGCCGAAATCAAATAGGATCCAGGAAATAAGATTGGTCCTTGTTACACCTCAAGTGGGCCGGGTGTTATTAAAGTAGCCGACTAGGGCAGCGAACCCTTTGGTTCAAAGGTTAGGTTCGGTGATGGTCCATGGTCACAAGGTTCGTTCCTGGTAAGGAGTAAAGGTTCGGCTAATGTTTTGTAGTCAAGGTTCGCTGATCCCAAGCTAATCCAGGGTTCGTCGGAGGTGTAAGGGTTCGGCCAAGATGCATCAAAGGTTCGTGGGTCCTTTTGCTCATCTAAGGTTCGCTATTACACACCAACAGGTTCGGTAGGGTTGCTTGACAAGTCGAGGGTTCGTTCCTATAAGACTCGTCCACAACAAGGGTTCGTTGCATGAAAAGGGTTCGTGAGTCATGATGTAGAGTTCGGTGGAAAAGAAAAAGATGAAAGGTTCGTGGCTACTGACAGTACAACATAGGTTCGTTGTTTCCCCAAAGGGTTCGGCTAGTCCTAGTCTAACAGAAAGGTTCGGCTATGACTTAAGGGTTGCGGGGTTCGTCTGGTGTGTGCAACAAGGTTCGTCAGGGTTCGTCCAGGATGGAGGAAGGTTCGGTAGTTTGCTGTTTCGTTCCAGCACCTTACCCACGAACCTGTTAACTCCAACATCGAACCAAGCAGCCCTCGATCATCATCAAGGTTAGACTCATGCTATGGAAGATTTCTAAAGGTGCGGGACTAGTAGTGGTGGTGCAAGGAACCTGTTATGTGTGTGGGTTGAGCACAAGACATGAAAAACCCTATTTTTCACGAACTTAATGGCTTCGTACCTCGGATTTTGCTGGCTAAAATCTCAGATCGACTGTACTTCTTGATAGAGGACTTCAAAATGGTCGTTTAGGCTCAAGAATCATTAAATTTTGTTGAGTGTTGATGAAGATATGAAGCTTTGAAGTTAAAAAATGGTGGTGATGTCTAGTGAGAGAAAGAAAGTGGGAGAGAGTGTAGAGAGAGAGAGGGTTTGTGTAAAAGTGACATAAATGCAAGCATTTGAAGTTTAAATACCCCGAGGGTATCCGGATTCGTTTCGGTTGCTCGGTTCGCGTTTTCGTCGTGTATTCGGATCGTTACGCGCGTATTTTGTAAATTTAAATAAAAACAAGTATTTTAGAATATTTAGAATACGCATATCAGTTGAAATTATTTTAATTATCGTTGCGTTTATTTATTTTTTTTTCAAATTAAATTATTTGTACGCGTTTCGTTACATCATTCGCGATTTAATAAAATAGTTTGATTTAAATTATTTTGTGATGAGTTTCAAAATTGTAAAATAGGAAATATTTTATTTCCTTAAATTTATGTTCGATCGTATCGTTATTCGTTTTCGTTTTCGTTTCGTCAGATCGCGTCGCCATCGCGTGTATTCGTTTGAATCGTAATTCGAACGAACACGACGATGGTTTGGCTTTCTGATTCTTGTTTTCTACTGTTAAGTCATTATTTCATAACGTTAAACTATCATAATCATTCGTACAGATCGTCACCTATACGAATAACTCGTCGGTTTAGCATTCTGAAACGACAACCGTTAAGGTTTTGTTTTGTTTAACCTCACATACGTTTATACACCATAGAATCAAATCAAGTATTTATGTTTCAACACTGTGTTGTCTGACATGTTTTCTAACTGTTAAATCCTAAGTTTTCAGTCAGATTCAGACAATCGTTTAATATTTTCATGTTAATCAAAATGCATCAATAGTATAAACATAGTTTCACGTAACGTGTACCTGAGTTATTGTACGTTTTACTGTTGCGATCACTGTTCCGGCACGCGTCCGGCACTGACGTTACAGTCTCCCCTTGTTAGAGAAATTTCGTCCCGAAATTTAAGACTCGTTATTCGGTACGACTTCCTCAGCAAAGAGTTGGGGATACTTGTTCTTCATGTGATCTTCACGTTCCCAAGTAAACTCGGGTCCACGCCTTGAATTGCAACGAACTTTAACGATAGGAATACGGCTTCGCCTCAGTTTTTTAACTTTGCGATCCATGATCTCTAAAGGTTCTTCCACAAAACGTAAGTGTTCATCCAATTGAATTTCTTCAACTGGTATGATAAGAGTTTCGTCAGCTAAGCATTTCTTCAAGTTTGAGACGTGAAACACGTCATGTACACCACTAAGTTCATCTGGTAAGCTCAATCTGTACGCCACAGGACCAATACGTTCGATGATCTCGAACGGTCCCACGTATCGTGGTGTTAGTTTTCCTTTCTTCGCAAAACGGACTACACCTTTCCAAGGAGAAACCTTAAGCATAACACGGTCTCCCACTTGGAATTCCAACGGCTTGCGCCGTTTATCGGCATAGCTCTTTTGTCTGCTTCGTGTTGCTTGTAGTCTTTGTTGTATCTGAGCAATCTTGTCTGTCGTTTCTTGAATAAGTTCTGGCCCCGTGATACGATTGTCTCCCACTTCTGACCAACAGATCGGTGACCGACATTTTCGACCATAAAGAGCCTCGAATGGGGCACAACCGATGCTGCTGTGATAACTGTTGTTATAGGAGAACTCGATTAGTGGCAAGTGTGAGTCCCAATTACCACCAAAGTCTAGAACACAAGTTCTCAATATGTCCTCCAGGGTCTGGATAGGACGTTCGCTTTGACCATCCGTTTGTAGATGATAAGCTGTACTCAAGTTTAATTGCGTCCCCAGAGATTTCTGCAATGATTGTCAGAACCTTGATGTAAATCTGCTATCACGATCCGAAATGATAGACAGTGGCACACCATGACGTACCACTATCTCATTGTTGTAAAGCTTCGCTAGTTTATCCATCGAGTAAGTTTCTCGCATAGGCAAGAAATGAGCAGACTTGGTTAATCGATCAACGATAACCCAAATGGTATCATGTCCACTGGAAGTGCGGGGTAGCTTAATGACAAAATCCATAGATATCTGTTCCCACTTCCAAAGTGGAATCTAAGGCTGTTCCAGTAGACATGATGGCCTCTGGTGTTCCGCCTTCACCTTAGCACACGTAAGGCATCGACCAACATACTCAGCTATGTCTTTCTTCTTACCCGGTCACCAATAAAACGCCCGTAAGTCTTGATACATCTTATCAGCACCGGGATGCACAGAGTACTTGGTTTTGTGTGCCTCATCAAAAATAAGTCTCCTTAACTCATCTACTGCAGGAATCCAGATACGATCCCTGAAGTAAACAAGTCCATTGGGTTTTGTTTCCAAATGTTTCTCCACTCCGCAATCGAGTTCTTTCTTCAAGTTTTCACGTTCAATAACCTCTTGTTGTGCTTGTATGATGTTGTCATGTAAGCTTGTCTGCACAGTCATTCCCATTGCTTTAACGCGCAAGGGTTTGACCCGTTCCTTCCGGCTCAAGGCATCAGCTACAACGTTTGCCTTGCCCGGATGATACTTGATTACACAGTCATAGTCATTCAGAAGCTCCACCCGACGTCGCTGTCGCATATTGAGTTCCTTCTGATCAAATATGTGTTGCAGACTTTTGTGATCGGTAAATATGACACACTTGGTGCCATACAGGTAATGTCTCCAGATCTTCAATGCAAATATCACAGCTCCTAGTTCCAGATCATGAGTAGTGTAGTTCTTCTCATGAATCTTTAATTGTCTCGAAGCATACGCAATGACTTTGTCCCGCTGCATAAGTACACAGCCAAGTCCCTGATGGGATGCATCACAATACACAACAAAGTCATCACAACCATCTGGGATAGATAAGATCGGAGCATCACATAACTTTTGTTTCAAAGTCTGAAAGTCTTCTTCTTGCTTTTGATCCCAAACAAATGGCTCGCTTTTCTGTGTTAGCTTCGTTAGTGGCAGAGCTATCTTAGAAAAGTTCGAGATGAACCTCCTGTGATAGCCTGCTAAGCCTAGAAAAGAACGTATCTCCGTAGGTGTCTTCGGAGTGTCCCAATCTTTTATTGCTTCGATCTTGGCAGGATCAACGTGTATTCCCTCATTGTTAACAACATGGCCTAGGAACTGAACCTCTTTTAACCAAAACTCACACTTAGAGAATTTGGCATAGAGCTTCTCTTCCTTTAACAGTTCCAAGATCGTTCTAAGATGTTGTTCATGTTCTGCTTTGCTTTTAGAATAGATCAAGATGTCATCAATGAAAACAATAACAAATTGATCTAAATACGGCTTACACACACGGTTCATGAGATCCATGAAAACCGCAGGTGCATTCGTCAAACCAAAAGGCATCACCATGAACTCGTAATGCCCGTATCTGGTACGAAACGCTGTCTTCGGTATGTCTTCTTCTTGTACTCTGAGCTGATGGTATCCGGAACGTAGATCGATCTTCGAGGAATATTGAGCTCCTTGTAATTGATCAAACAAATCATCAATCCTCGGTAATGGATACCGATTCTTGATGGTTAGTTTGTTTAAATCTCTGTAGTCTATGCACATACGAAAAGATCCATCCTCCTTCTTAACGAACAAAACTGGAGCTCCCCAAGGTGAGTAGCTTGGTCGGATGAAACCTTTGTCAAGTAGTTCCTGTAGTTGGTTAGATAATTCCTGCATCTCCGAAGGTGCTAACCTGTAAGGAGATTTGGCAACAGGTGTTGCTCCAGGAATCAAATCAATACGAAACTCTACCGGTCGCACAGGTGGCAAACCAGGTAAATCTTCAGGAAACACTTCAGGGTATTCCCTCACTATCGGTACGTCTTGTATTCTTTTCTTATCTTTCTCTTTCTCCACCACATGAGCCAAGAAAGCTATGCACTTCTTTTGCAGACACTTACGCGCTTTTATGCATGATATGATCTTTACGTTTTGTTTCGCTTGATCCCCACAAACTTCCAATACACGATCATCCGTTACTGGAATCCGAAGTAGCTTCTCGGAACAGATGACTTCAACTCGATTGAGTGAGAGCCAACCCATCCCCACGACGATATCGAAACTGCCCAACTCAATCGGCAACAAGTCGATGGTAAATGTGTGATCTACGAGTGTAAGTGGGCAGTTCCTAAGTATAGTGGTAACTGTGATTTGTTTCTCATTCGCTACTTCGATAATGTAAGGGGAATCTAATGTTTCCTCAGTAAGACTAAGTTGTTGTGCAAAATCAGATGAAATAGAACTCTGGTCTGCACCAGTATCAAATAGTATAGATGCATAAGAGTCATGTAAAAGAAATGTACCAGTGACCACATTAGGGTCTTGGCGTGCAGCATTGGCTCCGATAACAAAAGCTCGTCCGCGATGTGCTTGTGCTCCAGGTTGCACTCTCTTCGGACAGTTGCGAGAGAAATGACCCGTTTCCCCGCAGGTGTAGCATCCTCTGTTGTTGTTGTTGTTGCCTGGATTATGTGGTGGTGGTGGTGGAGGTAGTGCTCTTGCTGCTGTGTTGGTAGCCTCATTTACAGCAACACGGCATTTAGTAACCCAGTGGCCAAACCGACCACAATTAGTGCACTTCCTACATTGAGCAGCAGGAGGATGATGATACTTGCAGTGAGTGCACTGGGGATGTTCTCCCCCATAACCCCTAGTAGTAGGATTGACAGGTGCTGCAGGTGCCTGTCTCAAAGGGGTAACAGCTGCATAGTTCTTGATGACTTTTTGTTTCTTCTTTTGGTGGTACTCTGGTTTCTTCGATGTTGTTTCCTTGGCTTTTCCAGCATCATCTTTTAAGGCTCCAGACTTTACCATTACCTTGGTAAGCTTAGCAGAGAGGGAAATGGCTGACTCCAAAGTAGCAGGGTATGAAGCCAGTACAACGCTTTGTAAACATGAAGGTAATCCTGCTACATAGCGATCAATTAGCTTTTCCAAGGTTGGCACCATCTCTGGCACCAGGGCTACCAGTTCATGATAGCGGTTGGTAAAAGTCATATGATCAGCTCCCTTCATCTCATGATTCGAGAGCTCAATCTCCAGTTGTTGCAGTTCATGTTTCGGGCAAAACTCATTCCTCAGAAGAAGCTTAAATTTTGCCCAAGGCATCGCCATTGCCTCATCTCTTCCCTTTGCTCGGATCTGAGCATTCCACCATGTCAGTGCTCGCTTGCTAAATGAACCAGCTGCATAGAAAACTTTATGGTGTTCTGGACAACTGCTTATGTCCAGAGTGTTCTCCATTTTCTCGAGCCATTGGATCAGCCCAACAGCTCCCTCGACTCCAGTAAAGCTTGGAGGTTTGCATCCTACAAAGGATTTGTAGGAGCAGTCAGAAGTATGACCAGTGTTTTCACTAGCCTCTCCGGTGGTATGGGCAGAGGTGTTGCCATGCCCCTGAATCCGATTTATCATCTCTGGGATGACATCTTTCAGTTGGCTTGTCAGTTGGGTACTCAGCAGTGTCGCCAAGGCGATGGTAGCAGGATCTAATGTCTGAGCAGTGCTTGAACCCGGTGGTGGAGAGTGTGGAGGAGGTGGAGGTGGCGGTGGTGAATCAGGTGGGGTAGGAGTCGAAGAGTGGGGAGCAGAGACTTGCGGAGTAGGTTGTTTTCTCGGTGGCATTCTGATCATAACCAAAAGAATTTGGTTAGTGCAATGATCGAATGCAGAAAACATAATGCAAGCTTAAGTCTTAAGTTCTCTACATGAGGGTCTCTAAGTTATAGTCTAGGCCAAACCGTTTATGTAATGACCTATTATTCTCTATAACCTTGAGCTCTGATACCAATCTGTCACACCTCGAGCCGGCAGGGTTGGATCGGAGTCCCCGTCGGGCGGAAGGTTCCCGGGGCGTGATATCGTGGGTGATAATCAAGATGATCAGATTGTTTACATAGCATCAATGTTTAAGAATAACTAAAGCACAAATCAAATGATAACTAGGATTACAAAGTTAAATTACATTATCAATGTTCTGCAATTTAACTAAGTAAACCTATCAAAAGAATAACATGTTTATATCTTGTATATGTACAAGATATCCAAAGTAATATGTATCATCAACAAAAGATGTGCTTCTCAAAAGTCTACTAGGTCCTCTATCTGGGCCGCCTAGTATGCAAATCCAAAAGCCTTAGCTTAAACATGTTCATCACCTGAGAATGCATGTAAGAAAACAAGGTCAACACAATGGTTGGTGAGTTCATAAAATTTATAAGTTTAAAAATAGTCTTAACAAACCTCCTTCGGTAAAACCTTAACCTCATTAACTCCACATGTAATATCCAAATCGGTATGCTTATATATAGGGCATATGTAAGGGACAAGCCCTAGCCAACATCCCACCACATACTAATCCAGATATGACACTGTTGTTAATAATAATTAAGCATTTTACCTACCAATCAACCCATTCCTCATCAAAGCTTTTGTTGTCTGTTTCAAAGTTTACAAGTCTATATTGTTTGTAAGTGTTCGTTTCAATGTATGTTTATCAAGCATCAAGTTTCACACGCACATAGTTTAGCTGTCCCTAATCCCATACGTGAGTACAAGCTCGGCACTAGCAGTCGTTTAGCAATTACGTAGCTCACAGATTATTAAGCTTAGTCTAGCGATTACGTGTCTCCTATACAAGATAAAAGCTCTGGTTTACCAGTAGTTTAGCAATTACATATCTCATACATAGACACAAGCCATGCATACACAAGTAATTCCAGCAATTACATATCTCATATAAGCAGACAAAAGCTCTGGATTACCAGTAGTTTAGCCATTACATGTCTCTTATATAGATAATAGCTTAGCATCGTAATGTTTATGTTTAGCAATTACATACCTCATATAAGCAGACCAAAAGCTCTGGACTACCAGTAGTTTAGAAATTACATGTCTCTTATATAGGTAATAACTTAGTCTCGATACGTTTATGTTTTACATATATCTCAATCCATAGGTACAAGCTCTGGATTACCAGTAGTTTAGCCATTACGTAGCCTATGATTAGATATATGTACCATGTTTCATGCGCAAGTAGTAGTTTCAAGCATAAAGTTTCAAGTGTTCACACAATGTTTCATCATGAATACCATAAGTTTGTATCAAGTCTCACACATTGTTTAAAGTATAAAGTTTCACAAGTATAGACCTCAAGTCTCATGTTGAAAGTATAAAGTTTCACAAGTATAAGTCTCATGTCTCATGCTTAAAGTATAAAGTTTCACAAGTATAAGTCTCAAGTCTCATGTCTAAAGTATAAAGTTTCACAGGTATAAGCATCAAGTCTCCTGTTTAAAGTATAATGTTTCCCCAAGTATAAGCATCAAGTCTCATAAGCATTTAACATGTGGTTTCAAGCTACAAGTTTAATGTATAAGTTGCAAGTCTACTATCTTTCAAAGAATACTAAGTTTCAATCATAAGTTTCAACATAAGTTTCAAGTTTAAGTTTAAAGCATTAAACAATCTTTCAATAATGATATGAAAATGTTTAACATGCTTCTCAGTCCCGAAGTAAAACAAATAAGTTTGAAAAGGGACAAATGAACTCACCTTGCGTTTGAAGTGGCTGACTTATCTTAACTAGAATGCACGCGCTCGATGTAGTATTTGTTGTTGTGTTCAAGATCCTGTATTGATTTCATAGTATTTGTAACTTATAAGTATGTGTTGTATAGATTCGTGTGCGTGTAAGTCGTTAGTGTTAGCCCTAAAGTTGGCTAACACTATGAGTCTCGATCATTTATTCGACTCTCAATTGTGTTGCTATTGCCTTGATAGCAATCCCCCACTAGGTTTAAATTATTCTAACTTGTTGTTGAATTCTTTAAGCTTTATTCGAATCTCTACCAAAATAAATAAGTTTCAAGTCCAAAACTTAGGTTTTTAACTCAATGATTATAAAACTTTACATATAGTATTCTATCTTGTTGTTCATTAAAGTTTAAACCTTGTGGGCTTCATATTGGGCTAAACTACATAATAGGGCCCAATTACTCAAATTGGGCTTTAAGGGTATAGGTGTGGGCCGACTCAATATGATTTGGGCCGAAACCATTTCAAGTGGGCCAAGAGTATAAATTGGGCCGAATGGATTCAATTGTTAAGCACAATTGGTGAGCCAATTAGGATAACATGGGCCTAGTTCACCCTAAGTTTGGGCTCTCTATGTGTGTGGGCCGAGAACATTGGGTTGAACCGAGTATCACGCTTGGGTCGAACTATTGGGTTTGGGCCGAAATCAAATAGGATCCAGGAAATAAGATTGGGCCTTGTTACACCTCAAGTGGGCCGAGTGTTATTAAAGTAGCCGACTAGGGCAGCGAACCCTTTGGTTCAAAGGTTAGGTTCGGTGATGGTCCATGGTCACAAGGTTCGTTCCTGGTAAGGAGTAAAGGTTCGGCTAATGTTTTGTAGTCAAGGTTCGCTGATCCCAAGCTAATCCAGGGTTCGTCGGAGGTGTAAGGGTTCGGCCAAGATGCATCAAAGGTTCGTGGGTCCTTTTGCTCATCTAAGGTTCGCTATTACACACCAACAGGTTCGGTAGGGTTGCTTGACAAGTCGAGGGTTCGTTCCTATAAGACTCGTTAACAACAAGGGTTCGTTGCATGAAAAGGGTTCGTGAGTCATGATGTAGAGTTCGGTGGAAAAGAAAAAGATGAAAGGTTCGTGGCTACTGACAGTACAACATAGGTTCATTGTTTCCCCAAAGGGTTCGGCTAGTCCTAGTCTAACAGAAAGGTTCGGCTATGACTTAAGGGTTGTGGGGTTCGTCTGGTGTGTGCAACAAGGTTCGTCAGGGTTCGTCCAGGATGGAGGAAGGTTCGGTAGTTTGCTGTTTCGTTCCAGCACCTTACCCACGAACCTGTTAACTCCAACATCGAACCAAGCATCCCTCGATCATCATCAAGGTTAGACTCATGCTATGGAAGATTTCTAAAGGTGCGGGACTAGTAGTTGTGGTGCAAGGAACCTGTTATGTGTGTGGGTTGAGCACAAGACATGAAAAACCCTATTTTTCACGAACTTAATGGCTTCGTACCTCGGATTTTGCTGGCTAAAATCTCAGATCGACTGTACTTTTTGATAGAGGACTTCAAAATGGTCGTTTAGGCTCAAGAATCATTAAATTTGGTTGCGTATTGATGAAGATATGAAGCTTTGAAGTTCAAAAATGGTGGTGATGTCTAGTGAGAGAAAGAAAACGGGAGAGAGTGTAGAGAGAGAGGGTTTGTGTAAAAGTGACATAAATGCAAGCATTTGAAGTTTAAATAACCCTAGGGCATCCGGATTCGTTTCGGTTGCTCGGTTCGCGTTTTCGTCGCGTATTCGGATCGTTACGCGCGTATTTTGTAAATTTAAATAAAAAGAAGTATTTTAGAATATTTAGAATACGGATATCAGTTGAAATTATTTTAATTATCGTTGCGTTTATTTATTTTTTTTTCAAATTAAATTATTTGTACGCGTTTCGTTACATCATTCGCGATTTAATAAAATAGTTTGATTTAAATTATTTTGTGATGAGTTTCAAAATTGTAAAATAGGAAATATTTTATTTCGTTAAATTTATGTTCGATCGTATCGTTATTCGTTTTCGTTTTCGTTTCGTCAGATCGCGTCGCCATCGCGCGTATTCGTTCGAATCGTCATTCGAACGAACACGATGATGGTTTGGCTTTCTAATTCTTGTTTTCTACTGTTAAGTCATTATTTCATAACGTTAAACTATCATAATCATTCGTACAGATCGTCACCTATACGAATAACTCGTCGGTTTAGCATTCTGAAACGACAACCGTTAAGGTTTTGTTTTGTTTAACCTCACATACGTTTATACACCATAGAATCAAATCAAGTATTTATGTTTCAACACTGTGTTGTCTGACATGTTTTCTGACTGTTAAATCCTAAGATTTCGGTCAGATTCAGACAATCGTTTAATATTTTCATGTTAATCAAAATGCATCAATAGTATAAACATAGTTTCACGTAACGTGTACCTGAGTTACTGTACGTTTTACTGTTGCGATCACTGTTCCGGCACGCGTCCGGCACTGATGTTACAAAAGCCACACTTGTTACACTTAGGATGATTTCCAATGTATTGAGGAGGATTTGATGTCGTTGAGGTTTTGCAATAAGCAGCGCAGTGTCATGTCCTTCCACAACGGGTACACTGTCAACATTTGTTTCTGCCATAGTGATGATGTTGACAGAGTTGACCAAAAAAGGGCCGTCTCATCATAATTTTCATTACCCTTTTTAGACAAGTCCGGCCTGACTTGACTGATCGGGATGGCCTTGGTGTAGTTCATAGGTCTCTTCTTCTTTTTAGCAGGATGATGTTTGTGTTTCTTGCTGGTGTCACTCTCCGCAGGTTCTTTTCCTTTGGTGGTGACAGATGGAAAACTCTTAGCATACTCTTCACTGCTCCTGATTCTATTGATGATTTCAGGGATGATTGCAACCAATTGCTCAGTGATCAAGGTTGCCAGTGCAGCAGTCGCTGGTTCCACCTCGGGTGGAGGAGGATGAGGTGATGATGGTGGTTGTCCCTGTGACATGACAATCCTAACCGAAAAATCATCGGTTAGTATTTATGCTCAAATGATGTAACGTATGCAAGTAATCCAGTGTCCTGTGTTTTCTACATGAGGGTCCCTAGGTTATAGCCTACGCCAAACCGTTTGAAACAAGATGACCTATATTTCTCTATAACCATGGCTCTGATACCAATCTGTCACACCCCGATCCGGCGGGCTGGATCGACTTTCCCGTTGGGCGGAAAGTTCTCGGGGCGCGATGTCGTTGTGATAATCGAATTGATCAGATTGTTTACATAGCACATGATAAATAAATGAGAAATTCTAACACAACAATAATATAGAATTACAAGATTAAATTACAATGTATCTTTCATAATTTAATCAAGTAAATCTATCCAAAAGAATCAATGAGTTTATATCATGTATCTGTACAAGATATACAAAAGATGATTCATGGTTTTATCCTCCCCAAAAGTATGCAACACAAAATGAAGCTAGGTCTTCTAAAAGTCCACTAGCTTAATCCTTGCATATGAGTAACTATACCTGTTCGTCACCTGAGAAAACATGCATTTAAACAAAGTCAACACTAGGTTGGTGAGTTCATAAGTATGTTAATTGAAAACCTTGATTCATTCACATGCACAATCACAATATTATTCTTGTACTTGTATGTTGTTTGAATTCACCCAATCACCCAATGGCATTTCCATAGTTATATTTGCAAATAATATCTCATCATACTAGTTATGCTTATATATAGGGCATATGTAAGGGAACAAGCCCTAGCCAACATCCCACCACATAACTAATAGGATTCCACATTACTTGCAATACAACTATAGATATCCATTCTCAGTTTACCTGTTTATCCCCAGTTGTAGTTCACCTGTAATATCATATGTAGAATAATAAATTAAGAGAGATTTAGTTATCAAACCGTAGTATTGATAAACTCTCAACGTGTTAAGGAATTTAGATTTAATTTAATATTCTCCTTGTTATTATTCTATTGCTTGTGGGGTTAACTGTTAATCACTTTTAAATATTAAGAGTGTTAGTTAACCAATTGTCCTTTGTTCTCACTTGAAGTGCATAAAGCCTGAATGGGAGTCCATTGTGATCCTCACATAATCAGATTACAATGCACTCCAATTTACCTCTACCACCTTGTATTCTCATAGGCCTCAACGAGAGCTATTACCAGTAGTGGAACATGAGAGAAGATCAATTTCTCAACCTACTAGTCAATAGGATCCCGCTGGATTAATTACAATATTCCTGCAGATTAATATCACCATGTGATGCCTTCCCAGAACCTTACTTGAAATGATAGAAGGCTTCGGCTGATGAAAGACAACCATGGGTTCGCTGGGCATAATAGGTTCGTGGTCCTTGCAAAGGTTCGGCCGTGGTTCTTGTTTGGAAAGTTCGTGACATGCACATGGGTTCGGCCAAGGTGGTCACAGGTTCGTCACCTGCAACCACGAAAGGCTGTTCATCCTCCTCGCCTTCATCAACTCAAGGCTGCTGGCACCAGATCCCTCGGGTTATCAGTGATTGTTAAGATATTCTCGAGGGTGTACAAGACCTTGGGTTGGGTCTAGGACCGGTTACATAACTAGGTTGAACATGGGGTGTAAAAACCCTATTTTCTCAGATCTTTAATGCTTCATACCTCGTTTTCAGCCGGTTAAACCTCTAGATCTGCTGTACTTCTATGTAGAGGAAGTCGAGAGCTTCGCGTGGACACCAAGAACACCCTATTTGGCCAAGAAACGAGCAGGATATGTGCGTTTGAAGCTTGGATTCTTGTAGTGAGAGAGGAAAACGAGTTTGTGGAGAGAGAAAGGTGTAGGTGAAGATGATAAATGAAATTAATTGCCTGAAATGGGGTTTTTATACCTCGTGAATATTCAGGTTCGTTTTCGTGGTTCGGTTCGCGTTTTCGTTGCGTTTCCGGAACGTAACGCGTAATGTTCATGTTTTTAAAATAAAAAGAATGGTTATTTTAATTATTTTGATGAGTTTCAAAATTGTAAAACATTAATTATTTTATTTTATTAATTTATGGTCGTTCGTGTCTTGTTTCGTTTCCGTTTCGTTAGATTGCGTCACCATCGCGCGTATTCGTTTGAATCGTCATTCGAACGAACACGTCGATGGTTTGGCTTTCTGACTTTTGTTTTCTACTTTCCAGTCATCATTTCAGAACGTTAAACTCACAGATATATTTGTGTGAATCGTCACCCACGCAAACACAATGTCAGTTCGTTATTCTTAAATAACACTGCAATATTGTTTTAAATTGTATTTCCTCACTGTCGGACTCAACTAAACATCCTGTTATCATATTGTTTTCACATTGATTTTTTGACCATCTGATTCCTGTCATCTATGAATATCAGATCGCAACCGACTTGTTCTTGTTATTTGTTTGAACACTGTTGTTTCTCGTGATTTATTGTGTTAACTGTACTTAGGTTTTCACTTAAATACACACAACCATCGTTTAAAATGAGTGTTGTACTTACGGTATTTAAGTTTACACAATAAATACGTACAACTGTTTCTTGTATTTTGAATTCTGTTAATACAAGTACTGTTCTCAAACATGTATTTACACATAGTTACTGTTGAAAGTACACATACCGTACGGACTTGCCGGTCGGTCAGGTACTAGTTGTCACAGAAGTCAACCAACAGGTCAATCCCTCGATTATGATTCTTGACTTGATTTCAAATGAATAATAATCAATAACATGATATATAATCAAATCATACAATCTAATATAATAATATTCATATAACTATTAACTGTTATAAAATAAATTAAACTTAATGAGATTATAAAAACAAAATCACAAATTAGATAGTTAGGTGAATACTAAATGGAATTGAAAGGGCAAAATGAGTATTGAAGTATGGAAGAATACCTTTGCATGCTTGCAGCTTTACCATTTATGCATTTAGTATTTACCAATTAAAATTTAGGGCACCCGCTTCTTAAATCTCAACTCTCACGTCTGGGCCGTCCAGCGATCAGAAGACTGAAAAAAAATCGACCAACTTCGTTTGGCCACCTACGTTCAGCGAACAACGATGAGGGAATCATGAATCAGGAGATGGATAAAACTATGTGATTGCAACGATTCAATGTTGTGAATGGCATCCAACGATGGCTAATGGGTGTCGTCGTAAGCACTAAGCATGGGGGAGATAATAGATTGAATGCTCGACGCCTCGATATGTAGAGTGTAGAAGCTCCATATGTTTCTCTTCGTCTTCTGCTTCGAGCCTTCGACTTACGAGTGGCGACTGCTCGTCTCCTACTCCTGCCCGCTACACTCAATCCGGCATCGATGTTTGACTCAAGAGGACACCCAATCGATGCCATATACGGGTTAAACGTTTAATCTAATCTAATCTAATATATATATATATTTTAGAAAATGGGGGCCTTAAGTTTTTGGGGCCCAAAACCCTATCTTTACCCCAAATATTAAAGGGTCGCCTTGTAGGTAACTAACATATAAAATGTTTCCGTGGGTGTCGTTACGGTATTAAAACCATTTTGATTAAGTACATATAGATAAACCGTAAGTCTCATAGTTGTATAAACAATTGTCATGAAACACGAACCAGAGTTTTTTTGCCTACTCATTGTTGCCTAATAATTTAAATAAACTAATTAAATAGAAAAACTAAAATCAAAGTTGTGACCTCTCACATCGAATTAAAGCTTTGCATCAAATGATTTGATTCAATGTAAATATTGTTTTGGATAAACATATAAAACATCCCAAAAACACGAAAAGTAAAAGAGAGAGTATGAATACTCATTTGGGTTGTCTAGCTTGTCCCAGAGTCTTTCAATAGATGGTGGGAGAAATGAAGATAACACACTCCACCTAAAGTTCATATGAATAACTTAGTACACCTAGTATTCCTAAATTTCAAGTTTATTGTCCTAAATATATGGGATTATATGAATTCACTAAAAGAATATGTCTCGAATTGATAATGTCTTTTATCTAGGGTTTGAAGAGTAATTGATTTATTAAAACATTAACATTGAACATTTTATCCTTTTATTTATAACTAGTATATAGGACCCGCGCGTTGCGGCGCGGTCTGATATTCTGACGTAAAAACAACAAACATAACATGAGGTTAAAATCGTGTACAATAAAATGCATGAAAAAGACCCTATACAACATCTATAACGTAAGCTTTGAAACTAAGGGTTGAAGATTAAAAACTCATTTAATAGTAAAGAATGTGATTATAGAAGACTTAAAAAAAAGGCCCAGTGTAAATGTGGAATTTACTCTCGATAATAGGTATTATATATCATTTGCAGAATCATAAGTAACATAGGAAAATCAAATCTTTCATCACGTTCTTTATACAAAATTTTCATAAAAACATAAAATAATACAAAATACTCACAAATATGTTATAAAAATAATAGAAAAATATTACTCACAAAATACGTCACACTGGCAACAATCATTTGAATTATAAGTAAAACATAAATCTATAAGCAAATCTTTCATATTTAATACATTTATCTTTATTTACTACTTTTTAAAGTTAAAAAACATAAAAAAAATATGATGGTCTAAGTCTAAATTTTAAAAACGTCACTACATAGATCAGACACCTAAATTATATATATATATAAAACAAATAATGGGGCCCATTCACAATATAATATATATATTTATACTATTCCTTTTACATGCATTTTAATATATATAATAATCTTTTATTTTTTACGAAAACAATGAAGATATAACCAACATAAACGTATTTTTTTTATTATGATCATAGGTGGACATAAATACATAATAGTAGAAGCCGAGTATTCATTGTAGTTAAAACTATTTTTTTTATTATGACATGAGTTTTGAGTCATGATTCGTGAGTTTGTTTTGTTCCACACTTCCACCGGTTGACCGGTGTGCCTTCTTTTTGTGTCAGTGAAGTGAATGAGCTTTATAAATATTGTAAATTATGTTTGAAGAGTTGTACAAAAAAGAATAGTAAAAGCATCACACAAACGGAAGTTTCCTTTTTAATGTATATATTAATTATAAGTTATATTGTATCCATAAACATAAAATTATTATTGTTTGTGTGTAAATAGTTGTTATTAATATTTTGTTTAAATAATTTAAATAAACTATCTATTATAATTTGATAAAATATTATTTAGATTAATTATATAATCATTCAAAATAACTGTGTATAACTATTTTATATTTTATTTATCTAAGATTTAACTTATTAAGTATATTAAAATAACATTAGAAATTTTATTTAAATAAAAACTTTAAACATATCTTCTAAATATAAAAAATGATCTTCTGAATTTATGAAGTATATGAAATTATTTGTATAATCTTAATTCTTGTTTAGAAATACAAAGCTAAGTATTTGAAATAAAAGAATTTGGTTTTAAAGGTTCAAAAGAATACACACACCATAATTACTATATTTTCCCAGCAATTTAATAATTATTCTTATAAAATTTATAAATGATTTTGGTAGATAGTTTATCGCTTCATTAATCATGATGTTTAAATAATTTTCTGAAATTTATAAAAACATATAATAATGCTTTAAATAACATATAAGTAATTTTTTTAAAAAGAAAATAAGCTAAAAACGAGTCTGGAATATCAAAAATACAAAAATGGCCAAAACCGGCACCACCTGGTCTTGAACCCGGGTCGGTGGGTTCGCTAGCCTTAAGCACTCGCTGAGCAACCTGTTAAATTTAATCAGGTCTTCAACTCAATAGAAAATCCATTCGTTTTACATTTTCCCCCAAATCACCCATTTTACCCGACAAACCCTAATTCCAATCAATCCAAATTCTATCGCCTTGATGCTCATGAGAGCTAAAATCGATAGGGCTTTTGTTTCTTGCTAAAGGACGATTAGAATAGTTTAAAAACTTACCTTGAAATATTTAGAATTAATGTGGTTTGGCTCTTAACAGTTCGAACGGCAACCGAAACCTTGATCAGGAGTTTGGGGATGTCATAGACGGATTTTTGGTGTCTGTGAATTCAGAGAATGGTTGCGAGCATGTGTGTGTGTTTGATTTAAATTTTATCAATGTTTTGATCTATGTTTAGTTCTTTTTCAGTGTGTGATTTACAATTGTTATTAACGGCATGATCGTCTCGTTATTTTTGTAATTGAGTATGCATATTGGTTCTAAATTCAGCGATAATCGTTCAAAATCCTTGGTTTAATTTGGGAACGTGTTTTAGTTAACTTGTGGTAGATACCCGGTTGTAAAGAGGCTTGAACCTGCGATGGGTTTGGAGAAGAGGGTATTAAGGATTGGCAGAAATCACCCTTGATATTTCTGAAATATTACCCTTTGATATTAACTTTAATTTAGCTGAAAATAGGTTTTTGATAATTACACTAGTGGTCCCTTCTAATTCTTTCTTTAGTATTTTGTAACTAGAAGGTTTACAAATGTTTATAAAATTTTATTTTTTTAGTAAATGTGTTTTATAGAACTTGATAAGTTTTATCAAAGTTTAATCAAATATAAATAAGTTCATTATTAGGTTAAGTCTGATAATGTTTAACATATTAATATACTTATATTTATATATTCCATAAATTTATTAACCATATTTTGATTTAATTTATAACATAACTTTAAACTAAAATCTCATAATATTATTTTAACTCTTTATTATACATTAAAAAAGTTTATTAAAATGTTTCATTTTTATTTTATGGGAATTTAACTATGCATGAATAACTATGGACAAAATTTCAAGAAAACCCTATAAATTTCTTTTATTTGAAATTAGACATTGTTCCAATTTGCAATTGAATTGGAAAACCTTAAGGTTTACACTTTATCAGCAAAACACATTTTTTAAGGCAAAAATAACAATACAAAAACTCGAAATTTTACGTAAAAATAATGTATAAACATTCGGGGCTGCAAGAATCAAACGACGAACTCTCAAATGGAGATCACAGTGCCTTAACTAACATAAACACAGGGTCGCCCTTTAAGATTTGGAGTATAGCTAAGGCTTTGGCCCCCCAAAAACCTAGGGCCCTCATTTTCTGAGAAAAAAAAATTATATTAGGTTTAATGTGTAACCTGAATATGGCATCGATTGGGTGTCCTCTAGAGTCAAACGCCAATGCCTGATTGAGTCTAGCGGGCAGGAGTAGGAGATGAGCAGTCACCACTCGTCAGTCGGTGGCTCGAAGCAGAACACGAAGAGGCAAACATATGGAGCTTCTACAGTCTGCAAATCGAGGTGTCGAGTATTCAATCTATTATCTACCCATTAGGCATCGCTAGACGCCGGTCACACCATTTTATCTCTGCAATCTCATAGTTACATCGGTCATCTCCTGAGTCCTGATTCCCTAATCTTTGTTTCTCGGATGCATGTGGCTAATTTCTGTCTTTAGTCTTCTGTTCACGGGACAGTCCAGATGTGGGATTTGAGATTTAAGAAGTGGGTGCTCTAAATTTTAATCCCTGAATGGTAAAGCTACAAGCATGTAAAGGTATTCTTCCACTCTTCAATACCCATTTTACCATTTTAATTATAGGGGTTGGATCCAGTAAGAAGAGATTTTTGCCTAAGAAGAGTAAGAAGCAATAGAAATTTGACACGTGGCACAATCCAGTACAAAAAACATAATCCAGTACACAAAAAATAAGAATCCAGTACAAAAAATAAGAATCCAGTACAAAAAATAAGAATGCAGTACAAAAAAACAAAAATGTATTACAAAAAACACAAAAATCTAGTATAAGTAAAACAAAGAACAAAAAAATAATAATATAGTATAAAAAATAAAAATCTAGTACAAAAAAAATGAAGTTATACGTAAATGATCATGCCAAATTTCAAATTATTATTAGTTTTTACTCTTCTTAGACAAAAAACTCTTCTTATTTGATATTTCCCCTTTAATTATATTCCCTATTCACCAACCTACCTAATTTGCGATTTCATATTTTGTAATCTTATTTAGTTTAATTTATTTTGTAACAGTTTATAGTTATGTGAATATTATTATATTAGATTGTTTGATATGATTATTTATTGTGTTATTGATTATTATTTATTTGAATACTTGATAATATTATTTGAATTATTGAATATTAGATTGGTTGATTTGATTATTAGATTATATATCGCGTTATTGGTTAATTGATTTATCATATGACTTAAAAAATTAGGTTAAATGTTAAACCGGAACTGAAAGTACGAATCGGGTGCCTCTAAAAGAGCAAAAAAAACTTTAAATGAATCACTAAAAGGATTAACTATATTGTCAATTGAACAATATTTGCTGCCAGAAATAGATTCTGAAACTTTTATTAAAGAATTTGCATCTAATAAAGCTAGTAAAATAAACTTTATTTAAAATTTAAACATATTTATACATAACAATGACTTTTTTTTTAATCTGCGTCAATTATAAACTTTTTTTGGTTTATTATTGTCGGTTTCAAACGTGGGTAAATGATAATGATTTATACTTTATAACATATCCTAAAGATAAGACCCCAATTTATACTGTCGTGTTACCTTCGGTTATCCTGGCGTTTGGTAACTAAGATCGATTCCTCGATTTCTCGATTCCCAACCGTGAGACTATACCCCGTGATGCGCGGGAACTCTGTGGAATAGGTTAACCCTCGCCTCCCATTGGTTCAGAACTCAAGATTAAGCTTAAGATTCACCCCCTCATCTGATATTCATTAAAGTGTCACCAATGGGACTTGAACCCCGGTCTTCAGGGAGAAAGGGTCAAGGTTTAACCGATAGGCTAACTTTATTGGATGAAAACAAAGTTATATAACATGTGATTTTTGCTTTAAAAATAAAAAGCAACAACATAATAAGAAAAAAAAACTTTTGATAGTGAATCAATGCTGACACATGACACTATCGAACACTTGCAAATGAGTTGTTATTATTATGTCTCATTTAAGTTGTTTTGTAACCTAAACTAGCGTTGCTCTAACTTGCTAAAATTGTTTACAAGCCAATACTCGCTTTTTACTTGTTGTGCCTAATGAAATAAAAGTATACTGAAAATAAGTTGGATATGTTGTAATATAATTATGATTATCATAACTTAACAACTTTCAAAAGAAAATAATAAGAGAAGGTGTGTCGTCTTTTCTCCTTACATTTGAGTGTTATTTATACTTCAAACAATTTTACTTTTTGAACACAAGAAGACATGCTCATTTAATGTTAAGAGTAAAAATACGTGCATCCACTCTTTTGAGTTGAAAAAGTTTCTATCCAATAATTTAAAAAACTTATAACAAGATATATATATATATATATATATATATATATATATATATATATATATATATATATAGGGACTTATTCCATTGAAAACCACAAAATATGAAAGAACCAAAGGAAGTAATTTTGAACCACATTTTTAGGGGTATAAAAGTAATTTTCCTTTAAAGTAGAAGAAGTTACTATTTTACCCTTTTAAATAACCACCCTTTGTACAAAAATTAAAGCATAATGTACAAGTGTATTATGCAGTTCTTTAGTTCCTAATATAAAAATGGTTCTTAATGGAATACCTCCATATATATATATATATATATGTAGGAAATAGATAATTTGAAAACTATGTTTTAATGTGAAAACCTTGAAAACTATAATGTGGGTCTTTAATTTAAAAAATGGATTGTTGAGATTGAAAGTTATTTTTTTAGGATTAAATGAGATGATTTAATGGTTAAAGAAGGTACAAAAGGGTGGAAACGTAAATTCCATCATGGTACATAAGGTACATAAGGGTATTAATCATGTACCTGTCACATCAGTTAAAATATTTTAAAAATTTCTTGAAACTGATTTTACAAATGTAACATATGTGTAACATAAGTGTAACTACCACGCATAATATACATTTTGAACACATTAAAAAAAATTCTACTATCAAAACCAAAAGGCAACTTCTATGAAAGCATAACAACGAAAAACCCAATCAAAAGAACAAACACCCTAGATGTTTTTTTAAAACCAACTATTTAATTAAAATTAACAAATAACGAAAAACACCTGATATTCCCTACTTTTCGACATTCACGTTAGTGGAATCGAAACATTTTTTCTTGCAATTACGTGAATCATGCCCTATAACATATTTCTGACATGTATGTCACATCTTAGGTTCCTTGAGGGTAGGAAATCTTTTATCCATTTTTTCACAATATACTCAACAGGGGTCCGAACGTAAGTTATCCTTAAAACATATATAATATACTTGTTCCCAATCTAACATATGTAATATAGTAAAACAAAGATTGTTGTTAATATGTAACACCTTGGTAACGTAGATGCATTAACTGTGCAACTATTCAGGAACCTGAATAACATTGGTAACATCATTTTCTTTGTTAAGATGCTTTACCAAATAACCAACATTCTCATCGACACGATCAGTGTGAGAAACATAACAAAATAACTTTCCCTATGAGCTACTACAAGACCTATACGATTGAGTGTCATATGATGAATAAATTGTTTCGTGAAGACCGATAAATTGCAACCTACTTTTGGGCTTTGTAGCCACTAACTTGAAAAGAATTTTTGCTGTCATACATTGAAGATTCACCTAACGTATCAAATTTACGCTTACTCTGAGGTCTACCAGCTTTGTATCCAATTTTTGTCTGTAATCCAACTGTAAAACATTATTTTGTAACATATGTAACATAGTTGTAATATGTAAAACATATATAAGTTGTTGATATGTGAAACATTAACAACTAAGTTGTAATTTGTAATGTGTGTTGCGATAAATAAAGCAAACTAACTAACTTGTTAATATGTAAAACATTCATTTGTAACGTATGTAACACAGTTGTAATATGTAAAAACAATATTAATTTATATGTAAATCATATGCAATATAGTTGTTCCAAGTAAAAGCTATCTAAGTTGTTATACGTAACACCTTGTGTAATGAAGGTAAGTTATCCGTAAAACATATGTAACATATCCTAGTAAAAAATATGTAATATAGTATAACAAAGATTGCTGTTAATATGTAACACCATTGTAACTAAGGTGCTTTAACTATGTAACAATTCACGAACCATAAAAACATCGGTAACATCGTTTTCTTTGTTAAAATGCGTTACCAAATAAACAACATTCTCATCGACACGATCAGTGTACGAGAAACATAACAAAACAACTTTCCGTGTGAGCTACTACAACATCTATACGATTGAGTGTCACATGATGAATAAATTTTTTAGTGAAGAACGATAAATTGCGACCTACTTTGGTGAAGTCACAATTATAAGGCTTAATAAGAGGATGGTTGTGGCACTCAACAAACTTGTATATAAAAAAATTTGGATGTGGCTTCTGGTACTTGAACATATATATGGGATTTGCAGCCACTAGCTTGAAAAGAATTTTTGCTGTCATACATTGAAGACTCACCTAAAATATCAAATTTACTCTTACTCTAAGGTCTACCAGCTTTGTATCAAATTTTCATCTGTAGTCCCACTATAAAACATTAATTTGTAACATATGCAACACAGTTGTAATATGTAAAACATTAACAACTAAGTTGTAATTTGAAACATGTGCTGCGATAAATGAAGCAAACAAACTAAGTTATTAATATGTTAAGTATTTAATTTGTAACGTATGTAGCACATTTGTAATATGTAAAAACAACATTAATTTATATGTAAATCATATGTAACATAGTTGTTCCGAGTAAAAGCTATCTAAGCTGTTATACGTAACACCTTGTGTAAGGAATGTAAGTTATCCATAAATCATATGTAACATACTTAAAAGAAGTCTATTTAGAGATATGTAAAAAAACGTATGTGCATTAACGGTGTAAAAATTCGTGAACCAGAAAAACATTAGTAACATGATTTCCTTTGAATATTCATTTAACATATAAACTTTGCATGTAACACCCCGACCGATGGCGGAAACATCTGGATGCCACGAGGGATGTGTAGATTGTTCAAAAGCTCGTGGGCATCTAAATATATACCATCACCTATCAATCAAACCAAATAAATGTTTACACAAAAATCATGTTCATCATGAATTAAATACATCAATTACACAAAAGAATTAGCTAAACTAACTAAACTCTAATCGCCAGAATTTTAGTTAATCAGCTAAGTCCAAGATCCTATGTGATGATGTCCAAAAGTGAGAATTCATCTTCTTCAACCTACTTAGCTTCATCACCTGAAACATGTAAAGAAATCTAGTGTCAACTACTAAATAGTTGGTGAGTAATCATAAGTTTTTATACTTTAAAAATGTTTTATAAAATGAGTATAAAAGTTTGTATTTTGAAAAGATTTTTATAAAAAGTTTAGATAAAATAAGTATAAGAACTTATGGTCTTTCTGAGGAAATCCACAAGAATACTTGTGTGACAATCCAATACATATCCCAACACAATCAATCAAACACATAAACAAATACATAATCACATATCCAGTCAGTCATAGTCAATCATTGATAATCATAACACCATTGTAACTAAGGTGCTTTAACTATGTAACAATTCACGAACCATAAAAACATCGGTAACATCGTTTTCTTTGTTAAAATGCGTTACCAAATAAACAGCATTCTCATCGACACGATCAGTGTACGAGAAACATAACAAAACAACTTTCCGTGTGAGCTACTACAACATCTATACGATTGAGTGTCACATGATGAATAAATTTTTTAGTGAAGAACGATAAATTGCGACCTACTTTGGTGAAGTCATAATTATAAGGCTTAATAAGAGGATGGTTGTGGCACTCAACAAACTTGTATATAACAAAATTTGGATGTGGCTTCTGGTACTTGAACAGATATATGGGATTTGCAGCCACTAGCTTGAAAAGAATTTTTGCTGTCATACATTGAAGATTCACCTAAAATATCAAATTTACTCTTACTCTAAGGTCTACCAGCTTTGTATCAAATTTTCATCTGTTGTCCCACTATAAAACATTAATCTGTAACATATGCAACACAGTTGTAATATGTAAAACATTAACAACTAAGTTGTAATTTGAAACGTGTGCTGCGATAAATGAAGCAAACAAACTAAGTTATTAATATGTTAAGCATTTAATTTGTAATGTATGTAGCACATTTGTAATATGTAAAAACAACATTAATTTATATGTAAATCATATGTAACATAGTTATTCCGAGTAAAAGCTATCTAAGCTGTTATACGTAACACCTTGTGTAAGGAATGTAAGTTATCCATAAATCATATGTAACATACTTAAAATAAGTCTATTTAGAGATATGTAAAAAACGTATGTGTATTAACGGTGTAAAAATTCGTGAACCAGAAAAACATTAGTAACATCATTTCCTTTGAATATTCATTTAACATATAAAATTTGCATGTAACACCCCGACCGATGGCGGAAACGTCGGGATGCCACGAGGGATGTGTAGATTGTTCAAAAGCTCGTGGGCATCTAAATATATACCATCACCTATCAATCAAACCAAATAAATGTTTACACAAAAATCATGTTCATCATGAATTAAATACATCAATTACACAAAAGAATTAGCTAAACTAACTAAACTCTAATCGCCAGAATTTTAGTTAATCAGCTAAGTCCAAGATCCTATGTGATGATGTCCAAAAGTGAGAATTCATCTTCTTCAACCTACTTAGCTTCATCACCTGAAACATGTAAAGAAATCAAGTGTCAACTACTAAGTAGTTGGTGAGTAATCATAATTTTTTATACTTTAAAAATGTTTTATAAAATGAGTATAAAAGTTTGTATTTTGAAAAGATTTTTTTATAAAAAGTTTAGATAAAATAAGTATAAGAACTTATGGTCTTTCTGAGGAAAACCACAAGAATACCTGTGTGACAATCCAATACATATCCCAACACAATCAATAAAACACATAAACAAATACATAATCACATATCCAGTCAGTCATAGTCAATCATAGATAATCATAATCAATCATAGATAATCAACCACATAACCATTCAATCAATCTCAACATCAATATTCTCAAATAATATCTGTGACTATACATGGTCATTATGTAATTAACATAAGTTAAAAACATGATCCATGGAGTGGAAGCTATCCACATGGCAATACATGAAACTAATGCAATTGACCAAGGTCAAAGGCAATGTTTCACGGAGTCGTGATATTCCAAGTGGCAATACATGTAATCCTTGTTATTGACCGAAGTCAATGACAATATTACACAAATATATGCTTATAAGTGATAATCCATAAATAATGATAATTCTAAAATATGAATATCATATTGATAAACAGGTATTATCCTTGTGTTATCAAAATAATATTTGAATTTGGTATACATGTTTCACCTCCGAGTTTTAAAACAAAACATTTTAAAGAAAGGGAGGTTATGAGAACTCACCTGAATCCTTGAATCCGGTGTTCTTGTAAAATGCACGCTCGCGTAAAAGAAATTAAAATCAACCACAACTTAATCAACCTGTAATTATCGTGTGTCGGGTATTCATAAGTATACGTGTTCTATTTTAATTATTCTCGCATGATTACTTTTAAATCATTAGGTGTTTTTCCCCCACTTAGTTTGATTAGTATAAATTGAAACGGATCACCCAAGTCTCTTATAAATGTCCATCATTAAAAATAGTTTAGACTTGCTAGTTGTTAACTACTTAATAATGATATAATTTGTTGTGATATTTTAAATATATACCCACATACATGATCAATTGTACTAGCCACCAACGTTTGGTTTAGTAACTCCTTTAATTCCAATGTAGTAAAACCTATACATCATGTTAATCTCATTACAAGTTCAATATATATATACTTCTTAGTTTCTTTAAAACTTAAGTTATAAAAAGAAAAGGTGGTGGCCTAGATCTTTCATGCATGCATGGATATATCCATATGTACCTCTTTCTTTATATATATATATATATATAGATACACATGCTTATACACCTTTGTCTTGTCCTTAACCCCTTGGTTAACAAAGAATTCATTTTAGGAAACTTAGAAGCAGCGAACCTTTTACCATAGGTTCGGCCCAGCTTGTTGCAGGGCTAGGTTCGCCGAGTGCCTAGGTTCGTCCCCAATTGAGTAGGGTTCGCTGCTTCTAAGTCAAAAGGTTCGGCTGGGTAATAGTTCGGCCACCCTAGTGGGTTCGGCTACCTGGTGGGTAGGGTTCGTTGCCCAACTAAATGGTTCGGCTAACCCATAAGGTTCGCCCCAAGCTCAAGGTTCGGTCCTAAAGAATCCAAGGCTCGGCTGACTATTAAGGTTCGTAGATAGTTCGTGGGCACCAGGGTTTGGCCAGAAAGAAAAGAAAGGTTCGTAGCTGATAAAGGGTTCGGCTAGTCCATTCTATGGTTCGGCCAAGGAGGAAATAAGGTTCGGTCATGCATCAAAGCTCGTCTAGAGAGGGTTCGCTCAATATGCATGGTTCGGCTATCAAGGAGCCAAGGGTTTGTGGCTTATGCAATGACAAGGGTTCGTTCCAGGGTTCGGTCCTAAGGGTTCGGCTCACAGGACCTCTTTCCCGCCCAAGAAGGTTCGGCCATGGCTGTGCAGGGTTTGGCCAGAAGCGGGTGACGAACCTGTAACATCTCCATCATGTGTAACCTGTCCATATCAGTTCCTAGGGTTTTCCCATGATCTACAACGTATAACTAAGCAATTTTTAAGTGGTTTAGTTCGGTTAAAGCATCAACAAGTTCTATGGTTCAAGTTTCACTCAAAACCAAAATTAACAACCTAGATTTACCTCGAAATGCCGACTAAACTCGAGATCTTCTTGTACTTTCTTGTTCTCCTTGATCTTGTGGTCGTTTAGGGCCCAGAATCACGTGATTCCGTCAAGAAACGAGCGTGTAATCGTAGAGAGAAGTTGTAGAGAGAGAAGGTGACGAAAAATGTATTGTAGAGAGAGAGAGATGATCTTGCCAATGAGGAAGAAAAGAAAGAAATAGGCTTTTATAGCCCGGTCAATTCCCGCGTGCTCGATCTCGTTTTTATCGCGATAACTTTATGAAATTTCCCGGTTTTGTTAGTAAAAGACATTTAAAACATAAATCCTTTAAATAATTCTTTTTATTTCGAATAAAATGATTTTATTTAATATTGTATCATAAAATAATCTTGAATAAAGTTGTTTCGTAAAACAGCTTTCGTTTTATTTTCGCTAAGTTATTTATTTAAATAAACAGTTTATTCGGATTTAATTTAGGTTGTGATTGCTAATAAATATTTTTAGTTTTCAATTATAATTTAATATCGTTAGATATTATTTAATTTATCTAGTCGAAACGCGTTACTTACGTACGTATTCGTAAAGATCGTCACCTTTACGAATGCGACGCTCGTATCGTATTTTGATTCGATTTACAATTAATGGAATATCGTTTTAGAATATCAGTTCTTAATAATTATATTCGTGTGAATCGTCACCCACGCGAATACATTTATTAAGTTAATATTTCTGAATTAATATTCGCGTTTAAGTCATATTCGTATCCTCACCATCGCGTATTCATTTCCAATTATACCCCCATTATTTATTAACTTTAATATTATCAATTCCCAATCCAAAAACCCACTAAACCCAAGTCACTAACACATCCATGATAGACCGAAATATGCATATGTATAGGGCATATGTAAGGGTCAGTCGCAACTGCCCTAGCCACCGTCCCACCGCTATTTCGATAAACCATGACCATGTGTCCTTGACTATGTTTAGTAACCAAACAACAACCAACTTAAATCCCCTTTCCATTTGCAAACCAAATCCATAATCATCAACAATATAACTGCGATAAACTCTCTGGTTTTGTTTAGTTGAGTTACAACTAAACTTCCCATGGTTTACGCGTATAATATGTTCTAAACATGTATACCAGTAATAGTGATAATCATCAAATAATGTATCAGTATTAATAATTACAAAATCTTACGTCGTAACAGTACAATCGTACGGATGTACGAACGATTGGAAGTACAGTGATGTTACAGTCTCTCCTAGTTAAAGGAATTTCGTCCCAAAATTCAACTTGAAGTGACCGTAGTAAATAAATGTGGGTACTTAAGCTTCATCTGATCTTCCCGCTCCCAGGTGAATTGTGGACCCCGCTTCGATTTCCAACGTACTTTGACAATTGGAATTCTACTGCGTTTGAGTTTCTTGACCTCACGATCCATTATCTCCACCGGTCTTTCAATAAAATGCATGGTATCATCGACGCGAATGTCATCGAGTGGTACCTGAAGATCCTGATCAACTAAGCACTTTCTTAGATTGGACACGTGAAACGTTGGGTGCACGTTACTAAGTTCAGGTGGAAGTTCCAATTTGTAAGCAACCTTCCCGATCCGTTCAAGGATCTTAAAAGGGCCTACACATCGTGGAGCAAGTTTACCCTTCTTCCCGAATCGCACAACGCCCTTCCAAGGCGACACTTTAAGCAATACCGTATCTCCCACTTCAAACTCTAAAGGTTTTCGTTGTTTATCCGCATAACTCTTCTGTCGACTGCGTGCAGCTAACAGATTGTCGCGGATCTGGCGGATCTTGTCAGTCGTCTCCTGAATAATCTCGGGACCAGTGATCTGCGAGTCGCCGACCTCGGTCCAACAAATAGGTGACCGACATTTCCGGCCATAAAGAGCTTCAAACGGTGCCATACCAATGCCCGCGTGATAACTGTTGTTATACGAGAACTCAACCAATGGTAAATGGCTATCCCAATTGCCACCGAAATCGATGACACAAGCTCTTAACATGTCTTCCAAAGTTTGAATCAAATGCTCCGTTTGACCATCCGTTTGAGGATGATAAGCAGTGCTAAGATCCAATCTTGTTCCAAATGCTTCATGAAGTGATTCCCAAAATCGTGCCGTGAAACGAGCATCACGATCCGACATTATACTTAAGGGAATACCATGCCGGCTAATGATCTCATCAATGTAGATACGCGCTAACTTTCGCACAGGGTACGTTTCGCGTATCGGTATGAAATGAGCCGACTTGGTCAATCTATCAACAATTACCCAAATGCTATCTTTACCGTTAGTGGTTCGTGGGAGTTTAGTAATAAAATCCATGGAGATATTCTCCCACTTCCACATCGGTATCTCTGGTTGTAATAACAATCCCGAAGGCCGCTGATGTTCTGCCTTGACTTTAGCACAGTTAAGGCACTTGGATACATACTCAGCGATATCCTTCTTCATTCCAGGCCACCAGTACAAGTCCCTAAGGTCTTGATACATCTTATCAGAACCCAGATGGGTTGAGTAACGAGACTTATGAGCTTCATTCATAATCATCATTCTAAGATCACCTCTGTTCGGTATCCACAACCGATTCAAATAATACATTAAACCATCATTCTTAGTTTCCAACAAAATTTCAGCCCCACAAGACATCTCATTTTTCAAGTTATCTTGAGCTAATGAATGTTGTTGGGCTGCGAGAACATCACTTCGGAGACTAGTGTGCACTCGGACACTATGGATCTGAACTTGACTTTTGTGACTAAGCTCATCTGCTACTACATTCGCTTTACCAGGATGGTAGCGAATTTCACAGTCATAATCATTCAACAGCTCGACCCATCTCCGTTGCCTCATGTTAAGTTCTTTCTGATTAAGAATATGTTGCAAACTCTTATGGTCAGTGAACACTACACATTTAGTGCCATAAAGATAATGTCTCCATATCTTCAAGGCAAACACGACTGCACCAAGTTCCAAGTCGTGTGTGGTGTAGTTCTTCTCGTGAATTTTCAGCTGTCTTGATGCATAAGCCACAACCTTTCCCCGTTGCATGAGAACACAACCGAGACCTAGGTTGGATGCATCACAGTAAACCACAAAATCATCATTTCCATCAGGCAGTGTCAAGACAGGAGCATCACAGAGTTTCTGCTTCAAAGTCTGGAATGCCTCTTCTTGCTTTGGTCCCCACTCATAAGGTCTATTCTTTTGAGTCAAAGAAGTGAGTGGGACCGCAATCCTAGAGAAATTCAAAATGAACCGCCGATAGTAACTGGCAAGTCCAAGAAACGATCGAATCTCCGTCGGTGTCTTCGGTGTACTCCAATTCTTCACCGCGTCAATCTTCGCAGGATCCACGTGAACGCCTTTTTCATTGACTATGTGTCCTAAGAATTGAACTTCCTTAAGCCAAAATTCACATTTAGAGAATTTGGCATACAGTTGTTCTTTTCTTAAGACCTCCAAAATCAACTTAAGGTGTAGCTCGTGTTCTTCCTTGGTCTTTGAGTATATCAAAATATCATCAATGAATACAATCACAAATTTATCCAAGTATGGCCTGCATACACGGTTCATGAGGTCCATGAAAACCGCCGGTGCATTGGTAAGGCCGAAAGGCATTACCAGAAATTCATAATGGCCATATCTTGTTCTGAAAGCTGTCTTGGGAATATCATCCTCATGTACGCGAAGCTGATGATACCCAGACCTAAGATCGATCTTTGAAAACCATGCCGAGCCTTGAAGCTGATCGAAAAGATCATCGATGCGCGGCAATGGATATCGATTCTTAATTGTAAGTTTGTTTAATTCGCGATAGTCGATGCACATTCGGAATGACCCATCCTTCTTTTTAACAAATAGAACCGGTGCACCCCATGGTGAATGGCTCGGGCGAATAAATCCCTTATCAGTCAGTTCTTGCAACTGGCTCACCAATTCTTGCAACTCCGAAGGCGCAAGTCTGTAGGGAGCTTTGGCAACTGGATTTGCACCAGGTACTAAGTCAATTCGAAACTCTACTTGTCGTTATGGTGGAAGACCTGGCAAATCATCAGGAAATACTTCTGGAAAATCTCTGATCACAGGAACATCTTCAACTCTCTTTCCTTTATCCTTTTTCTCCACAATATGAGCTAAAAATGCTATACATTTCTTCCTAAGGTATTTGTGTGCTTTAGTGCATGACATAAGCTTAAGACCTTTGCTAGAAGTTTCTCCAAAGACTGTTAAAGTTTCACCCGAAGGCAATGGAATACGTATGTATTTCTCATGGCGAACTATCTCCGCTTTGTGGGTGGCTAACCAATCCATGCCTATGATAACATCAAAGCTACCAAGATGCATATGTATTAGATCAATCGGGAAAACGTGATCATTTAAGTTCACAGTACATCCGATAATAACAGTGTCAATATCAATAGTGTTTCCGTCAGCCACCTCCACGTTAAACGGTTTATCTAAATATGTACGTGTTCTACCAAGCAAGCATTCAAAATCATATGAAACGAAACTCCTATTAGCACCAGAATCAAATAAGACAGATGCATAAGAGTTGTTGATCAGAAATGTACCGTTGACCACATCCTGGTTGGCTTGAGCAGCTGGGGCATTCAGTTGAAACGCCCGTCCTCTTGCCACCCTCTGATTGTTCCCAGTCAACTTTGGGCATTGTTTTCTAAAGTGACCCACTTCCCCACATTCATAACAGGCTCTCGCCTGCGCAGGAGGTACCTAGCGGATGGGTACAGCTGGAATTGGTTGTGCATGTGGAGCAGGTAGTGCAAGCGGTGCATGTTGCATCCTCTGAGCTTGCGGTATGCTCCTACAAATATTTTCATAATGACCATACTTGCCACAGTTGTTGCAGACACAACATGGCAAGTTAGGTACGTGATGATATCGGCAGGTATTACATTGGGGAGTATTCCCAGTGTAACTCCTGGCAGTAGTGTTATTTGAAGATTGCTGTGTGTACTTAACAGCAGGAGTAGTGACCATAAAGTTTCTGGTCTTCCTCTTTTTGTTGCTGTTTTTTTTGAAGAACTAGCAGCCTCAGTCTTTACTTCTGTTTTTGTTTCTTCTACAACAGCCTTTACTTCAGTCTTCTTTTTTCCTTTCCTTGTGAGTGTTCCAGCCCTTACATGGTTGTCAGTTAGAGTTGCAGATAAACGGATCACAACCTCCAGTGTGGTAGGGTTGCTACCATAGACTGTGTCCTGAATCTACATAGGCAGACCGCCTATGTACTTCTCAATTGCTCTCTCTAGCGGTGTCACTAGATGAGGCACCAGTAGACTATACTCATGGAAACGAGTATTGTAAATGACGTTTTCCCCGCTTTCTTGCTTAAGCTCCCAAAACTCAGTCTCAAGCTTCCTCATTTCGCTGCGAGGACAGAATTTAGTGGTCATCAGCTTTTTGACCTCTGCCCATGTTAGTGCAAAGGCAACATCAACTCCCCTAGTTCGTTTTTCCCCATTCCACCATGTTAGTGCTCTCTTTTGGAAAACACTAGTGGCATAACGAAGTTTTAGGTTCTCGGGGCAATCGCTGTTGATAAAAGTGTTCTCCATACTCTCGAAACACTGCAGCAGACCAGTGGCTGACTCAGAACCTGTAAACTTCAGTGGGTTACAGGAGTTGAAGTGCTTGAACGTGCAAGTTGGCGGGTTTGCACCACCTCTGTTCTGAGTGAGAGATTGATTGGCTTGTGTCAGTTGGTTCACCAATCCAGAGATAAGTGTTGCTAACTCTTGTATGCCAGAGTTGGCATTATTGTTGTTAGCATCCCCATTGTTCGAGTCATCTTCGTTGTGACGGCGTGGCGGCATGTTTCTGAGGAATTAGAAACATGTTACTACCGTTTACAACGTAATTCATACAAACAATGGTCAAATGAGTTCATTTAGACAGTTAAGATTACATATAGGAACTATATTTCTCTCCTATCTGTCATTAAACTCATAAAAATGTTTAAATTTCCTATAATTATACTAAGTGTCCTAGTTGGTCATAACTAATATTAACTAACTATTCCTAAGTGCTATACATTCCCCACCCCATACCAACACTGAAAACCTCCCAATGTAATGCAACAAGCTTATATATAGGGCATATGCAGAGGTAGATCGCAATCTCCCCTACACCGTCCCACCACCGTTCCATTGCACCACGATTATGCCCTTGTTAGCATTTAGGGTGTATCATGTATTTTACCATAGTCTCATTTCACAAACCTTATCCTAGGTAGGATAATTTTGAGTGAAGTGGTCTCTAGTTCCCTTGGACAATTAGGATCGCCTAATGTCTAAGTTCACCTGACATGTAGGTTCGCCTATTTCTAAGTTCACCTAATGTCTAAGTTCACCTGACATTAAAGTTCCCCTAATGTCTAAGTTCACTAAATTCCATACCAAATCTCAATGTCCATAATCATCAATAAGGGTTCATATCATCACTGAGTGCTCTTATTGTCACTAAGTGTTCATATCCTCCCTATAATTTATTCTCATCGAGTGTCCATACCATCACTAAGTGTTAGTATCATCACTATGCGTTTATTTTATCACCAAGTGTCTATATCATCACTCAAGTCCATATTCCATCACTAATCGTTCATATCGTTCGTTGATCCTATGCACCTTATGTGTCCAATCCGTGTGTTTCATAAGTGAATTTATAAGTGTTTATCAAGTATGATCATCCATGAGTCAATCCCAAACCATTCCAACAAACATACCATCAATAATCCATCCATCATAACCTTAAAGCAATTCTTAATTATATCCTAAGTTCCTGACACTGACAGATCCCCAATATACTACAAATGGTATATGAATAGGGCATATGTAAGGGTCAGTCGCAACTGCCCTAGCCACTGTCCCACCACCTTTGTTGTATACCACGAGTGTGTCCTTGTGTGGATTTTATAAATCAGACAAATAGTTCCCTAAAGCAGATAATTCCTAAGCATTTAATTTCCTAAGCAGATAATGTCCAAATGGGTAGTTCCCACATTCTTCAATACTGACATCCACCTAATGTACCGTAAATGGTATATATATGGCATATGTAAGGGTCAGTCGCAACTGCCCTAGCCAACGTCCCACCACCTTTACGATACACCACGTGCATGTCCTTATCGAATCATTAGGGCACACGTAAGCAAGAAATTAATAAGCAGTATATGCATATCAGATGTATAACAGGAGTTCAGGTAACATGTAATAAACACATAAGCATGAAATCCAGAATATACTAACTAGTGTATGAAATAGTTCATACTAGGGTATCCTACGGTTATAGACAAGGTCAACCATTTCTAGTAACCTAATTCCCTATAACCCAGGCTCTGATACCAATCTGTAACACCCCGACCGATGGCGGAAACGTCGGGATGCCACGAGGGATGTGTAGATTGTTCAAAAGCTTGTGGGCATCTAAATATATACCATCACCTATCAATCAAACCAAATAAATGTTTACACAAAAATCATGTTCATCATGAATTAAATACATCAATTACACAAAAGAATTAGCTAAACTAACTAAACTCTAATCGCCAGAATTTTAGTTAATCAGCTAAGTCCAAGATCCTATGTGATGATGTCCAAAAGTGAGAATTCATCTTCTTCAACCTACTTAGCTTCATCACCTGAAACATGTAAAGAAATCAAGTGTCAACTACTAAGTAGTTGGTGAGTAATCATAAGTTTTTATACTTTAAAAATGTTTTATAAAATGAGTATAAAAGTTTGTATTTTGAAAAGATTTTTATAAAAAGTTTAGATAAAATAAGTATAAGAACTTATGGACTTTCTGAGGAAATCCACAAGAATACCTGTGTGACAATCCAATACATATCCCAACACAATCAATCAAACACATAAACAAATACATAATCACATATCTAGTCAGTCATAGTCAATCATAGATAATCATAATCAATCATAGATAATCATAATCAATCATAGATAATCAACCACATAACCATTCAATCAATCTCAACATCAATATTCTCAAATAATATATGTGACTATACATGGTCATTATGTAATTAACATAAGTTAAAAACATGATCCATGGAGTGGAAGCTATCCACGTGGCAATACATGAAACTAATGCAATTGACCAAGGTCAAAGGCAATGTTTCACAGAGTCGTGATAATCCAAGTGGCAATACATGTAATCCTTGTTATTGACCGAAGTCAATGACAATGTTACACGAATATATGCATATAAGTGATAATCCATAAATAATGATAATTCTAAAATATGAATATCATATTGATAAACAGGTATTATCCTTGTGTTATCAAAATAATATTTGAATTTGGTATACATATTTCACCTCCGAGTTTTAAAACAAAACAGTTTAAAGAAAGGGAGGTTATGAGAACTCACCTGAATCCTTGAATCCGGTGTTCTTGTAAAATGCGCGCTCGCGTAAAAGAAATCAAAATCAACCACAACTTAATCAACCTGTAATTATCATGTGTCGGGTATTCATAAGTATACGTGTTCTATTTTAATTATTCTCGCATGATTACATTTAAATCATTAGGTGTTTTTCCCCTACTTAGTTTGATTAGTATAAATTGAAACGGATCACCCAAGTCTCTTATAAATGTCCATCATTTAAAATAGTTTAGACTTGCTAGTTGTTAACTACTTAATAATGATATAATTTGTTGTGATATTTTAAATATATACCCACATACATGATCAATTGTACTAGCCACCAACGTTTGGTTTAGTAACTCCTTTAATTCCAATGTAGTAAAACCTATACATCATGTTAATCTCATTACATGTTCAATATACATATATACTTCTTAGTTTCTTTAAAACTTAAGTTATAAAAAGAAAAGGTGGTGGCCTAGATCTTTCATGCATGCATGGATATATCCATATGTACCTCTATCTTTATATATATATATATATAGATACACATGCTTATACACCTTTGTCTTGTCCCTAACCCCTTGGTTAACAAAGAATTCATTTTAGGAAACTTAGAACCAGCGAACCTTTTACCATAGGTTCGGCCCAGCTTGTTGCAGGGCTAGGTTCGCCGAGTGCCTAGGTTCGTCCCCAATTGAGTAGTGTTCGCGGCTTCCAAGTCATAAGGTTCGGCTACCTGGTGGGTAGGGTTCGTTGCCCAACTAAATGGTTCGGCTAACCCATAAGGTTCACCCCAAGCTCAAGGTTTGGTCCTAAAGAATCCAAGGCTCGGCTGACTGTTAAGGTCCGTAGATAGTTCGTGGGCACCAGGGTTAGGCCAGAAAGAAAAGAAAGGTTCGTAGCTGATAAAGGGTTCGGCTAGTCCATTCTATGGTTCGGCCAAGGAGGAAATAAGGTTCGGTCATGCATCAAAGCTCGTCTAGAGAGGGTTCGCTCAATATGCATGGTTCGGCTATCAAGGAGCCAAGGGTTCGTGGCTTATGCAATGACAAGGGTTCGTTCCAGGGTTCGGTCCTAAGGGTTCGGCTCACAGGACCTCTTTCCCGCCCCAGAAGTTTCGACCATGGCTGTGCAGGGTTTGGCCAGAAGCGGGTGACGAACCTATAACATCTCCATCGTGTGTAACCTGTCCATATCAGTTCCTAGGGTTTTCCCATGATCTACAACGTATAACTAAGCAATTTTTAAGTGGTTTAGTTCGGTTAAAGCATTAACAAGTTCTATGGTTCAAGTTTCACTCAAAACCAAAATTAACAACCTAGATTTACCTCGAAATGCCGACTAAACTCGATATCTTCTTGTACTTTCTTGTTCTCCTTGATCTTGTGGTCGTTTAGGGCCAAGAATCACGTGATTCCGTCAAGAAACGAGCGTGTAATCGTAGAGAGAAGTTGTAGAGATAGAAGGTGACGAAAAATGTATTGTAGAGAGAGAGAGAGAGATGATCTTGCCAATGAGGAAGAAAAGAAAGAAATAGGATTTTATAGCCCAGTCAATTCCCGCGTGCTCGATCTCGTTTTTATCGCGATAACTTTATGAAATTTCCCGGTTTTGTTAGTAAAAGACATTTAAAACATAAATCCTTTAAATAATTCTATTTTATTTCGAATAAAATGATTTTATCTAATATTGTATCATAAAATAATCTTGAATAAAGTTGTTTCGTAAAACAGCTTTCGTTTTATTTTTGCTAAGTTATTTATTTAAATAAACAGTTTATTCGGATTTAATTTAGGTTGTGATTCCTAATAAATATTTTTAGTTTTCAAGTATAATTTAATATCGTTAGATATTATTTAATTTATCTAGTCGAAACGCGTTACTTACGTACGTATTCGTAAAGATCGTCACCTTTGCGAATGCGACGCTCGTATCGTATTTCGATTCGGTTTACAATTAATGGAATATCGTTTCAGAATATCAGTTCTTAATAATTATATTCGTGTGAATCGTGGCCCATGCGAATACATTTTTTAAGTTAATATTTCTGAATTAATATTCGCGTTTAAGTCATATTCGTATCCTCACCATCGCGTATTCATTTCCAATTATACCCCCATTATTTATTAACTTTAATATTATCAATTCCCAATCCAAAAACCCACTAAACCCAAGTCACTGACACATCCATGATAGACCGAAATATGCATATGTAAAGGGCATATGTAAGGGTCAGTCGCAACTGCCCTAGCCACCGTCCCACCGCTATTTCGATAAACCATGACCATGTGTCCTTGACTATGTTTACTAACCAAAAAACAACCAACTTAAATCCCCTTTCCATTTCCAAACCAAATCCATAATCATCAATAATATAACTGCGATAAACTCTCTGGTTCTGTTTAGTTGAGTTACAACTAAACTTCCCATGGTTTACGCGTATAATATGTTCTAAACATGTATACCAGTAACAGTGATAATCATCAAATAATGTATCAATATTAATAATTACAAAATCTCAGGTCGTAACAGTACAATCGTACGGATGTACGGACGACCGGAAGTACAGTGATGTTACATTGCACTTAGTCTGATATCTATCAGCTTTGTTGCATCTCAAGTCTTTTTGTGTGATCTTGTCGTTTTTATTTTTCTTGGGTTGACCAACATGAACAAAAAAAACCCGACCTTTCAGCATAATTCTTGTATATGCTAAGAACGTCACTCCAATAACCACATATAGCACCTACGGTTGGTTTACTCTTAATGTCTAGAGTGGGACATTAAACCTTAGTGCCATTAGGAGTTAGAAATGTGTAAGAACCTTCCAAATCTTCAACATCTTGAAAAGAAAAAAAGGTATATGTTAGACAATGTAAAATGGTGGAACAAACATATAAACCAGATATGTTACTGGGAAGTTGCGGTTGTTCGGCTGTTGATCCTTTATTGCCAAGAGGCAAAGGCAGATACTTGTCTCCCTCATCAGGAACATCACTTGGTACTCCGTTTAACGGAATTGCTATATTTGGTTGGAGCACACACCAAACTTTAAGAAAAAATGTTAGTGCCAACTAATTTTACAGGGCTACAAATATACCAAATTAACATAAAATCTTGAAATTATATAAACCCATGTCAGATTACCAATTTGCTGTGGTAGCTGACTACATTTTTCATAACAAAAAGGGGATGGAACATAACCATCACCATCATCAACAACATCAACAGAATCTTCGTTTAATGGATATACTTCATTATGTTAAAATTGCAAAAAAAAAAAAAAACATGAGAAAAACATAAAAAAAGTGAGTTATAAATGATACAACATTAATGATGACAACATTAAATATTTTAAAACAAAATTATCACCTTCTAAATTTGATATAATGAACGATTCCTCGCCGTATCTAGCTAACAAGGAATCAAAGGTAATAAGATCTAGTATGGAATCCATTCATGAATACAAAAAACTTAATAAGAGCACTTCAAGTATAGAAAAATAGCTTTGGAAATTCAAAATGAAAGAGAAAAATTTGAAAAGATAGTGGCATGAAGAGTTCGTGAATAATAATTTTTAGAATAGAAAAGCATATTAATATTTTGACTATTTACACACAAAGAGCTTTTAATTAATGAAACACATGATGTGTAAAGACAACATGCCACCATATTACAAAAAGATATAAATGAAAATGAGGTACTTTGTTAACCAAAAAATCCGTTAGGAAAAAAATTATTAAGTTAGTAATTAAAAAAATAAAATATTGAGATGGTAAGCAAATCTTTGGTACAACGTAAAACACACGTAACCAATCTTTCATTTGGTTTGAATGTTAACAGATACACTTCTTTAAAAAAAAAATTAAAACAGGGGTATTTGAAGCCTTATGACATGTAAAAATGTGTTGCATTCTCATCTGAACATGCTTAGGGGAGAAAATTGATATGATGGTTAAAATAAAAATGGTCAAATTACGACTATGCCCTTCTTATATGTTTTAAGAGGCCAATGACGTGGCACAATATTAGCCACACATTTGAGTTTTCATGGCTTTCACACTAACACATGGTTTTTATTTTATATATTCCCTATATATATATTTTGTAACAAAAGACTTAAAAATACAGTAACACAATCAACAACACAACATTTGAAAACCACACCTTGGCATCTTGAAACCGAAGTTGTAAAGTGAATGTGGAATTGTAAACTTGGTAATATACTTAGGTGGTAATTACAAAGATGGTTCTTATGGTTTTCAAAAAGTAATAAGGTTGGGTATTAAGGTTTTAAGCACTGTTGTAAAAATCAGTCTAGGCGGCGTCATCTGCCCCTTTACTGTCTCGGTTTTGGCCTAGGTGGTGCCTAGGCGGGGTGGGGGTCTAGGCAGCCTAGTTAGATTTTTATTTTTTTTTGACTTTTTTCTGGTAAAAAGGAACCATTTTCATGATTATTTAGACATTTCTCAACCAAAAAAAAATACTTAATATGTCTTTGAAACATCGAATCTAGCCACTTGTCATCGAAATCCATGTAACATTTAAGGTTTTAATGACATTTGCGTTAACCGAATAACTACATCTTATTATTTTGGGGCCCACACTATAATAAATCTAAAAGTGTAGGTTTTTTCTATTTTATAATTAATGTAGGGCCCGCTTACATTAATAAAAAATACCAAAAAACCTACACCTTTAGATTTACTTTAATGTTGGCCCCAAAGTAATAAGATGTAGTTATTCGGTTATCGCAATAAGGAAGGGTTAACATTCGAACTATCCCATATATATATATATATATATATATATATATATATATGTTAGTGCATGAAATGTCCATAGTTCAGCTTTTGTATGATCTTTGATGTATAAAGTTTATGTTATTAATGAAATCAGTCTTTCTATATTGTACTTAATGTTTATTCAAGTTTATATGTGTTTTATTATGTTTAAACTTGATTATATATGTCTTATAGACCCATTCGTCAGGATTTCTTGGACAGCTTCCGATGGTGGTATTATGATGGGCGAACTGTAGAGGCTGTGATTGTGTTGTGCAAGGACAACAAGTGGGATACTAAACGTATATTTGATCCGATGTGGCTGACGAATCTGTCTCACAATGATTTCAAAGCTTTGTGCAGATGTCAGATCTTCTTTGATGTTGAAGACATGGAACAAGCACTGCAATACATGAGAGTAATCCGGATCTGCATTGTTTTTGGAATTCATGATGGAACAGACTGGAAAGCTATATCATACAAGTATTTCAAGAAGGATGCTGCATAGTGAAGAACTAGGTCCAAGGGGGAGTATGTTAGTGCATGAAATGTCCCTAGTTCAGCTTTTGTATGATCTTTGATGTATAAAGATTATGTTATTAATGAAATCAGTTTTTCTATATTGTGCTTAATGTTTATTCAAGTTTATATGTGTTTATATGTGTTTGATTATGTTTAACCTTGATTATATATGTCTTATAGACCCATTCGTCCGGACTTCTTGGACAACTTCCGATGGTGGTATTATGATGGGCGAACTGCAGAGGCTGTGATTGTGTTGTGCAAGGACAACAAGTGGGATACTAAACGTATATTTGATCCGATGTGGCTGACGAATCTGTCTCACAATGATGTCAAAGCTTTGTGCAGATGTCAGATCTTCTTTGATGTTGAAGACATGGAACAAGCACTGCAATACATGAGAGTGATCCGGATCTGCATTGTTGTTGGAATTCATGCTGGAACAGACTGGAAAGCTATATCAAACAAGTATTTCAAGAAGGATGCTGCATAGTGAAGAACTAGGTCCAAGGGGGAGTATGTTAGTGCATGAAATGTCCCTAGTTCAGCTTTTGTATGATCTTTGATGTATAAAGTTTATGTTATTAATGAAATCAGTTTTTCTATATTGTACTTAATGTTTATTCAAGTTTATATGTGTTTGATTATGTTTAACCTATATGATATATGTCTTATATACCCATTCGTACGAATGACCCTAAGAATGAGGTCATTCGGGCGAATGAACGCCTAGCGAATGACTAGGGCGAACGAATGAGTCATCCGCGTGACTCATTCGGTTGACCAAGCTAATTCGGCTGAGCCATTCACCGAATGAGCTGTTTTGGCCACTCATTCGGCCGAATGAGTACAGTCTATATATACCAGTTCAAACAGATTCAAACCTAACTTTCTCGAGCCTCCTCTCTTCCCAGAGCACTCCAGTGTCATACCCCTAGGGTTTTGAGTGGTTCTTCCCTATCCAACTTCTTTTCTAACCCTGTGGTGTTCGATCTTGATCCAAACGTTCACTCCTCACCTTCGGATCGCCACGAGGCCTGTTGGTTTCGATTGGAAAACCCTGGAATAGGATTCCGCACTATTCCAGAGGTTGTCGAGCAGATCTACATAGGAACCTGGTTGTTTCTGGGCTCCAAACTGGTCCTACAAAGTGGTATCAGAGCTTTGGCTCTTGATTCTGCTCGATTTTCAATTCAAATCATCATTTCTGAGATTGCTTGTTCGAGATCTGTGAAAACCCTAAGTTTCTTGCCCTTAAAGTTATTGTTTCATTACAAATCAGTGGGTTTTTGTGGATGTTTTATCAAATCGATCATTCCAATTGCTTGGTAATGATGTCTTGATGTTCTGTACCAAATCTAGTGGCTAGATTCGCTCTAGATCGAAAGTTATCGCGATTTTTGCAGCTGAAAACCCCAGATGGTCCGAATGAGCCCCTCATCCGAATAAATCGTTCGAATAACCCTCATTCGGCCGAATAGCTTCATTCGCCAAATAGCTCTCTTTCGGTCTTACATTCATTCGGCCTTTTGATTCATTCGGTCACCTATTCATTCGGTACTCATTCGTTCGGTCCAACTGTCATTCGGTCTTCTAGTCATTCGGCATTCAAGTTATTCTCGTCTGTTCATACGGCTGATCCAGTTCATTCGGCAAGTTCAAGTCTATTTTGTCCCCGTCATTCGGTCAAGTTATAGACATTCGGCCCATCAGTTTGGAAATTGTTCTAAGTGTTGAATTTACTTGTTCTTAATATAATGGAAGACTTAGCTTTGATGGCTAACCAGAATCATCGGATTCAGACTTTATTACTCACTGAGACTGAGTCAGGGAACTCTAATAAAGATCCTAAGTTGTTTTCATTAGATGATTACCCTCATTGGAAGTACAGATTCGAGATCCACATAAATGGAGTTGATACAAACTTTTGGATGATGATAGAGGGTGGTTACTTGAGACCCCTAAATGAAAATGGAACTCCAATGTTAGTCACCAGGATGGCTGAACCCCAGAGGAAATTATATGACTTTGAGAAGAAAACCTACGCTATTATGTCCTAGTCCATTGCAACTGATATCTTTCATCAGTTCAGAAAGTTTACATCTTCTAAGTTACTTTGGGATGCGTTACAACAGAGATACGAGGGAAATGATGCGTTGAAGAACATCAAGTCCAAATCTTTAAGGAAGCAGTTTAATAGTTTCATGTATGTGGGAAAAGAGTCCCTTGATGATCTGATTGCTAGATTCTATCATCTTCTGAGTGAACTATTCAATCATCAAGTCAAAACTACAACTCAAGAGAAGATACAATGTTTGGCAGATGCTTTACCTCCAAAATGGGAGTCATTCCTCATGGTCTTGAAGCAAAATGAGATGATGGCTAATATGGACATCAATGAGTTTATTCAGAAACTGAAAGAGCAGAAGATTGAGAACAAATGGAAGGCAAAGAGAGTTTCTCAAGTTCAGGACCCTTCATTATATTATTCTACTCCTACTGTATAGAGAGCTTCTTCTCAAGCTCCACTGAAGACTGCTTTTGTCTCTCAGACTAAAGAAGCCCCTGTTTCAAATCGAATTCATTTTAGTCAGTCATCTTCAACATCATCCTCTCAGAAAGAAAGTAGTCATCCAGTCACCAGTCTGAAGACAGAAAACTTCGATAAAGTGACTGTAAAGGTTGCAAAGGAGCATATGGGTCTTCTGTCTACTCTTGTTAGCTCCTATGATGGATTATTGGCCGGGCAGATTGGTAATCCTTACTTGACAAATGATGATTACTCTCAGATAGACCCGGATGACATGGAGAGGATAGACATCATGTGGGCTCTAGCTAGTGCGGTAAGAAGAGCTAAGGAATTTGTGAGAAGAACTAGAAAAGATATTAATCTGAACAAGGATTCAAAATTTGGTTTTGATATGGCTTCTGTCACTTGTTATAACTGTGGAGATAAGGGACACTTTGCAAGACAGTGCAAACAACCAAAGAAGATAGGCAAAAAGAATCCTTTTTAGAATCAGAGATCTTCTGCAGCAAATCCAGAGAGAAGACTTGTGCCTATTGATAATGCCACTCATGCAAGTTCTTAAAATACTAGCAAAGCCTTGATGATTCAAAATGATGAAGGTGAGAATTGGGATTTCAGATTCAATCCTGATCAGGGAGGACAAGATAAAGCATGTGTTGCAGAAATCCAGAAGGATGATGAATCTAGTGAAGAAAGCATTTCTGAAGAAGTAAAGACCAGTCTGGAGGAATCATCAGGTTCAGAGTCAGAAAGCACTTCAGACTCAGAAACTCAAGCAGATTCTGATGCTGAGTTTGAAGAACCTGCTACCCAGTTTTCTATGATGGTGAACACTTCTGCTATCTCTCAGTCAGATCAGGTTGCCCCAATAGCTGCTCTTAACAGCTCTTGGATCGTTGATAGTGGGGCTTCAAGGCACATGACTGGAGATATTTCGCTGCTCACCAATGTCAATGCAATTCGAGGTGGATATGTCGCGTTTGCCGGTGACAAAGGCGGGTTCATTACCGGAGAGGGTATTCTTTCAAATGGCCAAGTTTCATTTGATAAAGCCAGATATGTGAAGCAACTAGAGAACAATCTTCTTTCAGTGTCACGGATTTGTGACAAGCAATATAAAGTTCTTTTTGATGAATCTAGTTGCTACATCCCTAAGCAAGGCGTCACCATTATTGAAGACTGGATTTTGATGTCTGCACCCTGTAAGCAGGACTTGTATGTACTCAACATGGCTACAGCTTCAACAACATCCTCCTTAGCTTCATGTTTTATGTCAAAAGCTATAGAGAAAGACTCTATTCTTTGGCATAAGAGGATGGGCCATTTGAGTCTATGCAAGATGAACCATTTGGTACACAACAATTTGGTTGAGGGTGTCAGTTTGAAGAATTTCAAGCTGTCTAATATCTGTGTCTCGTGCAAGAAGGGAAAGCAGACCAAGTAGTCTCACAAGTTGAAAAGTATCATTCAATCATTGTTCCTCTTGATCTTCTCCATATGGATTTATTTGGTCCAGTCAACCGCAAGAGTATAGCCGGAGATCAATACTGTTTAGTCATCACTGATGAGTATTCCAGATATTCTTGGGTTTTCTTTCTGAAGGAGAAATCCGAAACGTTTGAGTGTATTCAAGTTTTGGTAACTAAACTTGAGTCACTTTATAAGCTCAAGATTCGTATGCTCAGAACAGATTACGGGACAGAGTTCAAGAATCACAATATGGAGAACTTCTGCAATGAACGTGGCATTGTCCAACAATTCAGTGCTCCATATGTCCCGCAAATGAATGGTGTTGTTGAGTGCAAAAACAGAACTTTGATTGAGGCTGCTCAGACCATGCTTGCTGATTCATCCCTTCCAGTTCAGTTCTAGAATGAAGCTGTTGCAAATGCTTGCTACACACTGAACCGGGTTTTGATAGTGAAGAGAGATGGGAAGAATTGCTTTGAGCTGCTCCACAACAGAAAACCTAATCTTAAGTATCTTGAACCGTTTGGTGCTCCGAGCACGATGATTAAGAAACACGAGCAAGGAAAATTCAATGAGAAGTTGGAAGAAGGGTATTTTCTTGGGTATAGTACTCCTAATAAAAGGGTCTACAATAGATCAACTCAGAATGTGGAGGAGTGGTATCACGTGGACGTTCCAAGACATTCCATGCCCCCACCTGGGAAAGGTCTGGACTGGATGTTTGATTATTCAGACCTTTTCAACTCTTTCAGTATGCCTCCCATGTACTCAGATGAAGATGTTGCAGTTCAAATGATGTATGATGCACAAAATGCACCTGATGAACCTGTGCAACCTTCATCAACTTCAACTCCCATACAGATACATGATGACAACTCAGACACAGATGATAACCCAGTTAAACCAGCTGCCCCCGAACCAAATGTTGACAACATTGTACATGCTCTTGAGGACTTGAATCTGAACAACCTTGATCCACAGGTTGAGGTTCCTGCTCATCCTGTTGGAAGAATTAATCCCATTCATCCTCAGGAGAACATTATTGGAAGTCCACTTGATGGTGTCTAGATAAGAAATCAGCTATCTTCAGGGGGTCTTGCTGATATTCTTGTCTTTGCTGATGTGAACTATTGTTCCCATTCATGCTTCATCTCTCTAGTTGAACCGCGAATCGTCACTAAAGCATTGAGAGAAGAATCGTGGGTTGATGCCATGCAAGACGAACTCTTACAATTCAAGATACTAGGTGTTTGGCAACTTGTTGACAAACCGAAAGGTGCAAAGGTTATAGGCACTAGATGGGTTCTTCGTTGAAAAGGGACGATCATGGGATCGTTGTGAGAAACAAAGCACGTCTGGTGGTGCAAGGATTCAGACATATTGAAGGACTTGACTATAATGAAATGTTTGCACCGGTTGCTCGTCTCGAAGAATTCGTATTTTCTTGGCATATGCATCCTTCAAGAAATTTAAAGTTTACCAAATGGATGTCAAGAGTGCATTCCTTCACGGTGTGATCAATGAAGTAGTGTATGTCAATCAACCTCCCGGGTTTGAAGATCCATTGCATCGTGAACAAGTCTACAAGTTGGACAAGGCATTGTATGGATTGCACCAAGCTCCACGAGCGTGGTACGAGACACTCTCCACTCACCTTCTGAACAACGAGTTTAGAAGAGGTGTCATTGACTGCATGTTATTCATTCGAGAGAAGGATGGTGATTTACTCTTGGTACAAGTTTAAGTGGACGACATCATCTTTGGTTCTACAAATGATAGCCTGTGTAAGGAATTCGAGAAGGTTATGAAAGACAAGTTTGAAATGAGCTCGATGGGAGAGATGAAATTTTTTCTTGGGTTGCAGGTGGATCAATCTGAGGCAGGGATCTTCATTCATCAGACCAAATAAATTGGTGACATTCTGAGCCGGTTCAGTATGTCGGATGCAAAACCTGCTGGTACTCCACTGGCTGTCAATCATGGGATTAGACCAGATGAAAGGGGGAGTTAATCGATGCCACTCTGTACTGAGGAATGATTGGATCTATCATGTACCTCACTGCTTCTCGACCAGACATCATGTTCGCCACATGCTTGTGTGCTCATTATCAGTCCAAACCAAGAGTATCACATCTGATTGCCGTGAAGATGATTTTGCGTTATCTGAAGGGTACTCCTAATCTTGGCTTATGGTACCCTAATGATGATAACTTTGAGCTTACTGCATATAGAGATTTAGACTATGGCGGATGCAAAAGAGATTTCAAGTCAACATTAGCAGGATGTCAGTTCTTTGGAACGCTTTAGTTACCTGGCAGTGCAAAAAGCAAACGTCGGTGTCTACTTCAACATGTGAAGCTGAATATATTGCTGCTGCTCACAAATCATCTAGATACATCAACAACTCAGGGACTATGGGTTACATTTTTCTAACACTCCTATTTATGTTGATAATACTGCCGCCATTGCTATCACTAAAAACCCAGTCCAGCACTCGAAAACCAAACACATCGACATAAAATATCACTTCATATGTGATTGTTTTGAAAAGAAACTCATCGATGTTGTTAAAATTCACACCGATCACCAGAAAGCCGATCTTTATACAAAAGCTTTTGATAAACCCAGATTTTTATATCTGCTATCGGCTAATGGTGTTTTTCAAAAGGATGAAGTCATTCCTTCATCTGAAACAAACAAATACTAGTTAGTTTTCTTTGTTTTATTTTTTCCATGTTAGTATTTCTGTTAGTTTTCTTTCACTTAATCAAAAACTCAGAAATATATTCTGTTTTAGGTTTTTAGGGGGAGAAAAAGTAGTTTAATTTGAAAACCAAAAACATTTAAAAAATTTAATAATCCAAAAACATTTGAAAATTTTAAAAATCCAAAAACATTTGAAAAATTGTAAAAATGAGAAAGTCTTATTAGAAAAAGTGATGTGTTAATCTATCATGTCTGAAAAGCAAAAGTGAATGCATAAACCGGAAACACATGAAAATTGTGATTTGATGTACTGATAGGCCAACTTTACAAAATGTATAGACTATTGGTGATTACTTAGAAAGTCTGATTTGTGGGATACATTTTAGAAAATCAGTTAAGCGATAAATAGTTTTTGTCTCAAATCAGGCATACACCTGTTATCATAGGATCTAATGAGGTTTCCAATGATTCATGAATTCAAGTCTGTACACGTGCCATACTGCTTTGTAAAGACCTAGCTGAAGCCGTCCATTCAGATGAGAATGATTGAATCACTAGAAAATAAAAGTAAATCCAATTCTCTGTACACGTGCCATATTGCTGGGTTGCAGCCTAGCTGAAGCCGTCCATTCAGATAGGATAAGCTAAGAAAAATACAAAAATAAAATAAGTTCGATTCCATACACGCGCCATATTGCTTTGTAAAGACCTACCTGAAGCCGACCATTTGGATAGAACAAGTTGATCATGTCAACACAGTTCTGTATACGTGCTATATTGCTTTGTAAAGACCTAGCTGAAGCCGTCCATGAGAATGTGTTGAACATGAGAGACAAATCAAAAAGAAAAATACTAAAAGAAAATAAATTCTTATAGAACTTATGATGTTAGGTATTAAGTTATGCAGAAATGATGTATTGTCAGGATTAAAGTGGACAAGTATATCAGTAATCAAATCATAAGACAAATGTGTCTGAAGTGTAACCTTCAATTTTGATGATTTGATATGATTAGGTGTATATGTCATTTTCTTGAAAGACTGCTCACAAAAATATGTGCCTCTTAATTGTTTTTAGTTTTAGTTGTTAGTTGTACAGTTGGATTTCGTTTCAGAAAAATACAAAAAGATTTTATATTTCAAATTTATTTTAGATGAACATTTGTGTGTTCAGATGTTCAATCATATCTGAATCCATCACCAAACCAGACTAATCTTCATAATTGCACTCGTCTGACTGTTAAAATTGTAAAATTTGAAATTAAGTTGTGCTTGTGAGTGCTAAGTTTCATTCGTACGAATGAAACAGGCGAATAGCTCATTCAACCGAATGACTTCACTCATTTGAATGAGTCATTCAGCCGAATCAGTTTGATTCGAATGTAACTCTTTCGGTTGACCTTTCAGCCGAATGAGATCTCTTATATATTGAGTGTTTCGGCCGAATCAACACATCCCCCCCAAAAGTTCCTTTCAGTTTATTGTGTGAAACCCTTTCGGCCGAAGCAACTTCTTTCATCTGTTCCTCAAGTTTTCATTGATTAACCCGATTCTTTCGCTGAGATTTCTTCTTGTGGTTGTTACAGGTACCATTGGGTTCAATATTATCCAATTTTGACCGCTGATTCACTTGAAACGACTCAATGTCTAGGGTTCTAGGGCTCGTAACTGTCACCACTTAATAAATGGACAAATTGACCACTAAATCACCTAAGGCTTGTTTTAAAAACCTTAATCGGTTGTTTCTGAACATGTTGGTGTGAATTTTGTGGTCTGATTTGAAGTTTTGAGGACTTGGACTTTTCACTTCCTTCGGCCGACCGAATGAAGTTCTTTTGGACTTCAAGAGCCGACCGAATGAGAGGCAGCGACAGAATGAAGCTATCCGACTGAATGAGGCTCTTTCGGCCACTAGCCTCATTCGCTGATCATTCGGTTGACTTGAGTCTTTCGGTCAATGATTCAACCGAATGAGTTCTTTTGGTTGTCATTCGGTTGACTTGACCCATTCGGTTAATGTAGACTCATTCGCCAATACTCATTCGGTCATTGCAGTCTCATTCGTACAAGTTTTATACTTGTCTAAAATTTCTAATTTTAATCAATTGATTAACTGATTTGAGCTGACATGTTAATTCTTTTGTTTTTCAGAATGGCTGATTACAAAGCAGTGACGAAGAACAACATCTGTGCTCACTTGGATCTTGCCACCAAGAACGCCAAGCATTTCAGAGAGATCACTACTTTTCTCAGGAGTTCTAGGATCTTCCCTGCTATTTTTACTGTTTATGATCCATATCAGTCACATTAGCGAGATTTCTGGAGATCAGCGGATATAGATTGTGAGGTGGAGCCGCCTGTGATTAGGGGAAGGTGCTAGGGAATGATGTCATAGTTTCTGCAGAGCACATTAGGAGGATCTGTGGATTTAAGAATGCACCGGATCATCTCATTCTACTTGATCGCTATCTTGTTCGAGGATGCTTCATGCGATGCAAGTACAATGGTGACTTGGGAGTCAGAGTTCTCAACAAAGCCTTTCTATCTCCACAGTTCAAGTACTTAACACATGCACTTATTCACTGTTTGGGCTCGAGACGCGGGGGATTTGATGAGCTGAGGGAGACTATATAGTGTGCTTTTGTGGCATTGGTGCTAAATCTACCATTCAATTTTTCTGAGATGGTATTCACACATCTGAAGGAGAATGTCGTTCTCAAGGGTGACAAGTTTCTCATGTACCCTAGATTCCTCTAGCAGATCATTGATGCTCAAGTATCTAACCTACCGAAGACCAACTCAGACCTCATTCGGTTAGAGCACATGAACGACATTACTCTTAACAGAGTATTATCATACAGAGGGAAAGAGACGAAGCCTCCAGTTCGTGCTCTATTTGGTCATCTACAGATTCCTGAGTACATTGCTCCTCGTGGAAGGAAATGGAGGCATGAAGATTCTGATTCGGATATAGAGGACATTATAGTACCAGGTGATGATGATGGAGATGATGGTGATAATGGTGGCGATGCTGGTGCTGGTGATGTGAGTGGTAGTGGTGCAGGTGTTTCTGGTGGTGAATTGTTGTTACTGGAGCTGGTGGTGATGTTACCGGTGCGGGTGCAAGTGGTGCTAGTGTTGGTGCAGGAGGTGTTGATGTTTCTGGTGTTGATACTGATGATGTAGATGTAGATGTAGATAGTCTTCTTGAGCTGGATTTCCTTGCTACTACTAAGGCCACAGTTTCCACTCCTTTAGACATGGCAGGCACCACTTCAGTCGAGGAGAGAGATGATTTAGATGAATCAGGAGAGGCTGGTGGTGAAGATGATGATGGAGAAGGTTCTGACAGTTCGGATTCTGACAAGACAGATGATGAGTTTGAGAATGTAATGGTGGGAATTAGGCTGGTGAAGAAGAGGAAGAGGCCTAGTGAGATTGAGCTTGAGGAGATCATGGATCCATCCTTTACTCCTGAGTTTGATCTTACTCCTCCTCCACGTGCTTCTATTGCTACATCCACTGCTGTGACAACCAGTACCTGATTGTTTGGCAAGTCCGTACGGTACGTGTACTTTCACTATTTACTATGTGTAAATACAATGTGTAAACAATTGTGTGACAACAGAACTCAGAAAACAAACAACAGTTGTATGTGTTTAAGCGTGGACCAGAATTTACCTGGGAGCGCGAGGACAACATGAAGACAAAGTATCCCCACCTGTTCGAGAAGTAAAGGCCGACCTTTATGCTTAAATTTCGGGACCAACTAGTACCTGACCGGCCGGCAAGTCCGTACGGTATGTGTACTTTCAACAGTAACTATGTGTAAATGCATGTTTGTGAACAGTACTTGTATTAACAGAATTCAAAATACAAGAAACAGTTGTACGTATTTTCATGTAAACTTGTAGGACCAACTTGGAGCACGGAAACAACCCGGTTCCAATGGAGATCTGCTCTACAGCCTCTGGAATAGTGCGGAATCCTATTCCAGGGTTTTCCAATCGAAACCAACAGCAACCGTGGTGATTTGAAGGTAAGAGATGAACGTTTGAATGAGAATCGAACACCACGAGCTATGAATCGAACTTGGACAGCAAGAAACTCTCAAATCTTTTGGGGTTTGACACTGGAGTACACAGGGAAGAATGAGGGTTCTCAGAAGTTAGGGTTGAAATGATTTTGAACTTGTATATATAGGCAACTGTCATTCGGGCGAATGAGGGGTCGAAACACCTCATTCGGCGAATGACTGCTGTCGAATAAGAAATTCAGTCGAATGAGTCATTCGGCGAATGACTCATTCGCTGACTATTGACATACTCTAGTTACATTCGGCGAATGACTTCATACTCTAGAGTCATTCGGCCTAATGAACAATACTCATACTCACTTAAGAATAAACCAAATCAACCAATCATATAATCAAATAACTAAAACATAAACATTAAGAACAATATAGAAAGACAACTTCTATTAATATAACTTGAACTTTACATGATGAATAATACAAAATAGAACTAGGGACATTAAGTGCATCTACAAACTCCCCCTTGGACCTAGTTCAGCTTGTGGAAGTGTCTTTCTTGAAGTATTTCTCAGTGATAGCTTTCCAGTCAGCTCCAGCATGAACCTTTAAGCATATGCAGATTCGGATCACTCTCATGAACTTAAGTGCCTGTTCCATATCCTGTACGTCGAAGAAAATCTGATGACGATACAGTGCTATAACATCTTTGTGGGACAAGTTAATCAACCACATAGGCTCAAAAATCCTCACAGTCTCCCATTTCTTGTCCTTGCATAGAACAATCACTGCTTTTCCAGTACGACCGTCATAATACCACCATCGGAAGCCTTCCATAAAATCTTGACGCATCTTCCGTAAAGGAATCTTCTTCAAGACTTTAGGAGGAAGCCACATCAGGATAACTTTATGTTTCCGGGTGTCTCCATCAATTTCTGGAAGATAGTAACGTTCAGGCTGTTGAGGTTGGAAGTTCACCCATCTCTTTCGATACTCGTACTGGATTTGTCGGGAAAACCAGGCAGACATCCCTGAGTCTTCACTGTAGAGCATCTTCAGACGTGCTAATTGATTCACTTCAAAGCCTGGCAACGTCTTGAAGTCATGGGGATGCTTGAAGTAATCTATGCCTCTTTCCCTTTTCACTGCATAGCATCCAAGATCGTGAAAGTATGCCCAGCTCAGAATTTGACCTCCAGCTTTATAGCCTTTGGTCCTATAAACCTTCTTATGAGTAGCTGGCATCTTCTCAGTGCTTTGCTTCTTCAAGACCTCCCAGTAGGCCTCCCACTCCTCTTTCCTTTTCTTCTGGTCATCAGCTTCAGACTTGCTGGCTTCAACCTGTTCTTCCAAATACCTGACCAGAAGATCCCCTGTCTCTTGATCAAACTGGTCAGTAAATGTAGGCAGCTCATCTTTAGCCGATGTATACTTGGGATACTCCTCATCTGTAATATCCTCCAGAATAACCTCATCAATATCATCAAAAGGTTCTGGCTCAGGCTCATCAAAAACAGGAACAGAGGAATCGTCAGTGATAACCTCATCAGGATTTAACCTGAATAACTCAGGTATTTGTTCCTTTGTAAGGCAGTGGATGATCTCTCCCTCCTCCTTGTCGTAGCTGACTAAGTGCTGTATAATGCCTTGAGCGTCCAGAATCATAGTAAGAGTCTCATCTAATTGACGTCTCACAGGCACATCTTCTACTTCCTCAGTCGCTTCAGGTTCAGCTGTCCTTGAGGGAGACGAAGGAGGAGGAGCCTGTGACTTCTTGTCATTTGCCTTCTTGGACTGGATCTCCGATGTAGAAGGGGCTTGATCATCATCGTCATCATCATCATCATCAGTGCTAGATGAATCAGAAGGCCCACTCCCAGATCCGTCCTTATCCTCATCACCAGACTCATCATCTTTGTCTGAGTCTTCATAATCCACCTGTTCCTCCTCAGACTCTTCTTCTTCTTCATCTTCCTCCTTGTCTAATTCATCGGAACGAGCAGCAGAGCCTTCAATCCTGGGAGTACTATCCTTGAGACTGTCAATCTGATCTGCTAGTCTAGCATTCTCAGTTTCCAAGGATAGTATCCGATCTCTGAAATCAGTGACAGTTAATGCCAACTGATGATGTTCGTCAATATATGTCAGAAGCTGCTGCTCCTGTTGAGCAGAACGTGCACGGAGATTAGCCCTCTGATCAGCAGCCTGAAGAAGCAGAGTATCCTGCTCTTCTACCCTCTTGGTGAGCTGAGCAATGACTAGCTCTTGCTCTCTGTTCTTCTTCTCCTGTTCCAAGCTCCTCTCAATCAATCTGAGTACCATACTGTTCAGTGTGCTCAACTGATCAACAACTGACACAGTAGGTATAGACATATCGGCCCGTAAGATGGAAGGACCAGAAGATGCAGCAGTAAATATAGGAGCCTGAGTCACCAAGGTGGTCAGAGGGGCAGTAGTAGCATGAACATGAGTTGCCCTTGACCTGGTCAGTGAAGAAACTGAAACAGCTGCTACTGATGTAACAGTAGTTGTAGCAGCTGTTGTTAGTTCTGACCTTCTCTGAAACGAGAACCTCGACCTCTTTCCTCTTCCGGCTCTGGAAGATGAAGACAGAACAGCAGCAGTAGTAGCAGGAGCAGAAGACCGAGGAGGTGAGGGTACATCAAACTCTGGGATAAACAAGGGATCAGTAATCTCTTCTATCTCCTCCTCACTCCTCTTCCTTTTCCTCATCTCCATCTTTCCACCTACCATCACTTTCTCAAACTCATCATCCTGAGTTTCTTCAGAATCAGAACTGTCAGCCTCACCAGCACCAGCCTCACCTTCATCTTCACTTGAGTCCTCTAACTCATCTTCAACTACTACAGATGTAGTGAGTGTAGTATCAAGAGAAGTAATCACTGTGGAGGTAGTAGTAGTTAAGAAATCCAACTCCATCAGTGAATCAATATCAACCTCCTCTTCATCTGCAGCTCTAGAGGTACTGACTGCAGCACCAGCAGTAACATCAATAGTCTCAACCTGTGCAACAGAAGTCTCATCAACTGTGCTCATGACCACAGTGCTCACACCTGCACCACCAGCAACACTTGCACCTGCACCTGCATCACCAGCACCAATCACATCTTCCTCTGCACCACCAGCACCTTCATCATCATCATCATCTGCACCATCATCAGGTACAACAATATCTGAGTCGGAGTCATCGTGTCTCCATCTACGACCAGCAGGAGCTCTGTAATCTGGCCTAGAGAGATGACCAAATAAAGATCGAGATGCTGGTTTCCTCTCCTTGCCTCTATATGACATCACCCTATTGAGGGTGAGGTCATTCATGTGTTCCAGCTTGATGACATCAGCATTAGTCTTCGGTAGATAAGGTAACTGATCATCAATCAACTGCTGCAGAAACCTGGGATACATTAGGAACTTCTTGTCTCCCTTCAGTGTCACATTCTCCTTCATGTGAGAGAAAACCATCTCAGAGAAGTTGAATGGTCTGTTCAGCACCAGGGCGACAAAAGCACACTGAATAGTCTCCCGCATGTCATCGAATCCTCCCCTCCTGGATCCAAGACAGTGAATCAGTACGTGTGCGAGATACTTGAACTATGGACTCATAAAGGCTTTGTTGAGGATTCCAGCTCCGAGATCTCCTTCGTACTTGCACCTCATAAAGCAACCACGAACTAGATAATGGTCCAGCAGATATGGCTGATCAGGTGTATCCTGGAAACCACAAAGCCTCCTGATGTGCTCAGCCGACACAACAACATCATGTCCCAGCACCTTCCCTCTAATCACAGGAGGTTCAGCCTCGCAATCTATATCAGCAGAGGCCCAGAAATCCTGCTGATGAGAACGATATGGCACATGCACAGTGGAGATGGCAGTGAATATCCTCGAACGCCTGAGAAAAGTAATAATCTCAGTGTAGTGATTGGCGTTCGGAGTGTCAAGATCTAAGTGCGCGCAGATGTTGTTCTTCATCACAGACTTGTATCCAGCCATTCTGAAAATCAAATAAAAACATGTTAGAACCATTCCGATAACTTGAAAAGTTGAAATCAGATAAAAATCAGAACTTAGAAACATTTCAGACCGATTGGCCGAATGACAGTTAATTTTGGCGAATGAACACATTCGCCGAATGAGTCATTCGCCGAATGAGTCTCATTCGCCGAATGAGTCTCATTCGCCGAATGAGACATTCGCCGAATGGCGTCATTCGGCTGAATTTGAAATTTAAACCCTTGATTAATTAAAATTCAAATCAGTCCATAAAAATTGCACCAACATACTCAGAAACCACCGACTAACAAGTTTAAAACATGAATCATGTGATTTAGATGTCATTTTGACCATCTATTTAACAGGCGATTACAAAAACCCTAAAATCCCAAAATTCGAACAGTTTGCGATGATTCCACGGTCAAAAATAAATGATATTTGCTCCCCATATACCTGAGATGATAAATAGCAAAGATATCAGTAGCTGGATCAGAAGAAATCACAAGAAAAGGAACGACCGAAGAAAGAATTTTTTCGGGCGAATGTAAGCACATAGTTACGGCGAAAGAGATTTTGGTCGAATGAGCTTCATTCGCCTGATTGAATGCTTAAATAGGTTCACTCATTCGCCGAATGAGAAAGACGAAAGGGCGGTTGAAATTCAAACACATTCGCCGAATGTAATTGGCGAATAAGACATTCGTCACAACTCATTCGCCGAATGAGAATGTCGAATAAGTCATTCGACACACATCATTCGCCGAATGAGATATACTCTATCACAATTGATTCGGTCGAATGACTCATTCGCAGAATGAAGTCATTCGGCCGAATGAAAGAATTTCAAACTTCATTCGGGCGAATAGATGTTTTAACACCCAAAACACAAACTTTTTCAGATTTTACATTTTGAACATCAAAATTGTGACAATTATGAAGATATGTCTTATGAAAATATGTCTGGTTGGTTCAGGATTCAGATGTGACAGACACATCCGAACCTACAAATGATCATCTAAACTAAAATTGAAAATAGAAAATCTTTTTGTATTTTTCTGAAACAGAAATTACAACTGTACAACTAGTAACTAAAGACAAATAAGCACATATTTTTATGAGAAGTCTACTGATAAAATAACACATATCTCTAATCACATCACATCAGCTTCAATGAATGTTTCACCTCAAACACAATTGTATTATGATACGATTACTGATATGTTTGTCCAGTTTTAAACCATACAATACACAACTACTAAACAAACTTTATGATCACTCATGTTTTCTGATCGAGCTCCCCATTTCATTTCACCATTAACGATCAAAATCAGTTTATAACTCATTTCTGCATATCTTAATACCAGTCATCATAAATTCAATAAGATTTCAAATTTATTATCTTTTTGTATTTTTCTTGTTCTATCCAAAAGGACGGCTTCAGCTAGGTTCGTCCCAGCAATATGGCACGTGTATGGAATCGAACTTAATTTGTTCAAGTATTTCTCAAGCTTAATACCAGCTTGCATTTATTTTTCTTCAAGCTTAATACCAGCTTGTTTTTATTTTTCTTCAAGCTTAATACCAGCTTGCTTTTCTTTTTCTTTAATTGAAGCCTCATTTGATTCCATGATGACCGGTGTATGCTTGATTTGAGTCAAAAACTATTTCTCACATAAATGGTGTTATAAAACAGATTCCACAAATCAGACTTTCTAAGTTATCACAAGCTGTTTATTCATTTGTAGAGTTGGCCTATCAGTACATCACATCACAATTTTCTTGTGTGTTCAGCTTACACATTGAATTCAGCTTCTATATCATGATAGATTAATGTGTCACTTTTTCAAAGAAAGACCATCTCAATTTTAATTTTTTCAATTGTTTTTGGATTTTTGATTTTTTTTCAAATGTTTTTGGTTTTTCAGTTTTCAAATGTTTTTGGTTTTTTTTTTTAATTAACAACTATCTCCCCCTAAAAACCTAAAACAGAAAATCTTTTTGAGTTTTTGATTTAAGAAAAGAAACTAGACAAGAAAACTGAAATAAAGTAAATAGACAAAACAAAAACTACCTAAGAAAAGGGATGATCATTTGTTAGATTCAGATGAAGGTAGGACTTCATCCTTTTGGAAAACACCATTAGCCGATAACAGATATAAAAATCTGGGTTTATCAAAAGCTTTTGTGAAAAGATCGGCTTTCTGGTGATCGGTGTGAATCTTAACAACATCGATTAATTTCTTTTCAAAACAATCACGTATGAAGTGATATTTAATGTCGATGTGTTTTGTTTTTGAGTGCTGAACAGGAATTTTAGTGACAGCTATGGCAGCAGTATTATCAACATATATAGGAGTGTTAGAAAAATGTAACCCATAGTCCCTTAGTTGCTGTTGTATCCAAATGATTTGAGAACATCAACTAGCAGCAGCAATGTATTCAGCTTCACAGGTTGAAGTAGAGACCGATGTCTGCTTCTTGCACTGCCATGTAACTAATCGGGTTCCAAAGAACTGACATCCTGCAGATGTTGACTTGAAGTCTCTTTTGCAGCCACCATAATCAGAGTCACTGTATGCAGTGAGCTCAAAGTTATCATCATTAGGGTACCGTAAACCAAGATCCAGTGTACCCTTCAGATAACGCATAATCCTCTTGACAGCAATGAGATGGGAGACTCTTGGTTTTGATTGATACCGTGCACACAACCATGTGGCGAACATGATGTCTGGCCGAGAAGCAGTAAGATACATAAGAGATCCAATCATTCCTCGGTACAAAGTAGCATCAATTAACTCCCCCTTTTCATCTGATGTAATCCCGTGATTGACAGCCAGTGGGGTACCAGCAGGCTTTGCATCAGACATACTGAACCGGCTCAGTATATCCCCAACACATTTGGTTTGATGAATGAAGATTCCTGCCTCAGACTGATCTACTTGTAATCCCAGAAAAAATTTCATCTCTCCCATTGAGCTCATCTCGAACTTCTCTTTCATAACCTTTTCAAAATCTTTGCACAGATCATCATTTGTTGAACCGAAGATGATGTCGTCCACATATACTTGCACCAAGAGTAAGTCACCATCCTTTTCTCGAATGAACAGTGTACAGTCAATGACACCTCTTCTGAACCCGTTGTTCGGAAGGTGAGTAGACAATGTTTCATACCAGGCTCGCGGCGCTTGATGCAATCCATATAAGGCCTTGTCTAGCTTGTAGACTTGGTCTCTATGCAATGGATCCTCAAACCCGGGAGGTTGACTTACATACACTGTTTCATTTATCACACCATGAAGAAATGCACTTTTTACATCCATCTGATAAACTTTGAACCTTTTGAAGGATGCATAAGCCAAGAATATACAGATGGCTTCAAATCTAGCAACTGGTGCAAATACTTCATTATAGTCCAACCCTTCTATCTGTCTGAATCCCTGAACAACCAGACGTGCCTTGTTTCGCACTATGATCCCGTGATTATCTTTCTTGCAACGAAGAACCCATCGAGTGCCAATTACTTTTGCACCTTTTAGTCTGTCAACCAATTGCCAGACACCTAACTTTTTGAACTGAAGGAGTTCTTCTTGCATTGCATCTACCCATGACTCTTCTTTTAAAGCTTCAGTGACAGTACGCGGCTCAACTTGGGAGATAAAACATGAATGAGCACAAAAGCTTACGTCTGCAAAGTCCAAAATGTCTACAAGTCCTCCTGACGAAAGCTGATTTCTTGTCTTGACCCAATCCAAAGGACTTCCAATAATATTTTCTTGAGGATGAATCCGATTAATTCGTCCAACAGGATGAGTGGGAACTTCAACCTGTGGATCAAGATTATTCAAATTCAAATCCTCAAGTCCTAGCACAAGATTGTCAACAGCTGGATCAGGGGCAGCTGGAGGAGCTGAGTTGTCGTCTGTGTCTGAGCTGTCATCATGTGTCTGTGCTGTAGGAGTTGAAACAGATGAAGGTTGCTTTGGTTCTTCAGGTGCATTTTGTGCATCATATAGCATCTGAACTGCAACATCCTCATCTGAATACATGGGAGGCATGTTGAAAGAATCAAAAAGACCAGAATAATCAAACATCCAATCTGGGCCTTTTCCAGGTGGGGGCATAGAATATTTCTGAACATCAACATGGTACCACTCCTCCACATTATGTGTTGATGTGTTGTAAACACTTTTATTTGGAGTGCTGTACCCAAGAAAGTACCCTTCTTCCACCTTTTCATTGAACTTGCCCTGCTCGTGTTTCTTAAGCATCGTGCATGGTGCACCAAATGGTTCAAGATACTTAAGATTTGGTTTTCTGTTATGGAGCAGTTCAAAGCAAGTCTTCCCATGTCTTTTCACAATGAGAACCCGGTTCAATGTATAGCAAGCGTTTGCTACAGCTTCATTCCAAAACTGAACCGGAAGTGATGAATCAGCAAGCATGGTCCTAGCAGCCTCAATCAATGTCCTATTTTTACGTTCAGCAACACCGTTCATTTGAGGAACATATGGAGCACTAAACTGGTGCACAATCCCCCGTGCATTACAAAAATTCTCCATGTTGTGATTTTTGAACTTCGTTCCATTATCTGTTCGAAGCTGACGAATCTTGAGCTTATAAAGTGATTCAAGTTTGATGACCAACACTTGAATGCACTCAAACGTTTCAGATTTCTCCTTTAAAAAGAAAACCCAAGAATATCTGGAATACTCATCAGTGATGACAAGATAGTATTGATCTCCAGCGATACTTTTGCGATTTACAGGACCGAATAGATCCATATGGAGAAGCTCAAGAGGAACATTTATTGAATGAAACTTTTTCAGTTTGTGAGACTGCTTGACTTGCTTGCCTTTCTTGCAAGATACACAGACATCAGACAGCTTGAAATTCTTCAGACAAACCCCCTCAACCAGATTGTTGTGTACCAAGTGGTTCATCTTGCGTAGACTCAAATGACCCATCCTCTTATGCCAAAGAATTGAATCTTTTTCTGTTGCCTTTGACATAAAACATGAAGCTGTGGAGGATGTAGTTGAAGCTGTGGCCATATTGAGTACGTACAAGTCTTGCTTCCTGGGGGCAGACATCAAGATCCAATCTTCAGGAATTTTCACACCTTGATTAAGAATGTAGCATTTGGAATCATCAAATAAGACTTTATACTCCTTGTCACAGATTTGTGACACTGAAAGAATATTATTTTCCAATTGCTTGACATATCTAACTTTATCAAACGACACTTGCCCGTTGGTCAGAATTCCCTCTCCCGTAATGAATCCACCTTTATCACCTGCAAAAGCGACATATCCACCGCGAACTGCATTTACGTTGGTGAGTAAAGAGATATCACCAGTCATATGCCTGGAAGCCCCACTATCAACGATCCAATTGCTGTTAACACTAGCTTTTGGGGCAACCTGCACAAAGATGAAACAATCAGTTCACTTTGGGAACCCAAGCCTTTACAGTCTTGGGTTGACCCAGTGAGTCTCGGATCCATACATCAATCTATTTACCATCTGAAATAGGCTTGTCTGAGATGGGTGGAACTGAACTCTCAGATGATTTAACTTTCCAGATTGCATATTTATCAAAAGAGTTTTTCAGATAAATGGATGATGGTTTAGATTGATCAAAATTAACAGACTTGAGAACATTCAAGTTCATCAATTTCCCTTTACCCTTGTCCACAGATTTAACCTGATTTGGTTGTTTGGGTTTTGTCAGAAATGATTTGGACTCAGATCTGACAGGTTTAACAAAATTCAGATTTTGTTTTCTGGGTGGTGCAACCTTTGGTCTAATCAAATGAGGGCAGGATCTAACAAAGTGCCCAGGTGCACCACACTCAAAACAAACTTTTTCACCCTTTTTATGAAAATGTTTTAAATCAGAGAAAGACTGTTTATGTGATTTAAAAACATTTGATTTTAGCTTGTCTTGATTAAAACCCAACCCTTTTGTCCTTTTGTTACCAATAAAGGCAAACTTGGTAACACATTTTGCTTCAGACTCTTGAGAAGCTTTTACAAAGCCCAATTCTTTGTAAATCTTTGAGTTTGAGATTGGGTCACATTTCATGACTGCAAGGGCTTGATTCTGAATAGAGACATATGAATCATCTGATTCATCCTCAGAATCTGAGACCCAATCCTCAACAAGTCCATCCACACGAAATTTCTCAGATTTTGAGGAATCCTCATTAATAAATAGTCCAGTTGGATCTATTACTAATGGAGTAGTGACTTGAAAATCCTTAACATCTTATTCATTAGGTGTATTAACAAAGGCGTTGAGGATAGGTGGAGGACAATTTTGATAGCTAACTTTTCCTTTTCCCTGTTGATCAGTACCCCTACTGATCATGTGCTCAATAATGTAAGATGAGCTCTCATAGCTCTTGAGCTTTTGTCCCAAGGTCTCATAGTCACACTCGACTATTGCTAACTTCTTCTTGATCTCATTGATGGTATTAAGATAAGAAGTTATAGCATCTTGCTTATTCAACACTGCAATCTCGGCCTCATGCAATTGTCTATTTAAAAGATCAATTTTAGCTTGAAAATCTTTTTCATTAGATTTTAGAATTTTGTTAGCCTCAATGCACAAGTCGAGATCGTTCATCAAATCACTATTATGTTTCTGATAAGCAAGGACCTTACTCTTTAGGTCAACACAATTAAAACACTCTGAATGTGAAGATGAACAATCAGTGTATACCTGCTCGGACTCTGATGAAGCAGAAGAGTTTACCATCAAAGCAAACTGAGTGGTGGAGTCATCATTTTCAGCATCAGATTCTTGAGTGTCTGAATCAGTCATGTTATCCGACTCTGAACTTGAGGCTTCAGCATCATTCATCTTTGTTTCTCCCACAGTACTTTTCTCACTATAATCTTCAACTTGTTGAATCTCAGCAACACAAGCTTTATCTTGTTCTCCTTGATCTGCATTGAATCTAAAATCCCAGTTCACCCCTTCATCTTGTTGTACCATTAAAGCTTTGCTTGCAGAAGTAGAAGATCCAGCTTGAGTAGGAGAATCAATGGGAACTAATCTCCTTTCTGGATTTGAATTAGATGACTTTTGATGTTGAAAAGGATTCTTGTTTCCAGCTTTCTTCGGTTGCTTGCATTGTCTAGCAAAATGACCTTTTTCTCCACAATTATAACAAGTCACAGAAGCCATATCAAAACCAAACTTGGATTCTTTGTTGAGATTTATATCCTTTCCAGTTCTCTTAACAAACTCTTTTGCTCTTCGAACAGCACTTGCTAGAGCCCACATAATATCAATCCTCTCCATATCATCTGGGTCTATTTGAGAATAATCATCATTAGTCAGATAAGGATTTCCAATTTTTCCAGCTACTAAACCATCATAAGAGCTGACAAGTGTAGACAAAAGACCCATGTGCTCCTTAGCAATCTCCATAGTAATCTTATCAAAGTTGTCTGTTTTCAGGCTGGCAGCATGTTGATGATGTTCCTTTTGAGAACTGGTTGAAGAAGATGACTGACTAAAATGAATCTGATCAGATAATGGAGCTTCAGTAGTCTGAGAAACAAATGATGTCTTCAATGGAGCATGAGAAGATGATTTCTCAACTGTAGGAGTAGAATAGTACAACGATGGATCCTGGACTTGGGCAACTCTCTTTGCCTTCCACTTGTTCTCTATCTCTTGCTCTTTCAGCTTCTAAATAAAATCATTTATGTCCATATGAGCCAACATCTGATTCTGCTTGAGGACCATCAAGAATGACTCCCACTTTGGAGGTACAGTTTCTGCTAAACACTGGATCTTTTCTTGAGTAGTTGTCTTGACTTCATGATTGAATAACTCACTCAAAAGATGATAAAATCTTGCAATCAACTCATCCAGTGACTCATTTCCCACATACATGAAGCTATTGAATTCCTTTCTCAATGCCTTTGACTTGATGCTCTTCAAGGCATCATTACCCTCATATCTTTGTTGCAGTGCATCCCACAGTAGCTTTGCAGAGGTAAACTGTCTGAACTGATGGAAAATATCAGTGGCAATGGACTGGGATAGAATAGCATAAGCTTTCTTCTCATAATCATACAGCTTCCTCTGAGGCTCAGTCATCCGTGTGACTAGCATAGGAGTTCCATCTTCATTCAGAGGTCTCAGATAACCTCCCTCGATCATCATCCATAAGTATGTATCCACTCCATTGATATGAATCTCAAACCGATACTTCCAGTGTGGATAATCGTCTAAGGATAACAACTTTGGAGCTTTATTAGAGTTTCCAGTCTCAGTCTCAGTCAGTAGAAAAGTCTGAATACGATGATTCTGGTTCGCCATCAGTGCTAAATCTTCCATTTAATCAGAAATGACAAGATTCAACACTTAGAAAAATTTTCAGAATGATAGCCGAATGAAGATCCTTAGGGCGAATGTCGGGGGCCGAATGTGATAGAACTGGCGAATGAGAGGCTGAGTATGACTGACTGGCGAATGAGAAGAGAGAATGAACCTATTCGGCGAATGAAAGTTTCGAATGAAGCTATTCGCCGAATGAGTTGACCTAATGAAGCTATTCGCCGAATGACTGATCGAATGAGAGCTATTCGGCGAATGAGAGATCGAATGAGGGCTATTCGCCGAATGAGACAGTCGAACGTGGCTATTCGGCGAATGAGGCTTATTCGGCTGAAACTATTCGGCCGCTATTGACATTCGGCCAATCTGAGGGTTTTTGCAACAAAAATCGTGATAACTTGAGATTTTGACCAGATCTAAGTACCAAATTCGATACAGAACATCATGAGATGATAATGAACAAATTGGGATAAACGTTTTGACAAAAACACCACAATAATTCACGGATTTGCAATGAAATAGTAACTTTTAGGACAAAAAGCTTAGGGTTTTTGCAGATCTCGAACGAACAATCAAAGATATGATGATTTGGATTGGAAATCGAGCAGAATCAAGAACCTGGCTCTGATACCACTTTGTAGGACCAACTTGGAGCACGGAAACAACCCGGTTCCAATGGAGATCTGCTCTACAGCCTCTGGAATAGTGCGGAATCCTATTCCAGGGTTTTCCAATCGAAACCAACAGCAACCGTGGTGATTCGAAGGTAAGAGATGAACGTTTGAATGAGAATCGAACACCACGAGCTATGAATCGAACTTGGACAGCAAGAAACTCTCAAATCTTTTGGGGTTTGACACTAGAGTACACAGGGAAGAATGAGGGTTCTCAGAAGTTAGGGTTGAAATGATTTTGAACTTGTATATATAGGAAACTGTCATTCGGGCGAATGAGGGGTCGAAACACCTCATTGGGCGAATGACTGCTGTCGAATAAGAAATTCAGTCGAATGAGTCATTCGGCGAATGACTCATTCGCTGACTATTGACATACTCTAGTAACATTCGGCGAATGACTTCATACTCTAGAGTCATTCGGCCGAATGAACAATACTCAAACTCACTTAAGAATAAACCAAATCAACCAATCATATAATCAAATAACTAAAACATAAACATTAAGAACAATATATAAAGACAACTTCCATTAATATAACTTGAACTTTACATGACGAATAATACAAAATAGAACTAGGGACATTAAGTGCATCTACAAAACTTAAATGACGTAAGTACAATGATCATTATAAACATTAGTTGTTAGTGTTTAGGTGAAAACCTAAGTACAGTTAACACAACTAAACATGTGAATAACAAGAACAAATCGGTTGCGATCTGATATCCATAGATGACAGGAATCAGATGACCGACAATTCAGTGTGAAAAACAGTGTGATAACAGGATGTTTAATTGAGTCCGACAGTGAGGAAACACAATTCAAACAATATTGCAGTGTCGTTTCAGAATAACGAACTGACAGTGTGTTTGCGTGGGTGACGATTCACACAAACATATCTGTGAGTTTAACGTTCGGAAATGATGACTGAAAAGTAGAAAACAAAATTCGGAAAGCAAAACTATTGTTGTGTTCGTTCGGGTGACGATTTGAACGAATACGCGCGATAGTGACGCGTTTCGACGAAACGAAAACGAAACGACACGAACGAATTTAATTTAATAAAATAAAATAAATAACATTTTACAATTTTGAAACTCATCAAAATTAAATAAAGAAGCTTATTTTAGTTAAAATCCGTAAAAACGCGCGCAACGTTCCTAAAACGCAACGAAAACGCGAACCGAGCAACAAAAACGAACCCGAACTCACTCGGGGTATAAATACCCTTAAATGAGTCATCTTCTTCATTTCCTCCTCCCCACTCTCTCTCTAAAAACCCTAATCCGGCCATATACCCTCTCTCTACCTTCTCTGTACCATAACTCTCTCAAAACTTAACCAAATCACCTCATTCTTGAGCCAAATCGAAGCCACAAACGTTCTCTACACAAAAGTACAACCGATCTAAGGTAAAAATCACTAGAACTCGAAGTTGGAGGCTGTGAATATTCCGAAAAAAGGGTTTTCGGCACCCTTGTTTGAACACAAACGTTATTCGGTCATGTAGCCTTTTTCTTTGAGTCCTACACCAGAAAACACATCATGATCTAACTCCCTGTTTGCTTGTCAGCATCTGGGTCGAAACCCTTAGATCGAACTGATACGGTCGAATGAGAAACCCAGGTTTGGCTGAATGGCCTGTGGCTATGGCCGAAGGAGCCACACTAAACCAACCGGCCGAATGGCCTATTCGACCACTCACACTCGCCGAACCATGGCTGTCATTCGACCAACCCCATTCGCCCCTCTTGCTCCACTTTCATTCGGCTGCCACCACCATTTGTCCATCCTCATTCGGTGGTAGTTTCAGTCAGCCGAAGGTCATGAAGGAGACCCATTCGGCCAGCAGCATCAATCGGCACAGCCACCCTCAATTGGGCCATGTCGTTCGGCCCATAACACACAATCACATCCAGGCCCAGCAACAGCTTATTTGATTTAACTCAACAGTTAGCCAAACACACTGCCTTGGCCCAATTATTCGGCCCAGCAACACTACTTAGGCCCAGTAGCATTTTATTTGCTACAGCCCACTGGTTCGGCCCAATACACTTGGCCAGGCCCAATATAGATGCTGTTTCAGGCCCAACAACGTTAATCGGCCCAAACATCTAATCTATTAGGCCCAGAATTGATACAAGAGACCAAAGGACTGAATTGGCCCATATGCCAGGCCCAATAACCACTAGGTTTGGCCCAAATTCATACAATGGACCCATGACCACCTTAAATTCGGCCCAAATGGCCCATTAAATAGGGAGGTAAATAGACACATTTTAAACCTATACTAAAGGATAAATATCCATGTAACCTATGGGCTTTAATACAAAGGTGGCAAGTCTTGGGGTGTAATGGATTTTATAAGGTTGAAAACATTATATTATTAAATGGGTTAACAAGTACTTTCAAGGTGTTAAAACAAAGGGAACAAGGACAATGCCTAGCTATGTTACAAGATATTAAGGGTTACTAATCTTTAATCTAAAACTTATATTTTATACCTAGAACCTTTAGCAATATGAAATGAATCAAATTGGGGATAAAATCAACAACAAAGTATATTAACCTTAATTTAATAAGGTTAAGTGTATCACGATTCATAACCAGTACACAGGGCCGAATGAAGAACCAAGGGCCAAATGACGACCGAGACTTACGAGTATTAGCCAAACTTATGACTAACAACTACACACACACGAATCTCTACAAACTTATACTTACAAGTTACAAACAACGTGAAATCAATGCAGGATCGTGAAAACAAACTCAAGTACAAACAAGAGCGCGTGCATTCTCGTTTAAGCTAAGTCAACCCCCAACAACAACAAGGTGAGTTCATATGCCCCTTTTCTTTAGTCTTAACTGATTTTAAACTCACGGGGCTGAGAAACATGCTATACTTTTATTTATTTAAAAGTTTTGCTTAACATATTGCTATTACTTTGATTTAGGTGATATTAAATTGGTTATTATCGCTTATCATTGTATGCGTGCTTGTATGATCATGATATGACCGGGACAATCAGATGAATATGATAATATAATTTCAAAATTTCATCAACACACTAGAATAACATAGTTGTAAGATTTTATCTTATAACATGTAGTTATTCTTACATGAGTAAACATTGAGAAAATTCATACACAAACGAACATTGAGAACATATACAGAGGAACATGATGATATTACAAGACACATGAATGATTAGAAGATAATACATCTTCTTAATATCATTCAACATTAAAATTAACTAAGTGTGATAAGTCAAGTACTTATAACGCTTAGTTTACACCTTAAAACATGTTATGTGATAACATGGAGCATTGAGTATCCACCACCTGCGTCACTTAAGGGTAGTAAGACTAGTTCTTAATACGGCTTAAGGATTATATGGTGATCATATGGATTACAAGGAATGATATCATGATAACGTAACTTCATGATGACAATATCATTCACACAATGATTAACATAAAGTAATAAGACAAGTTCTTATTCAACCTTGTTAATCACATGAGAATATCCCACATTGAGAACAGCAATAACATCGATGTACATCATCCATCGTTACCTGTGGACTAATAGACTGAGGAATTTATTTTCTCTCATTTCATATTATTAGTAACAGTTTCGATGAAGGAAATGGGAACACAAAGTGGTAGAGGTAAATTGGATGCATTGAAATATAATTACGTGAGGATGGCAATGGATTCCTTTTAGGCTCTATGCACTTCATTGAGAACAAATGACAATTGGTTAACTAACATTTTTATTATATAAAAGTGAATCAATAGTTAACCCCACAATTATAGAATAATACAAGGAACAGATTTGATAAATCTAATATCCTAAATACATATAATGGTTATCAATTCTTCGGTATGATAACTACAACGCTATCATTACATTATTCTATACATGAGAACACATGTGATCAAATTGGAGATGAACATGAGGTATGGGAATGGATGATCAATAGTTGTATTGCAAGTAGTGTGGAGTTCTTGCAGTGATGTGGTGGAATGTTGGCTAGGGCTTGGTTCCCTTACATATGCCCTATATATAAGCATCACTACTAGGATGATATATTACTTGTGAATATAACTATTGAGAAGCCATTGGGTGAACAGATGAAACAAATAACATACAAGTAACATGATTAACATTGTGATTGTGCATGTGAATGAATCAAGGTTTTCAATTAACACACTTATGAACTCACCAACCTAGTGTTGACTTTGTTTAAATGCATGTTTTCTTAGGTGATGAACAGGTGTAGCTTCTTATATGCATAGACTAAGCTAGTGGACTTTTAGAAGACCTAGCTTTATTTTGTGTTGCATGCTTTTGGCGACAAGAACAATGAATCATCTTTTGTATATCTTGTACAGATACAAGATATAGCCACATTGATTCTTTTGATAGATTTACTTGGTTAAATTATGAACGATACATTGTAATTTAATCTTGTAATTCTATATCATTGATGTGTTAGCATTTCTCATTTATTTATCATGTGCTATGTAAACAGTCTGATCATTCGATTATCATTCACGATATCGTGCCCCAGGAACCTTCCGCCCGACGGGAAAACCCGATCCGTTCCCGCCGGCTCGGGGTGTGACATGGTCCTAAAACACACAAACATAGAAAACCACTATGGTTCTGGGCTGGAACCCGATATCACCATTTGAGGCGGCTGGACATGGGTCGTGCGAATGAAGTGTTAACTAGCACCCATTCGGCCGAATGGATGAGCACCAGCATGGTCATCAGGCGAAAGGGGTTTCAACCGTATGATACCATTCGGACAAGCTCATTCGCTGGGCCATGCTATTCGGTCGGTCCCTTCATTCGATGGTCTACCCTATTCGGTCGGGGCATCTCCATTCGGCCAGGTCCCCAATCGACCTAGCATGCCTTCATACGGCCTTGTTCATTTGGAGGGTGTATCAGCCGGCCCAACATCATTCGTTCATATAGTTTAGTTGAACACAAACATTTGAAACCAACATTAACGGATAACATGCATAGGATTTGGATACTAACTATAGATACTACAAAGGTGGTGAAATTGTTTGGGTTAAATCAATTTAATACTCAAAAGCTTTTAACATGCAAAGTCTAATATCCTTGAACCTAAGTTAATACTTAAGAACCATATGGGTTTTCAAAATCACAAATTTATAAACTTAGATCTATATTATGATAATATTAGATTTATAAAACTCGGGTAAAGGTTGATAAAGACTATTGGAAGCTAACATTTAACAAAAGTAACATAATATGCTAAGTTAACCTATTTGGTTAAGTATTAGCATATACCACCATAAGGGAATAAGGTTCAAAGAACAACAATGACCTATAGGTGTTAGCCAACTTTAGGACTAACACACACACACACACAAAAATACCTATAACTTATACTTATAAGTTACAAACATTGTGAAATCAATACAGGATCGTGAAAACAAACTCAAGAACAACAACGAGCGCGTGCATTTCTTGTTTATATTTAGTCAACCACATCAACTACAAGGTGAGTTCATAAGCCCCTTTTCTAATCTTAACTGATTTCAAAACTCGGGGCTGAGAAACATGCTAATTCTTTTAATTACTTAAAAGTTTTAGTACAACATATCAATTATACTATGATTTAGATAATATTGTTTGACTTTATTATCGCTTATCATTGTATGTATGCTTGCGTGATCATAACATGACTGAGATATCTAGGATGAAACATGATAACATAGTTTCATGAATCATCAACACAATAGAATAATTCTAGTTGTAAGATTATATCTTATAACATTTTATTATTCTTACATGGATGAACAATGGGATAATCAAGTAGACAACACACTGACAATGACAACAACTAATAAGAATGACATTATGATAACATAATTTCACAATATCATTCACCACCGGAGTTAGCTAAGTGTAATAAGACAAGCTCCTATAACATTATGCTTACAACTCGGTGAAGACTCTGGAATAACACGAGACAATTACTAACGAGAAAAAGAATGATGATCATGTCCACATAACTTCATGACTTCATTCATCGCCTGAGCTAACTAAGTGTAGTAAGACTAGCTCTTACAACACTGTAGTTACAACTGGGTGAAGACTATGGGAAAACAAGAATGATAATCATGATAACGTAACTTCATGATAACAACATCATTCACACATTTTCTAACATCGTGTAATAAGACAAGTTCTTATAACACTTTGTTAAAGACTACTAGAACACATAACACTGAGAACAAACAACACTGAGATGATGACTATGGTGAACACAACAACAATTGATTACTATTAAACTGTTTGTATTATATCGCAACAATCATGTGTACATGTATTCAAGTTCAATTGTAAGTCCCTCATCAGCGAATCGTTTACCAGTTAATTTAGTGGGACTAAACCGACGATAACGTAGTGGTACAATAGTTTGACAAACCGCCGGCGAGGGAGGTCAGTACGTTGACCATAACATTATCATTGGCCGGTATCGTATGACCGGTGATAGGGTGACATCAGTCAGGTTTGGTAAACGACACATGGTGATATTAATCTGCAGCAACTAATGGTAATTAATCCTTCGATTCTATTGACTAGTAGACTGAGGAATTGATTTTCTCTCATGTCACATTACTAGTAGTAGTTTCGTTGAAGGCTATGAGAACACAAATGTGATAGAGGTAAATTGGATGCATTGTGATCTGATTACGTCAGGATCACAATGGATTCCTTTTATGCTCTATGCACTTCAAGATGAGAACAATATCAATAGGTTAACTCACACTTCTGTTATTAGTAGTGACTGACGGTTAACCCCGCAATGAGAGAATAATAACAAGGATAAGATTTAATAAATTTATTTTCCTTAAAACATTGAGGGTTCATCAACAATTCGGTTTTGATAACTTTAAACCCTCATATTCTATTATTCTACATATAACACATTGGGTGATGAACACAATCTTATGGATGAATATCAAACGGGTTGAACACATTTGAGATGGAAATGGATATCTATAGTTGTATTGCAACTGGTGTGGAGTTCTATTAAGTATGTGGTGGGATGTCCGCTGGTGCTTGTTCCCCTATGTATGCCCTATATATAAGCATAATTGATAGGGTGAAATACTACTTGTAAATATAACTATGGAGAGGCCATTTTGTGAGACGGATGAAGCAAACATTAACAAGACTCATGTATGACATTGTGACTGTGTATGATAACAAATCAATGGTTTTCAATTACTAAACTTATGAACTCACTAACCTAGTGTTGACTTTGTTTAAATGCATGTTTTATTAGGTGATGAACAGGTTTAGTCACCAGCATACCAGGATTAAGCTAGAGGACTTTTAGAAGACCTAGCTTCATTTTTGTGTTGAGCATACTTTTGAATGACAAAACAGTGAATCATCTTTTGTAGATCTTGTACAGTTACAAGATAGAAAACTCAATGATTCTTTTTGGTAGAATTACTTAGTTAAATTATGAACATAACAATGTAATTTAACTTTGTAGTTCTGTATCAATGTCATGTTAGCATTTTTCATTTATATATTATGTACTATGTAAACAATCTGACCACTTTGATTATCAAACGATATCGCGCTCCGAAAACCTTCCACCCGACGGGAAAGTCGATCCAGCCTGTCGGCTCGGGGTGTGACAGATTGGTATCAGAGCCATGGTTATAGAGAAATATAGGTCATGTTACTTAAACGGTTTGGCCTAGACTATAACCTAGGGACCCTCATGTAGAGAACTTAAGATTCAGGATTCTATTTGCATACGTCTTCTGCATTTGATCACTGCACTAACCGATTTTCTTTCGGTTTTGATCTGAATGCCGCCCAGAAGACAGCTTCCTTTGCTACCACCACCACCGCAATCCCCTCACTCCTCAACACCTACACCACCTGCATCTCCTCATCTTCTGCCTCCCCTGCCACCACCCAACCATGAGTTGGATCTTGCTACCATCGCACTGGCCACTCTGCTGACCAGTCAACTGAGAGAAGTAATTCCTGATATGATGAACAGGATTAAATCCAAAAGTGGCAACCACACCGGCCACTCATTTGGTGAAGGCAGTGGCAACACCAGGAACCAGCAAGACTACTCCTACAAGAACTTTGTAGGATGCAAGCCACCGGCCTTCAGTGGCAATGGGGGAGCCGTCGGATCGATCCAATGGATCGAGAAGATGGAGACGACTGTAGATGTTAGTGGATGCCCTGATCAGTATAAGGTGAACTATGCTGCTGGCTCGTTCAACAAACGAACACTGACTTGGTGGAACGCTCAAGTCCAAGTCAGGGGAAGAAATGATGCATTGTCTATGCCTTGGGAGGACTTCAAGACTTTGTTGAGGGCAGAGTTTTGCCCGAGGAATGAACTGAAGAAGGTTGAAACTGAGCTACTCAACCTTGTCATGATTGTGCTGGGCATCTGACCTACACCACCAGGTTTCATGAGCTGGCTACCTTGGCACCGGATATAGTGCCAACACTGGAAAAATGCATCGAGCGGTGTGTCGGGGGACGGCCGTCTTGTATTCAAGGTCATGTGATCGCTGCTCATCCTACTACCTTGGAGATGGCTGTTACTTTGTCATCAACACTGACAGATGTGATGGTTGCCTCTGGGGCACTGAAGAATGAAACTGAAGCAACAAATGTTGGGAGCTCAAGAAAGCCGGATAAATGCCCGGCTAAGAAACAAAAAGTGGTCAAGAACTTTGCTGCGACCACTCAAACACCAATGGCTAACCAACTACCACCGCTACAGATCAAGCGACCTTACACTGGCACAACACCTTTGTGCAACAGCTGCCAGTATCATCATCCACCAACTTCCCAGTGCAGGCAATGCAACAACAGTGGGAAGCTTGGTCATTGGGCTGCTCAATGCCGGAGCACTAGAGCTCAAAACAGGAACAACAATGCAGTACTACGGCTGCTGCTGAAAATAGGTCTTGCTATAATTGTGGCGAGCCTGGAAACTTCTCTCGGGATTGTCCCAAGAGAAACCAACCAAGGGCTCAAGTAGCTAGAGGGCGAGCCTTTCAGATTGGAGCTGCTGCTGCTCGACAAGACTCGAATGTGGTCACGGGTACATTTCTCCTATCTGACTTTTATGCATCTATGTTATTTGACACCGGTGCGGATCAGAGTTTTATCTCATCTGACTTTGCATGCCATCTTAATCATGTTGTGGAATATTTGGACTCCCCTTATACTATTGAGATAGCAAATGGCAAACAGATAACAGTTAATACAGTACTTAGGAATTGCCCACTAACACTTGGTGATCACACATTTTCCATCGATTTGATACCGATGGACTTGGGCAGTTTCGATATCAACGTCAGAATGGATTGGTTATCTCTTAACAGGGTCGAATTCGTCTGTTCCGAAAAGCTACTACGTATTTTAGTGGAAAACAATCAGATCTTGGAAATTTATGGAGATCAAGCAAATCGCAGTGTCAAGGTAATATCGTGCATGAAGGCACGCAACTGTCTAAGAAAATAGTGCATCCCATTCCTAGCTCACGTTGTGGGGAAAGACAAGAAAGCAATCAAGATTCAAGATGTACCGGTTGTGAAAGAATTTGAGGACGTGTTTCTGGATGATTTACCGGGACTGCCACCCGAGAGATCGGTGCAGTTTCGAATCGATTTAATTCCGGGAGCGGTTCCTGTGGCTAAGTCTCCTTATATACTTGCACCATCAGAAATGTAGGAACTGTCCAATCAACTACAAGAACTACTAGACAAGGGATTCATTCGACCGAGTTTCTCACCTTGGGGAGCTCCGGTTCAGTTTGTTAAGAAAAAGGATGGATCTTTCAGAATGTGCATCGATTACAGAGAGCTTAACAAACTCACCATCAAGAATCGGTACCCGTTACCGAGGATTGATGATTTGTTTGATCAGTTGCAGGGAGCTCAGTACTTCTCAAAGATAGACTTGCGTTCAGGTTATCACCAGCTCCGAATTCAAGATGAAGACATACCCAAGACGGCTTTTCGTACTCGATATGGTCACTAAGAATTCATGGTGATGCCATTCGGATTGACGAACGCACCGACAGTGCTCATGGATCTAATGAACCGGGTGTGCAAGCCGTACCTAGATCAGTTCGTTATCATCTTTATTGATGATATATTGATCTACTCAATAAGCGAGAAGGAACATGAACTACATCTCAAGACAATCCTGGAACTCCTGAAGAACGAGCAACTCTATGCCAAATTCTCCAAGTGTGAATTCTGGTTAAGAGAAGTTCAATTCTTAGGTCATGTGATTAACAGTAATGGTATTCACGTGGATCCTGCCAAGATTGAAGCAATCAAGAACTGGCACGTGCCCACAACACCGACAGAGATCAGATCATTCCTGGGATTGGCGGGTTATTATAGGAGATTCATTTCGAATTTCTCTAAGATAGCCTTGCCTCTCACAAAGCTGACACAGAAGAGCGAACCATTTGTGTGGACACAAAAACAAGAAGAGGCATTCCAAACACTGAAACAAAGATTGTGCAATGCTCCAATCTTAACACTCCCAGAGGGCAATGATGACTTTTTAGTATACTATGATGCTTCCCAACAAGAACTTGGTTGTGTTTTAATGCAACGAGACAAAGTTATTGCCAACGCATCAAGACAGCTGAAGATACACGAGAAGAACTACACAACACATGACCTAGAACTGGGAGCTGTTGTCTTTGCTCTAAAGATATAGAGACATTACCTGTACGGTACTAAATGCACTATCTTCACAGATCACAAGAGTTTACAACACATATTTGATCAGAAGGAGCTTAACATGCGACAGAGACGTTGGGTCGAGCTCCTGAACGATTACGATTGTGTGATCAAATAGCATCTGGGAAAAGCTAATGTTGTAGTTGATGCTTTGAGCCAGAAGGAAAGAGTCAAACCCTTGCGCGTTCGAGCAATGGGAATGACTGTGAAAACAAGTCTGAGAGATCAAATACTATAAGCACAACAAGAGGCCATGGCAAGAAACAAGTTGAGAAACGAGCTCGATTGTGGAACCGAGAGACACTTTTAGACAAAACAAGATGGAGTTATCTACTTCCAGGATCGTGTTTGGATCCCGGCTGTAGATGAACTTCGAACACTCATACTTGACAAGGCACACAAGACACGTTATTCCATTCATCCTGGTGCTGATAAGATGTACCAAGATCTTAGGTCATTCTATTGGTGGCTAGGGATGAAGAAAGATGTGGCTACTTATATTGGCAAATGCCTAACATGTGCCAAGGTCAAAGCTGAACACCAGAAACCGTCAGATTTGCTGGAACAACCAGAGATACCACAATGGAAGTGGGAACAAATAGCTATGGATTCTATTACCAAGCTACCTCATACTTCCAGCGGATATGATTCTATATGGGTCATCATTGATCGATTGACCAAATCCGCTCATTTCCTACCGATCAGAGAAAACTACAAGATGGAAAGACTAGCAAGACTCTATGTCGATGAAATAGTAGTACGGCATGGTGTCCCACTGTCTATTATTTGGAACTGGGACAGCCGATTCACATCGCGTTTCTGGAAATCATTGCAACAATCCTTAGGGACAAGTGTCAATTTTTAGCACCGCTTATCATCCACAAACAGATGGAAAAAGTGAGCAAACTATTCAAACCCTAGAGGATATGTTGAGAACATGCATCCTAGACTTTGGCGGAAGTTGAAACAAACATTTACCACTCATCGAGTTCTCCTACAACAACAGCTACCACAGCACTATTGGATGTGTGTTGTTTGAAGCACTCTATGGTAGAAAATATCGATCTCCAATTTGTTGGACCGAAGTGGGAGATAACAAAATCATTGGGCCTGAAATTATTCAGGAAACAAGTGATAAGATAGCCTAGATCCAACAGAGATTACAAGCAACACGTAGCCGCCAAAAGAGTTACGCAGACAAACGACGAAAGCCTTTGGAATTCCAAGTGGGTGACCGAGTCATGTTGAAAGTGTCCCCGTGGAAAGGCGTGGTTCGTTTTGGGGCTAAAGGAAAGTTAGCTCCAAGGTATGTCGGACCGTTCGAGATAACTCAACGGATTGGTCCTGTGGCATACAGACTCAGACTTCCTGATGAACTCAGCGGGGTACACGATGTATTTCATGTATCCAATCTTAAGAGATGTCTCGCTGAGGAATCGTTAATCATACCTCTGGAAGAGATACAAGTGGATGAACAACTACATTTCATTGAAGAACCTGTAGAGATTATGGATCGGGAAATCAAGAGACTGAAACGAAGCCGTATTCCTATTGTGAAGGTTCGTTGGAACTCCAAGCACGGACCAGAATTTACCTGGGAGCGTGAGGATCACATGAACACAAAGTATCCCCACCTGTTTGAAAAAGTAGTGCCCGACAATGATGCTTAAATTTCGGGACGAAATTTCTTTAACAAGGGGAGACTGTGACAACCAGTACCTGATCATCCAGAAAGTCCGTACGGTACGTGTACTTACACTATTTACTATGTGTAAATACAATGTGTAAACATTTGTGTGAAAACAGAACTCAGAAAACAAACAACAGTGGTATGTGTTTAAGTGAAAACTTAAATACAGTAAATACAACAACTCATGAGAAACAACAGTGTGCAAGCAAATGACAAAAACATATCGGTTGCGATCTGATGTCCACAGATGACAGGAATCAGATGGCCGACAACTCAGTGAGAAACCAATGAGAATTCAATGTAAACAATATGAAAACAGGCAAGTTAGTTGAGTCCTTCAGTGAGGAAACACAATTCAAAACATAAGTTCAGTATCGTTTCAGAATAACAAACTGACAGTGTGTTTGCGTGGGTGACGATTCACACAAACATATCTGTGAGTTTAATGTCTGAAATGATGACTGAAAATTTGAAAACAAGAATCAGAAAGTGAAATCGTGGTCGGCTTCGTTTGGGTGACGATTCGAACGAATACGTGCGACGGCGGAACGCTCTGACTAAACGAAACGAACTAAAAATAATAAAATAAAAGAATTAAAATATTTACCAGGAATTACCACCATAAAAACCCAAAAATAAATCTCTTTTATTTAAATACGTAAAATAGGCGTGTTACGCGCCGGAAACGTAACGAAATCGGAAACCGAGCAAACGAAACGAACCCGAACACAACCGTGCTATAAAAGCCCTAAATGAGGCTTCTTCCTCATTTAATTCATCTACTCTCTCTCTCTTTACCCCCAAATCCGGAACTTTCTCTCTCTAGGGTTTTCTCACCTTCAAACACCAAGAACTCCCTCATTTCTTGACAAAATCACCTCATCTTGGTGCCAAATCGAAGCTACAATCATCCTCTAAACGAAAGTACAACAGATCGGAAGTAGAACCAACAGAATCCGAGGTAATCTGAGTCTCAAAGTTGCGAAAACTAGGGTTTTTGTGACCCTTTGTTCGATCCACTACCCCAACCGGTTAAAAGCCCTTTTTCTTTGAACCCTATACCCCGAAACTGGTCCTAAAACACACAACCACAGAAAACCACTATGGTTCTGGGCTGGAACCCGATATCACCATTTGAGGCGGCTGGACATGGGTAATAAGACAAGTTCTTATAATACTTTGTTAAAGACTACTAGAACACATAACACTGAGAACAAACAACACTGAGTTGATGACTATGGTGAACACAACAATAATTGATTACTATTAAACTTTTTGTATTATATCACAACAATCATGTGTACATGTATTCAAGTTCAATTGTAAGTCCCTCATCAGCGAATCGTTTACCAGTTAATTTAGTGGGACTAAACCGACGATAACGTAGTGGTACCATAGGTTTGACAAACCGCCGGCGAGTGAGGTCGGTACGTTGATCGCAACATTATCATTGGCCGGTATCGTATGACCAGTGATAGGGCGACATCAGTCAGGTTTGGTAAATGACACATGGTGATATTAATCTGCAGTAACTAATGGTAATTAATCCTTCGATTCTATAGACTAGTAGACTGAGGAATTGATTTTCTCTCATGTCACATTACTAGTAGTAGTTTCGTTGAAGGCTATGAGAACACAAATGTGATAGAGGTAAATCGGATGCACTGTGATCTGATTACGTGAGGATCACAATGGATTCCTTTTATGCTCTATGCACTTCAAGATGAGAACAATATCAATAGGTTAACTCACACTTCTATTATTAGTAGTGACTGACGGTTAACCCCTCAACGAGAGAATAATAACAAGGATAAGATTTAATAAATCTATTTTCCTTAAAACATTGAGGGTTCATCAACACTTCGGTTTTGATAATTCTAAACCCTCATATTCTATTATTCTACATATAACACACTTGGTGATGAACACAATCTTATGGGTGAATATCAAACGGGTTGAACACATGTGAGATGGAAATGGATATCTATAGTTGTATTACAAGTGGTGTGGAGTTCTATTATGTATGTGGTGGTATGTCGGCTGGGGCTTGTTCCCCTACGTATGCCCTATATATAAGCGTAATTGATAGGGTGAAATACTACTTGTAAATATAACTATGAAGAGGCCATTTTGTGAGACAGATGAAGCAAACATTAACAAGACTCATGTATGACATTGTGACTATGTATGATAACAAATCAATGGTTTTCAATTACTAAACTTATGAACTCACCAACCTAGTGTTGACTTTGTTTAAATGCATGTTTTATCAGGTGACGAACATGTTTAGTCACCAGCATACCAGGATTAAGCTAGAGGACTTTTAGAAGACCTAGTTTCATTTTGTGTTGAGCATACATTTGAATGACAAAACAGTGAATCATCTTTTGTAGATCTTGTACAGTTACAAGATAGAAAACTCAATGATTCTTTTTGGTAGAATTACTTAGTTAAATTATGAACATAACAATGTAATTTAACTTTGTAATTATGTAACAATGTCATGTTAGCATTTCTCATTTATATATCATGTGCTATGTAAACAATCTGAACACTTTGATTATCAAACGATATCGCGCCCCGAGAACCTTCAGCCTGACGGGAAAGTTGATCCAGCCCGCCGGCTCGGGGTGTGACAACTGCAGCTGTCACTATTGTTGCTACTACTGTTCAGGCCACATCATCTCCTCTTGCCAAGAGAAGAAGGACTAAGTTTGTCCTACAGAGGCGGACAGAACTGTCTTATGTTGCAGCAACTACTGTGACATCAGCTGCAACACATGCAGTTTCTTCACTGACCAGGTCACGGGCTATTCCTTCACGTGTTTCTATTGCCCCTCTGACCTCCTCTGGTGTTCATGCTGCAGTTTTCACTACTGCTTTTTCGGGTCCCTCCATCACACGAGCTGATCCATATATTCCTACTGTTTCATCTGTAGTCCCACTATAAAACATTAATTTGTAACATATGCAACACAGTTGTAATATATAAAACATTAACAACTAAGTTGTAATTTGTAACGTGTGCTGCGATAAATGAAGCAAACAAACTAAGTTATTAATATGTTAAGCATTAATTTGTAACGTATGTAGCACATTTGTAATATGTAAAAACAACAATAATTTATATATAAATCATATGTAACATAGTTGTTCCGAGTAAAAGCTATCTAAGTTGTTATATGTAACACCTTGTGTAAGGAATGTAAGTTATCCATAAATCATATGTAACATACTTAAAAGAAGTCTATTTAGAGATATGTAAAAAACGTATGTGCATTAACGGTGTAAAAATTCGTGAACCAGAAAAACATTAGTAACATCATTTCCTTTGAATATTCATTTAACATATCAACTTTTCACTTAGGCTGAGATCTATCAGCTTTGTTGCATCTCAAGTCTTTTTGTGTGATCTTGTCGTTTTTATTTTTCTTGGGTTGACCAACATGAACAAAAAAACCCGACCTTTCAGCATAATTCTTGTATATGCTAAGAACGTCACTCCAATAACCACATATAGCACCTACGGTTGGTTTACTCTCAATGTCTAGAGTGAGACATTAAACCTTAGTGCCAATAGGAGTTAGAAATGTGTAAGAACCTTCCAAATCTTCAACATCTTGAAAAGAAAAAAAGGTATATGTTAGAAAATGTAAAATGGTGGAACAAACATATAAACCAGATATGTTACTGGGAAGTTGCGGTTGTTCGGCTGTTGATCCTTCATTGCCAAGAGGCAAAGGCAGATACTTGTCTCCCTCATCAAGAACATCACTTGGTACTCCGTTTAACGGAATTGCTATATTTGGTTGGAGCACACACCAAAATTTAAGAAAAAATGTTAGTGCCAACTAATTTTACAGGGCTACAAATATACCAAATTAACATAAAATCTTGAAATTATATAAACCCATGTCAGATTACCAATTTGCGGTGGTAGCTGACTACATTTTTCATAACAAAAAGGGGATGGAACATAACCATCACTATCATCAACAACATCAACGGAATCTTCGTTTAACGGATATACTTCATTATGTTAAAATTACAAAAAAAAAACATGAGAAAAACATAAAAAAAAGTGAGCTATAAATGATACAACATTAATGATGACAAAATTAAATATTTAAAAAAAATATCACCTTCTAAATCTAATATAATGAACGATTCCTCGCCGTATCTAGCTAACAAGGAATCAAAGGTAATAAGATCTAGTATGGAATCCGTTCATGAATACAAAAAACTTAATGAGAGCACTTCAAGTATATAAAAATAGCTTTGGAAATTCAAAATGAAAGAGAAAAATTTGAAAAGATAGTGGCATGAAGATTTCGTGAATAATAATTTTTAGAATAGAAAAGCATTTTAATGTTTTGACTATTTACACACAAAGAGCTTTTAGTTAATGAAACACATGATGTGTAAAGACAACATGCCACCATATTACAAAAAGATATAAATGAAAATGATGTACTTTGTTAACCAAAAAATCTGTTAGGAAAAAAATTATTAAGTTAGTAATTAAAAAAATAAAATATTGAGATGGTAAGCAAATCTTTGGTACAATGTAAAACACACGTAACCAATCTTTCATTTGGTTTGAATGTTAACAGATACGCTTCTTTGAAAAAAATTAAAACAGGGGTATTTGAAGCCTTATGACATGTAAAAATGTGTTGCATTCTCATCTGAACATGCTTAGGGGAGAAAATTAATATGATGGTTAAAATACAAAATGGTCAAATTACGACTATGCCCTTCTTATATGTTTAAAGAGGCCAATAACGTGGCACAATATTAGCCACACATTTGAGTTTCCATGGCTTTCACACTAACACATGGTTTCTATTTTATATATTCCTTATATATATATTTTGTAACAAAAGACTTAAAAATACAGTAACACAATCAACAACACAACAATTTAAAACCACACCTTGGCATCTTGAAACCGAAGTTGTAAAGTAAATGTGGAATTGTAAACTTGGTAATATACTTAGGTGGTAATTACAAAGATGGTTCTTATGATTTTCAAAAAGTAGTAAGGTTGGGTATTAAGGTTTTAAGCACTGTTGTAAAAATCAGTCTAGGCGGCGTCATCTGCCCCTCTACTGTCTCGGTTTTAGCCTAGGCGGTGCCTTGGCGGGGTGGGGGTCTAGGCAGCCTAGTTAGATTTTTATTTTTTTTTGACTTTTTCTGGTAAAAAGGAACCAATTTCATGATTATTTAGACATTTCTCAACCAAAAAAATACTTAATATGTCTTTGAAACATCGAATCTAGCCACTTAACATCGAAATCCATGTAACATTTAAGGTTTTAATGACATGAAATTGTATCGAAAGTTTAATAAACAAAAGTTCCCACTAAAGTTTATAGTTGGATTTAAATTTAAAATAAAATATGTGTAAATATATATATATATATATATATATGGAGAAGATCAAATATTAACCCATATTTATTGCGTTAACCGGATAACTACATCTTATTACTTTGGGGCCCACACGAAACTAAATCTAAAAGTGTAGGTTTTTTCTATTTTTTAATTAATGTAGGGCTCACTTACATTAACAAAAAAATAACAAAAAACCTACACCTTTAGATTTACTTTAATGTGGGCCCCAAAGTAATAAGATGTAGTTATTCGGTTATCGCAATAAGGAATGGTTTACATTCGAACTATCCCATATATATATATATATATATATATATATATATATATATATATATGTTAGTGCATGAAATGCCCCTAGTTCAGCTTTTGTATGATCTTTGATGTATAAAGTTTATGTTATTAATGAAATCAGTATTTCTATGTTGTACTTAATGTTTATTCAAGTTTATATGTGTTTGATTATGTTTAACCTTGATTATATATGTCTTATAGACCCATTCGTCAGGACTTCTTGGACAGCTTCCGATGGTGGTATTATGATGGGCGAACTGCAGAGGCTGTGATTGTGTTGTGCAAGGACAACAAGTGGGATACTAAATGTATATTTGATCTGATGTGGCTGACGAATCTGTCTCACAATGATGTCAAAGCTTTGTGCAGATGTCAGATCTTCTTTGATGTTGAAGACATGGAACAAGCATTGCAATACATGAGAGTATTCTGGATCTGCATTGTTTTTGGAATTCATGCTGGAACAGACTGGAAAGCTATATCAGACAACTATTTCAAGAAGGATGTTGCATAGTGAAGAACTAGGTCCAAGGGGGAGTATGTTAGTGCATGAAATGTCCCTAGTTTAGCTTTTGTATGATCTTTGATGTATAAAGATTATGTTATTAATGAAATCAGTTATTCTATATTGTACTTAATGTTTATTCAAGTTTATATGTGTTTGATTATGTTTAACCTTGATTATATATGTCTTATAGACCCATTCGTACGAATGACCCTAAGAATGAGGTCATTCGGGCGAATGAACGCCTAGCGAATGACTAGGGCGAACGAATGAGTCATCAGCATGACTCATTCGGTTGACCAAGCTCATTCGGCTGAGCCATTCGCCGAATGAGCTGCTTTGGCCACTCATTCGGCCGAATGAGTACAGTCTATATATACCTGTTCAAACAGATTCAAACCTAACTTTCCCGAGCCTCCTCTCTTCCCAGAGCATTCCAGTGTCATACCCCTAGGGTTTTGAGTGGTTCTTCCCTGTCCAACTTCGTTTCTAACCCCGTGGTGTTCGATCTTGATCCAAACGTTCACTCCTCACCCTCGGATCGCCACGGGGCCTGTTGGTTTCGATTGGTGAATAGGATTCCGCACTATTCCAGAGGCTGTCGAGCAGATCTACATAGGAACCGGGTTGTTTCCAGGCTCCAAACTGGTCCTACAATATATAGGGCATGAAAGTTTTCATAATCCTTCAAATATGAGATAACTCATTAATTAAATCTAACTGAATCTAATTTTAGATCCAATGGTTGGTATCAACTTAACTATAAAAAATATATTATATTAGGTTTTAATAACAGAAGGGTATTGTTGTAAAATCCTATTTATGTATACATGCCAGACCACTCTCTTTTTTTAAAATAATTCTTAATATATTTTAATTTTTTATATAAAGTTATCCCTCTTTTTTTAAACATTCATAACTTTTTTATACTATATTATTTTTTTAAAAAAATTGCACCATTATACTCGTCTCATTTTCTCTTTAATTCGTTATAATCTCGACTATTTTTTTTTATTTTTTAGATGCCATGTATTTACATCATTGTAACAAGTTTAAAGATAACAAATTTATTTGAAATTTTTTCTAACAATAGTAAATTACAGTGATATAATTAGCATTGATGTAATTTACAGTGTGATATAACACATTTTTTATTCAATTTAACGTGATGTGACACATTTAATTTCGTTACAGTCTCAACTATTTTTTTTTGTGTTTTTTGGATGCCATGCATTTACACCATTGTAACGAGTTTAAAGATATAAATTTTTGAAATTTTTTTCTAACAATGGTAAATTATAGTGATGTAATTTACATTGACGTACTTTACAATGAAGTAACATATTTTTTACAGAAATGTAACTTATTATTTGCAGTGATGTAATTTTTATATTTAATTCCATTTTTAATCTAAACTAGTATTTTATTTCTTTTTCAAATATATCGCTTTACATCAATGTAATGAACATAAACGTAACACATTATTTTAATTTTATAGTATAATGGTGCAATTTTTTTTAAAAAATAATATGCTCATACATACAATGATGCAATTTTTTTAGAAAAATAAGGTTATGAGGAAGAACCAAGTTCAAACAAGAAGAGCAAACCAAACAATGGTGCTATCCATAATCTTGCTACTTTGTTCTTTATAAAAATATAAAGTTTTGTTTAAACTTGCAGTGTTGTAACATATTTATTTATTTCCTTACTTTTTTTACTTTCAACTTACAATGGTGTAACCAATTTTTTAAAGTTATTCAATTTATACGTTCGTACATACAACTTACATTATTGTAATATAACTAATAGGATACCAACAATAGTACTATCCATGATCTTGGTACTATTTTAATTTTACTTACATTATTATAATTATAATACAACATTAACGTATTAAAAAGTTCACTACAAAAATAATTAATACATTTAAAATCATGACCTAAAAAAGGAAAAAAAATTGCAAGAAAAAAGTCGTTTAAAAAGCATTTTACATGAATGTAAAGGAACAAATAAAAAATTATTTACATAAAAAACATAAAAAAATAAAAAAAATACATTATTTACGTCATTATAACTCTCCTAAAAAGAAGAAACAACAAAATTTGAAATTAAAAAAATCATTATTTACATCATTGTAACCCTCATAAAAAAATAAATATTAAGTTCATTGATTGTAAAAATATACATTACTAAAAATACTCAGTTGTAAAATACGTCTTCTACATAGATGTGGTGATTTTAAAGAAAGAAATATGAAAACTTAATTTGTCTATAAGTAATTAATAATGAATTTAAAAAGTTAAAGTAGTACAACTAATAAAAAAACATAAATTTGTCCATATCTTATATTGTGGTGAAAATGACTATCATATCCTTTTTAATAATTTAATAAAATGCTTATGTGTAAATGAGTTATTAGTTGAAATGTGTTATTTGGTTGTATTAAAAGATATATATATATATATATATATATATAGGGGATGGATCAATTGGTAACCAGCTCTAGTTGAGAGAACTTTATAACACAAATTGATTGGTTGTCTAATATAATGAATTTGAAATGAATGATCCATATTAATTTTAGGAAAAATGAGTGGTTGAGAATTGTTTAAGGGTATTTTGGAAATTTGCTAGGTGTACTTGATTTCATTTTAAAAATAAAAAATGTTCTTCCAATTTTTTAAACATTCATAACTTTTATATATATTATTATTTTTTTTAAAAATTGCGCCATTAATTTTTGTCACATTTTTATCTTTAATTCAAGTATAGTTTTGTCAAAATTTTCATAATTACACTGATGTAACGAGCTGAATTTTTTAAAGTGTTCGTAATTACACTAATGTAACAGCTAAATTTTTTCTAAGTGTTCGTAATTACACTAATGCAATGGGCTGAATTTTTTCAAAGGCTTCATAACTACACTGATGTAACAAGCTGTAAATTATTATATTTTATAAGAAGTTTTTGTTATTTAAAAAAATCGTGAAATTTTTTCAAAGTGTTCATAATTACATTGATGTAACAAGCTAAATTTTTCCAGGTGTTCGTAATTACACAGATGTAACGAGCTGTAAGTTATTATTTTTTTTACGTTACAATTATTCAACTTTTTATCTTATTTGATATAAATTTATTTAATGAACTAATTTTTCTAATAAAAAATAAGTTTGTAATTTATATTTAAGATGAGGAAAAAATTTTATGTTGCAAAATTTTTGAAAAAGGGGAGAATTATTTTATTTAAGCTTTTTACGTTAATTACGAATGTCCGAAAAAATTTGGCATGACTATAATGGAATTAACGAGAAAAATATAACGAGTTTAATGGTGTAATTTTATAAAAAAATAATATAGTATAAAAAAGTAATAAGTGTCTAAAAATAATAGGGGGAAACATTAATTTTAAAATAGGAAAATAGATGGTTTTTTAAGGGTGTGACACTTTTATTCTTTTGTTAAATCTGATGTTTTTAATTAAAAGAAAAGACTAAAATAACCTTGTGTGTTTAAAAGTAATTAGTGACACATGTCACTATCTTGTTAAATCTAGAAAATTTGAACCATTGGATTTGAGTTATAGAGTTATCTTAATTAGAGTGGATTATCATTTGATCTCTTCCCTATATATATATATGATCTATATAAAATAAAACAATTGATATATAGTACTTAATTAATACATATATGAATTAAAAATTTGGTGAATATATATTAATTATAAAGTGTAGATGTATACTTGATTTTATCAAGATAAATAAATGCATGTACATATAAATATGGATATATATATATATATACTAGAAAGAAACCCGCGCGATGTAGCGGCGGTAACAATTTACAACGTGATTCTTGTTTCTTGTTATTTTATCAATCATCTATATATATATATATATATATATATATATATATTTAGGGTAAGGAGTGAATAATAACCCACCTTAATTGCGGTAACCCATTAACCCTGGCAAAAAACGCTCAAATCGCAAAAAAAAAATTTTCATGGTTTTTTTTATGCAAAAATAGGGGAGGCTCCTTTTTTAAGCGTTCGCTAATTCACAAGCATTAAAAAGTTAAACGAAATGTAAGTTTGCGTTACACTGCGAACATTTATTTAAGTGTCGCAGTGTAACGCAAACTTACATTTCGTTTAACTTTTTAACGCTTGTGAATTAGCGAACGCTTAAAAAAGGAGCCCCCCTACTTTTGCATAAAAAAAACCATGAAAAATTTTTTTTTGCGATTTGAGCGTTTTTTGCCAGGGTTAATGGGTTACCGCAATTAATGAGGGTTATTATATGATCCCTTCCCTATATATATATATATATAGTACTTATGTTAACATATAACGTGATTCTTGTTTCTTGTTATTTTAACAATTTACAATGTGTTTCTTGAACTCTCCTGCCCAACATGAAATGGACCAAAACCATAAACACATGTATGCAAGGAAAATAAGAAGCAATATACATGGAACAAAAATAAAAATGGCCAAAGTAACCTGAAAATCACTTGAAAGCTTAGAGTCTAGATTTATAAGATCTTCGCCATATGTTTCAGAGTGTGTTTCTAGAATCTTTTTGCATTGAGCTCCATTCCACAGGTGAGAATCCTAATGATCAATTCCTCCTTTGTTCCCCAACCTACATATAATCAAAACTTCATGGATAAAGAGGTCAAATGTTTAGATAACACAAAATTAAATCATTAGTAATTGACAAAAGGGATGTTCTATAAAAAGGTCATCTAGTTATTCAACTTTTTTTTTACAGAGATCACGAAAACTACATATGTTGTAATTTAACTAAAGTTAAGGTTATATTTACGGGCCAACTTTTTTTTTTGGGAATTGGTATTATAGAACTATAAACCGAACATACATACTTGAAAAAATTTAGTGTAACAAATTAAATTATTGATGACCTCCCTATATTTTATTTGAAGAATATCATAAATGTAAACAAAAACAAAAGACAAATCCATAGACATGCAATTTATGTTCAGCAAGCACAATTTAATAATGATTTCAAGATCTTACACATATAATTCACTATATTTAACCATGTTGAGTCACCTTGCTTTTGAAGAACTCATGATATATGAGAGCAAAACCTTTCAAAAAGTACCTTTTTATATAAGTTTTAATTGTTTAATACAATACGTTTTTTTGAAAATGGATTAGGTTCATCCCTAGATATAATCAGTTCATTATTTGAAATCTGATTCTTATTCAACTCATGATTGTTTGAAGATGCACATCTAGAAACCCATAATAATCCTCAAACATAGTTTAATAGCAAAAAAAAAATTATCAGCTAACTCATTGTATTATTCTTATTGTTTATAAAAGGTCATACCAAATCCATAAATATGATTCAAAACAGGAAATGCGAACCGAAAAGCGAAGAATCGATAAGCTTTAAACACGAATAGATTGATACAAAATTCTTACCGGTGATTTTTAACAGAATTGTACAACTGCAATGACGCTAAATCCACAAAATAAGCAAGAAAAAAATTTCAAGCAAGAAAAATGCAGATGATTACCTAAAGTTGAACTTGCGTGAATTGATATCAACAAACAAATTGGTGTTCTTCTTTGATTTAAGCGTGAACCACAAGAGACACAGAGCAGATCATAAAAGCACATAAGCTAGAATAAGCTTATTAGTGATTAAAAGAAGGAAAATCCAAAACAATGTTAAACCTCCTGTTACCTCTTTTTATGAAACTGGCAATCATATCCTACGTGCAGTGAATTTTTAACCTGCAATGAATAGAATGACCACAGTTTTTGTTGGTAAAAATTCATTGATTCTACAACATACTCAGCTCCTTGTTTAATAAATACAGGATTCAGCCTCTATGAAACATTAAAACTCACGTACATAAAGCCCAAACAACCAAACCCACCAAATAAATATTAATCTCAATTTGTTCTTATAAGAGGCTCATTTCCAGCAAGCCGTTTGTAGTTCTATTGAGAAGGTGGGCCTCATCTCTCCCCTATTGTTGTTTCTGCTGATGATGTGCTTCTTGTTGTAGTTGAGCCTGCTGCGTTGCAGCATCATTTGGGGGTATGGAATTGTGGTGTGGCGGGGGGCTGTAGAAGGGGCTGCATTGGCCATCATTATAGCTGCATTGATTAGCTATGTATGTAAACAGAACATACATACAACATTATGGCAGTCTTGGCATTCATTACTGTGGCATGTTCATACCAGCGTACATACATGTATATAAACTAATTATAAAGCCAGCATACATAGCAGCAGATTATTACACAAATGATCAAGTAAGTTAGTAATAATTGTTTTAATGGGTCAAAAAAATTGCTGTCTTTGTCATCCCTCTTTCTTAACCCTTGAACTGGTTTAAATAGAAAGTTAAAGTAACTTTCAAAAAGTTGACCAGGGGGTGTGGTAGAGGGCTGAATTGACCAGCTATGTATGGAACTTTTAAAAAATTGGTCAAATATGCATATTTTATTTCTTAGCAACTTTAAATTACACCATATTTCAGTCTCAAATCACTTTTGTAAACACACAGTAGCCTAAAACATACACAATTATACATACATACAAATTGATACATACATACATACATACTTAAACATACATATATACATACTGATTCAGTCTCAAATCAATTTTGTAACTTCAAATTGATTAGATGATTAAAAAAATAAAAATAAAACTTACTATATGCACATTTAATCTTCACAAATCATCAACATTCTTAACACACAATGAAGGGAATATTGGACATTTTATTAATAGTCAAACAATTCATTGAGCTAGGAATAAGTCAAGTTTCAAATAATGTTAGGGAACTTACTTTCTTAAGCATTCATCATAAAACCTACAAACTTGTGTCATCTACGTAAACAACATTGAGGCTATTGTAATATACACTAAATATATGCTACACCTACAACAGAAAATGTTATCTGCCTAAAACTGATTAGTATGCCAATGTGTTGCTCATTTAAGAGGTGAGCTCCACTTTAAAGAATTGGCAAATCTGATTTGGTAAAAGAAGAGATGCATTATTGGTACGTGCAGCTTGAAAAAGCCTGGTTATAGGCTTGTTTAATCGAGGTTTTATATTTCATCAGTCCTGATATCCCGATTCGGTTGTGATCATGATGGCTTGTCATTTTTCCAAATTTATGCTTAGTTTGTAAAACGTATCCAAAGTAGTCCAAGCTGGTTTTCCAGAATCTAAAATTATAAGTATATTATAACTAATATAGTATATTTTAAGTAATCATATTGGACACTTGATATTCAAAAGAAGTTGCTAATATTATATGATGCTAATGCAAAAGAAGTTGTTTCTTATGCAAGTGCCCATGAGGACTAAACATAATAATCAGACATGACTTTCAGGTAACTCAGGGGACCTTATCTTTTTAAATAAAACAATTTACTAAATTATAAAGAAAATGAACATTAAAAAATCATTGAGTTTTTAACCAGTAGTCAAAATTCAAAATAAAAAGAATGAAAAATTAAGTTACCTCTAAACAAATTTATCAGACACGATGTGTGAAACTCATACGCCAACCTACAAACAAAATGGGTTAATCCAATTTAGTGACTTAAGAGGGATCAAAATGTATAAAAGATGAACGTTAGTGAATGTCATTCCAGCTTGATATTTTTATAATTGAAGATTGCCACAAATGGTTGGCATCTTTTTCAAACAACCCTTTAATAAAAATAAGGGATGTGTGTTTTGAATAGCAAGTCAAAATACATATATGAGGTGTAAGAGATATGAGGTAACTTGCCTTTCATTTGTACTCCATAATGGAGGATTCATGATTCAATTTGGATTACAAACATTAACTTAAGTTCTAACTTGCCACTAGTACCTGATCATTATTTTCCATCAATTAATCCATTTTTGGGTAGCGTATGTAAAGTCAAGACTCATATTCCTATAATGTTTCTTACGATTGATTTTATTAAATTGGGTTTTCTAATGCTTGTGCTTGATAAGGTGTGCTGTGGTGAACAGAAATCAAAAGTGTTACCTGATGTACTGTCATCGATTATTTGTCATCAGATTAAGATGGTTTAATGAATCTGTAGTTATTTAAAAGATAAGTGACATTAAGAGTTTCAGTGGATCAATTACTTCTTCTTAGTAAGAGACCAATTCAAATCTCAGTTGATTAACAAAAGTTAACAAAGTTTCAGTATATTAACAACAAATAATCACACCTACAAAGGAAATTGTCAAAAGTTGAAGGGATTCATTTCATGTGAATTGAATTTAACAAATTGCAAAATTTCTAAGCCGGAATCTTTGAGTATTACAAAAGAACGGAAAATGGCGTACAAGTGGTATTGCAATACATATTATATTAATCTAATACACTATATTTGGTTTTTGTAGATGTGCAAGTCTGTTTTGTATACACCCTTAATCCTATTTGAACCCAATAATTAGTTACTTTAACGCAGATCCAAACACTCCTGACTTAATTTATCAACTAAAGAACTTACAACAATTTATGCTTACTAACCATTCTTGATGACGTTGAATACCTTCATGGTTTAACGGTTTAACCTCTTGACAACAAATGATTGAGATTTTAAGTATTCAAAATCAGAATTATCCAAATATCTCAAGTCACATTCTACCTAAATTCAACGTTGGAGACTAATCATCTCTAAAAAGTCAGACTTAAATCTAACGATTTCAAACAGAAATGAGCAATACATACTTATACATACATACATGCATACGTACATACATACTTAAACATACATATATATTATATATACATATTTAAACAGATCATACATACTTGACCAATTTTAACCAAATAGAACCTGACCAATTTGAACCAAATAGAACTTTAATTTCTGATTTTAGTAACATATCATACATAAATGAAATAGGTTATTGAGGAGTACCAATTTCTGTCTCAGCTTCAAAGAACAAAGCGATGGAAGAGTGATCGTGGTCTGAACAAAAATTAGGTTAAAATTCGAACCAAAAAAAGGTTTAACTATGAACAAAAATTAGGTCAAAAATTATTCTAATACATACCAATATTGAAGAGCAGCAAACACGATGAGGGGTGAGGGTCCGATTGAGAGCGGCTTCCTATTTAAAGAACAAATTCAAGATTTCAACCATTCAAACTTGGAGCCAAATTTCATCATAATTTGCTCTAATCGGTTATCTTGATTCAGAATTGTAGAAAAGATGAGAAGATGCTTACCACTTTCATCTTGATGCTACAATCGATTGCTTAAAGATTCGGTTCTCAAATCCCTCACATTTGACATATTAACCTATTAAGGTAATAAGACAGAAAGGTGTCACACCCCGAGCCGGCGGGCTGGATCGATTTTCCTGTCGGGCGGAAGGTTCTCGGGACGTGATATCGTTGTGATAATCGAAGTGATCAGATTGTTTACATAGCACATGATATTTAAATGAGAAATGCTAACAGGACAATGAAATAGAATTACTAAGTTAAATTACATTGTTTCCTCATAATTTAACTAAGTAAATCTAATCAAAAGAATCAATGAGTTTATATCTTGTAACTGTAGAAGATATACAAAAGATGATTCAATGTTTTGTCATCCAAAAGTATGCAACACAAAATGAAGCTAGGTCTTCTAAAAGTCCGCTAGCTTAGTTCTTGAATATGGCAACTACACATGTTCGTCACCTCAGAAAACATGCATTTAAACAAAGTCAACACTAGGTTGGTGAGTTCATAAGTTTGATAATTGAAAACCTTGATTTGTTCACATATACAATCCCATTGTCACACATGTTACTGGTAAGTATTTGATTTACCTGATCACCCAATGGCCTATCCATAGTTGTATTTACAAGTAGTATCTCATCCTATTAGCTATGCTTATATATAGGGCATATGTAGGAGAACAAGCCCCAGCCAACATCCCACCACATATCTATTAGAACTTAACACCACTTGCAATACAACTATAGATACCCATTATCATTTCACCCGTCCGTTTGTGTTCATCACCCATTGTATCATATGTAGGATAATATAATAAGAGGGGTTTAGTTATCAAACCGAAGTATTGATAAACCCTTAATGTGTTAAGGAATTTAGATTAATTTAATCTGATCCTTGTTATTATTCTATTACTTGTGGGGTTAACTGTTAATCACTGCTAAACATAAGAGAGTTAGTTAACCAATTGATATTTGTTCTCAACTTGAAGTGCATAGAGCCTAAAAGGAATCCATTGCAATCCTCACGTAATCAGATTACAATGCATCCGATTTACCTCTACCACTTTGTATTACCGTAGGCCTCATCGAGACGGTTACTAGAAATATGAAATGAGAGAAAATTCAGTCTACTAGTCAATGGGTAACTATGGATTAATTACAATTTCACTGCAGATTAATATCACCATGTGTCGCTTTCCAGACCCTGACTTGAAGTCGCCCTGTCACCAGTCATACGTTACCGGCCAATGAATCAATACGATCAACATACTAGCCCTACAAGCTAGAGGTTTGTCAAACCTATGGTACCACTATGCTATCGTCAGTTTAGTCACATCAAACTAACTGGTCAACGATTTATGAAAGGGACTTACAATGATCAACTTGAATACGTGGCACATGATTGAAATGATATAATGCAGACAGTTCAACAGTAATCAATTGTATTGTGTTCCTCAATGTTGTTGTTTCTTCTCATTGTTGTTAACAAAGTTGAATAAGATCTTGTCTTATTAAGTTATGTTAATTGTTGTGTGAATGATGTGGTTATCATGAAGTTACATTATCATGATTATCATTCATTGTTGTTCCATAGAGTCACCCTGTTGTCTCTAAGATGTGGTAAGAACTAGTCTTACTACACTTAATCGACTCAGGTGGTGGATGATACTTGTTTCATGTTATCTTGTAGTATGCACCAAGTTAAAAGCAGAGTGTTATAAGAACTTGTCTTATTACACTTAGTTAACTTGGTGTCGAATGATGTTATGAAGATATATTATCTTCATGTCATTCATGTGTGTTGTTGTTGTCATCATGTTCACCTATGATTATCTCAATGTTCGTTCTTGTAAGAATAACTAAGTGTGGTAAGATACAATCTTGCAACTATGTTATTCTATTGTGTTGATGAGTTATGAAATTATATTATCATATTCATCTTAGTTGTTCTTATCATATCATGATCATACAAGCATGCATACAATGATAAATGATAATAAACCAAGCAATATTATCTAATCAAAGTATAAACAATATGCTAAACGAAACTTTTAAGTAAATAAAAGTTAAGCATGTTTCTCAGCCCCGAGAGTTTAAAATCAGTTAAGATTAGAAAAGGGGCGTATGAACTCACCAACCTAGTGTTGACTTTGTTTAAATGCATGTTTTCCCAGGTGACCAACAGGTGTAGTTGCCATATTCAAGAAATAAGCTAGTGGACTTTTAGAAGACCTAGCTTCATTTTGTGTTGCATAATTTTGGATGACAAAACAGTGAATCATCTTTTGTATCTTGTACAGTTACAAGATATAAACTCACTGATTCTTTTGATTAGATTTACTTAGTTAAATTATAAGGAAACAATTTAATTTAACTTTGTAATTCTATTTCATTGTCGTGTTAGCATTTCTCATTTAATTATCATGTGCTATGTAAACAATCTGATCACTTCGATTATCGCAACGATATCACGCCCCGGGAACCTTCCGCCCGACGGGAAAGTCGATCCAGCCCGCCGGCTCTAGGTGTGACAGATTGGTATCAGAGCCATGGTTATAGAGAAATATAGATCATTTTGTTTCAAACGGTTTGGCCTAGACTATAACCTAGGGACCCTCATGTAGAGATCATATAACATAGGATTCTATTTGCATGTGTCTTCTGCATCTGATCACTGCACTAACCGATTTTCTTTCGATTATGATCAAAATGATTCCGAGAAGACCACCACCAGCTTTACTGCCACCACCACCAGACGGTTCAGCTCCGCATTCCTCGACACCATCACCATTTGACTCCCCTGTACAACCACCTCCACCTCCTCCTCCACCACCGCCTGCACATCAGTTGGATCATGCTACTATAGCACTGGCCACACTGCTGACCCGTCAATTGAGGGATGTAATTCCCGAGATGATGAACAAGATCAATAGTAACAGTAGTGACAACGTTGCCAACTCATCTGGAGAAGGCGGCGGCAATACCAGGCACCATCAGGCTACTCTTACAAAAGTTTTGTAGGATGCAAGCCACCAAGTTTCAGTGGCAGTGAAGGAGCCGTCGGATTGATCCAATGGATAGAGAAGATGGAGACTACTCTAGATATCAGTGGCTGTCCTGATCAGCATAAGGTGAGATATGCTGCGGGTTCATTCCACAAACGAGCGTTAAATTGGTGGAACGCTCAAGTTCAGACTAGAGGCAGAGATGAGGCTCTGTCCATGCCTTGGGATGATTTTAAGGCGATGCTGAGGGCAGAGTTTTGCCCGAGAAATGAAATCAAGAAGGTTGAAACTGAGTTGCTCAGCCTGGTTATGATTGGTGCTGGGCATCTGGCCTACACAACCCGATTCCACGAGTTGGCTACACTGGCACTGGACGTGGTGCCAACACTGGAGAAAAGGATCGAGCGGTATGTCGGTGGACTTCCTTCTTGCATCCAAGGGCATGTGATATCTGCCCATCCTACTATTATGGAGATGGCCGTTACACTGTCGGCAACATTGACATATGTGATGGTTGCCTTCGTGGCACTCAAGAATGAAGCTGACTCAGCCAAGACTGGGAGTTCAAGGAAGCCGGATAAAAGGCTGGCTAAGAAGCAAAAGGCGGTCAAGAACTTTGCTGCGACCACCCAAATACCGATGGCCAACCAACCACCACCACTACAAATCAAGCGGCCCTACAATGGCACAACACCTTTGTGCAACACCTGCCAGTATCATCACTTATCAAACACCCAGTGCAGGCAATGCACAAACTGTGGGAAGTTTGGTCACTGGGCCAACAATTGCAGGAGCACGGGGGCTCCGAATCGAAACAACAATGCAGCCATTACTGCTGCTGCTGCTGATCATAGGTCTTGCTACAACTGTGGCGAGCCTGGACACTTCTCTCGGGATTGTCCCAAGAGGAATCAACAAAGGGCTCCAGTGGCACGAGGTAGAGCCTTTCAGATTAGAGCTGCTGCTGCTCGACAAGACCCGAATGTGGTCACGGGTACATTTCTCTTATCTGACTTTTATGCATCCATATTATTTGACACTGGTGCGGATCAGAGTTTTATCTCGTCCGACTTTGCACGCCATCTTAATCATGTTGAGGAATCTTTAGACTCCCCTTATACTATTGAGATAGCAAACGACAAACAGATAATAGTAGACACAGTACTTAGGAATTGCTCACTAACACTTGGTGATCACACATTTTCCATCGATTTGATACCGATGGAGCTGGGCAGTTTCGATATCATCATGGGAATGGATTGGCTATCTCTTAACCGAGTTGAGTTCATCTGTTCCGAGAAGCTACTACGCATTCCAGTGGAGAACGATCAGATTTTGGAAATTCATGGAGATCAAGCGAAACGCAGTGTCAAGATAATATCGTGCATGAAGGCTCGCAAGTACCTCAGAAAGCAATAGCATTACTAGCTCACGTGGTAGAGAAAGACAAGAAAGCAATCAAGATTCAAGATGTACCAGTGGTGAAGGAATATGCGGACGTGCTTCCGGATGACTTACCTGGACTGCCACCTGAGAGATCGGTGCAGTTCCGAATTGATTTGATTCCGGGAGCGACTCCGGTAGCTAAGTCTCTTTACAGACTTGCACCATTAGAAATGTAGGAGTTGTCCAATCGATTACAAGAGCTACTAGACAAAGTATTCATCCGACCGATCTTTTCCACGTGGGGAGCTTCGGTTCTTTTTGTTAAGAAGAAGGATGGATCGTTCAGAATGTGGATCGATTACAGAGAGCTCAACAAACTCACCATCAAGAATCAGTACCCATTACCGAGGATTGATGACTTGTTTGATCAATTACAGGGAGCTCAATACTTTTCAAAGATAGACCTGCATTCAGGTTATCACGAGCTCTGGATTCAAGAGGAAGACATACCAAAGACGTCATTTCGTACCCGATACGGTCACTATGAATTTCTAGTGATGCCATTCGGACTGACGAATGCACCGGCAGTGTTCATGGACTTAATGAACCGGGTGTGCAACCCGTACTTAGATCAGTTTGTTATCATCTTTATTGATGATATATTGATTTATTCAAGAAACGAGAAGGAACACGAACATCATCTCAGATTAGTCTTGGAACTCCTGAAAGAAAAACGAATCTATGCCAAATTCTCCAAGTGTGAATTCTCGTTAAGAGAAGTTCAGTTTTTGGGTCATGTGATTAACAGTAATGGTATTCATGTGGATCCTGCCAAGATTAAAGCAATCAAGAACTAGGATGTGCCTACAACGCCGATAGAAATCAAATCATTCTTGGGATTGGCAGGTTATTACAGGAGATTCATTTCGAATTTCTCTAAGATAGCCTTGCCTCTCACCAAACTCACACAGAAGAGTGAACCTTTTGTGTGGACACAGAAACAAGAAGAGGCATTCCAGACATTGAAACAAAGATTGTGCAATGCTCCTATCTTAACACTCCCAGAAGACAATGATGACTTTGTGGTGTATTGTGACGCTTCCCATCAGGGACTCGGTTGTGTTTTAATGCAACGAGATAAAGTCATTGCTTACGCCTCAAGACAGTTGAAGATACACGAGAAGAACTATACAACACACGATCTAGAACTGGGAGCTGTCGTCTTTGGTTTAAAGATTTGGAGACACTACCTATATGGTACTAAATGCACTATCTTCACAGATCACAAGAGTTTACAGCACATATTTGATCAGAAGGAGCTTAACATGAGACAGAGACGTTGGGTTGAGCTCCTGAATGATTACGATTGTGTGATCAATTACCATTCGGGCAAAGCAAATGTTGTTGCAGATGTTTTGAGTCGGAAGGAAAGAGTCAAACCCTTGCGCGTTCGAGCAATGGGAATGACCGTGCAAACAAGTTTAAAAGATCAAATTATACAAGCACAACAAGAAGCAGTGGCAAGAGACAATTTGAAACGCAAGCTCAATTGTGGAGCCGAGAAACACTTCAAGACAAAACAAGATGGAGTTATCTATTACCTGGATCGCGTTTGGATCCCGGCAGTAGATTAACTTCGAACACTTGTACTTGACGAGGCACACAAGACACGTTACTCTGTTCATCCAGGTGCCGATAAGATGTACCAAGATCTTTGGTCGTTTTATTGGTGGCCGGGAATGAAGAAAGATGTTGCCACTTATGTTGGCAAATGCATCACTTGTGCCAAAGTCAAAGCTGAACACCAGAAACCTTCGGGTTCGCTGGAACAACCAGAGATACCGCAATGGAAGTGGGAACAAATAGCTATGGATTTCATTACCAAGCTACCCTGCACTTCCAGCGGACACGATTCGATTTGGGTCATCATTGATAGATTGACCAAGTCCGCACACTTCTTGCCGATTAGAGAAACTTACAAGATGGAGAAACTAGCAAGGCTATATGTTGATGAAATAGTAGTGAGGCACGGTGTGCCATTATCTATTATTTCAGTCCGGGACAGTCGATTTACATCGTGGTTCTGGCAATCATTGCAACAATCTCTAGGGACAAGTGTCAACTTGAGCACCGCTTATCATCCATAAACTGATGGACAAAGTGAGCGAACAATTCAAACCCTGGAGGATATGTTGAGAACATGCATCCTAGACTTCGGTGGAAGTTGGGATAAACATTTACCACTTATTGATTTCTTCTACAACAACAGCTACCACAGCAGTATTGGGTGTGCTCCGTTTGAAGCACTATATGGTAGAAAATGTGGGTCTCCAATTTGTTGGACCGAAGTGGGAGACAACAGAATCACTGGGCCTGAACTTATTCAGGAGACTACTGAAAAGATAGCCCAGATACAACAGAGATTACAAGCAACACGTAGCCGCCAAAAGAGTTACGCAGACAAACGGCGAAAGCCTTTGGAATTCGAAGTGGGTGACCGAGTTATGTTAAAAGTGTCCCCATGGAAAGGCGTAGTTCGTTTTGGGGCTAAAGGCAAGTTAGCACCAAGGTATGTCGGACCGTTTGAGATAACTCAACACATAGGTCCTGTGGCATACAGACTCAAACTCCCTAATGAACTCAGTGGAGTACACGACGTATTTCATGTATCAAATATCAAGTGATGTCTCGCTGATGAATCATTGATCATACCGTTGGAAGAAATACAAGTGGATGAACAATTACATTTCATTGAAGAACCTGTAGAGATCATGGAACGTGAAGTCAAGAGACTGAAACGAAGCCGTATCCCTATTGTAAAGGTTCGATGGAACTCCAAGCGTGGACCAGAATTTACCTGGGAACGCAAGGACAACATGAAGACAAAGTATCCTCACTTGTTCGAGAAGTAAAGCCCGACTTTAACGCTTAAATTTCGGGACGAAATTTCTTTAACTAGGGGAGACTGTGACATCCAGTACCTGATCGTCCGGCAAGTCCATACGGTATGTGTACTTTCATATTTACTATGTGTAAATACAATTGTATGAACAGTGTTATGATAACAGAATTCAGAAAATACAAGAAACAGTTGTACGTATTTATGTGAAAACTTAAATACTGTAAGTACAACGAACACGATAAACAATAGTTTTTTGCATCTAGGTGAAAACCTAAGTACAGTTAAGACAACGAATCAAGAAAAACAACAGTGTACAAGTAAACAACAAGAACATGTCGGTTGCAATCTAATATCCATAGATGACAGGAATCAGATGGCCGATAAATCAGTACGAAAACAATGTGAAAACAGGATGTTTAGTTGAGTCCGTCAGTGAGGAAAACACAATTCAAACATGATTGCAGTGTTGTTTCAGAATAGCGAACTGACAATGTGTTTGCGTGGGTGACGATTCACATAAACATATTTGTGAGTTTAACGTTCTGAAATGATGATTGGAAAGTAGAAAACAAGGATCAGAAAGCAAAACCATCGTTGTGTTCGTTCGGGTGACGATTCAAACGAATACGCGCGAGGGTGACGCGTTCTGACGAAACGAAAACGAAATATGACACGAACGGAAATAATTTAAGAAAATATAATATTTTACGTTTTACAATTTTGAAACTCATCAAAATAATTAATCAAATAAATTCCTTCATTTAAAATACGTAAAATTCGCGTAAAAACCCGGAAACGCAACGGAGACGAAAAACCGAGCAACCGAAACGAACCCGAATACCCTCGGGGTATTTAAAGCCTAAATGAGGCTTCTTTTTCATTTACTCCACCTTCTCTCTCTCTCTAAACATACACTCCCGTTTTCTCTCTCTCTCTAAGAAAACCCACATTCAATTCATCATATCTTGCTCATTACATCACGAAATTTGGTGTTCTTGGTGTCCAAACGAAGCTCTCGACATCCTCTACATGGAAGTACAATCGATCTGAAGATTTAGCCGCTGAAAATCGAGGTAATGATCAAAAGAAACTCACAAAAACTAGGGTTTTCCTAGACTTTGTTCGACCCAACCACCCAACCGGTTTAAAACCATGTTCTACTCAACCTTAAGCCTTCATTCCAACCTCACAACGGTTCGGACAAGCCAGGAGAAGGATGTGAGAGCCCTAGAACAAACCGCAACATTACAGATTCGATGGTGATGATGAAATGTTGCAGGTTCGCTAGACTGCTGGGCCAGCCGAACCTGTAAGGGTCCCAGTCGAACCCACGATCCCATGAACCTAGGGCTGCGAACCATCCATGCAAGCGAACCAGGGAGCTGCCATGTCACGAACCTTCCTCATGCGAACCTATACATTTCTGAACCAAGGAGAGACGAACCTGTGTATGGCTGCCATGAACCACTGACACCGAACCTATCATGCTGGGCCGAACCTTTCCTCTGCCGAACTATCATCATCAGCCGCGAACCTTTCAATTGCAACCTGAGACAACCACGAACCGTTGTTAACCGAACCCTTGGGCGAACCTCATATCAAGCCGAACCTATTGCTGCTCTGTGACCGAACCTTAACATGCACGAACCATAAGGTTCGCTGGATGGGTTAAAGCCGAACCCTAGGTCAACACACTATAAGGTTCGCTGATGTAGAGTTGGATGCATTCTTCGTGATTATCTAAACTGATAAGCCACAATGTGCACGCCCAAACCCCTTGTTCAGCCCACGAATCCTATACGACCCAGTTAAATCCCTCGGCCCAATAGTATACATTCGGCCCATGACACATTACTTTGGCCCAAGACAACCATTTCGGCCCAAACACAAACGATTGAACCATGCAATACTTTTAGCCCAATAGCTTGACCCACACAACACAACCGGCCCAAGGCCCAATTGATCATTCGGCCCATAGGGTGGGTTGGGTTTATAAAACTGGAGTGTGGTATTGAGAAATAAGATGGTAAATGGTGATAAAGGGTAAAACAAATGATGCAATAATAACACAAGTTTAGGTTACAAAATGTTAAGGATATCAATCTTTAATATAAAAACCTAAGTCTTAGGACATTAAATCAAGTTGAACGTAATCAAAATAACCAAGTCTACTAATCTTAACTTAGTTGGGTTAAGTGTTATCAAGATTCATAATCAGTACATGGGACCGAATGATAACCAAGACTATCAAGTGATAACCAAGTTAGGGTTGACACCTACACACGCACGAATCACTACAACATATACTTACAAGTTACAAACAACATGAAATCAATACAGGATCGTGAATACACAACAAGTACAATCACGAGCGCGTGCACTTCTTGTTTAAGCTAAGTCAACCACTTCAATAGCAAGGTGAGTTCATACGCCCCTTTTCTAATCTTAACTGATTTTAAACTCTCGGGACTGAGAAACATGCTTAACTTTTATTTACTTAAAAGTTTCGTTTAACATATTGTTTATACTTTGATTAGATAATATTGCTTGATTTATTATCATTTATCATTGTATGCATGCTTGTATGATCATGATATGACAGGAACAACTAAGATGAATATGATAATATAATTTCATAACTCATCAACACAATAGAATAACATAGTTGCAAGATTGTATCTTACAACACTTAGTTATTCTTAGTGACAACAGGGTGACTCTATAGAACAACAATGAATGATAATCATGATAATGTAACTTCATGATAACCACATCATTCACACAACAATTAACATAACTTAATAAGACAATATCTTATTCAACTTTGTTAACAACAATGAGAACGAACAACAACATTGAGGAACACAATACAATTGATTACTGTTGAACTGTTTGCATTATATCATTTCAATCATGTGCCACGTATTCAAGTTGATCATTGTAAGTCCCTTTCATAAATCGCTGACTAGTTAGTTTGATGTGACTAAACCGACGATAGCATAGTGGTACCATAGGTTTGACAAACCTCTAGCTTGTAGGGCTAGTATGTTGATCGTATTGATTCATTGGCCGGTAACGTATGACCGGTGACAGGGCGACTTCAAGTCAGGGTCTGGAAAGCGACACATGGTGATATTAATCTGCAGTGAAATTGTAATTAATCCATAGTTACCTGTTGACTAGTAGACTGAGGAATTTATTTTCTCTCATTTCATATTTCTAGTAACCGTCTCGATGAGGCCTACGGTAATACAAAGTGGTAGAGGTAAATCGGATGCATTGTAATCTGATTACGTGAGGATTGCAATGGATTCCTTTTAGGCTCTATGCACTTCAAGTTGAGAACAAATATCAATTGGTTAACTAACACTTTTATGTTTAATAGTGATTAATAGTTAACCCCACAAGTAATAGAATAATAACAAGGATCAGATTAAATTAATCTAAATTCTTTAACACATTGAGGGTTTATCAATACTTCGGTTTGATAACTAAACCCCTCTTATTATATTATTCTACATATGATACAATGGGTGATGAACACAAACGGACGGGTGAAATGATAATGGGTATCTATAGTTGTATTGCAAGTGGTGTTAAGTTCTAATAGATATGTGGTGGGATGTTGGCTGGGGCTTGTTCTCCTACATATGCCCTATATATAAGCATAGCTAATAGGATGAGATACTACTTGTAGATAGAACTATGGATAGGCCATTGGGTGATCAGGTAAATCAAATACTTACCAGTAACATGTGTGACAATGGGATTCTGTATGTGAACAAATCAAGGTTTTCAATTATCAAACTTATGAACTCACCAACCTAGTGTTGACTTTGTTTAAATGCATGTTTTCTCAGGTGACGAACAGGTGTAGTTGCCATATTCAAGAACTAAGCTAGTGGACTTTTAGAAGACCTAGCTTCATTTTGTGTTGATTACTTTTGGATGACAAAACAGTGAATCATCTTTTGTACATCTTGTATAGTTACAAGATATAAACTCATTGATTCTTTTGATTAGATTTACTTAGTTAAATTATGAGGAAACAATGTAATTTAACTTTGTAATTCTATTTCATTGTCGTGTTAGCATTTCTCATTTAATTATCATGTGCTATGTAAACAATCTGATCACTTTGATTATCACAACGATATCACGCCCCGACGGCTCGGGGTGTGACAAAAGGGGAACAGTGAATGGTTAGGAAATTTGAAGCTGAGAATGGTATGGAAATTTTGGAGGAGAAGGAAAGTAAAAAATCAGACTTTCAATAAGAAATTAAGAACCATGGCACACGTTTTTGAATTTTAGCTTAAATTGATTGTACCACAAGCTTCTAAAGTTGTATTTTTCTTAAATTTAAGATCTTTGTTTTTCATCTCACCAATACTCATTATAAAGTAGTATAGATATATAAGGTTATATATAACTAAAATGTAAATAAAGACATATAAACATTTATTTTTATTTACAAACTATATTATATAAGTAAGACCATAAACATCCATTATTACATAATTCAATTATTTAATAAATTTTTTTGTTTAAAAATAATAAAAAAATTATTAATAATAATAATAAAAATAAATAAAATAATGAATAATACAAATTTAAGGATTTTTTTAGAAAAGATTCTTTTAAAACCTTTGGCATACAAATTACAAGAATTGTGAAATACAGGGACCAAAATGTAAATTTTTAAGAGTGGAAATGCTTTTTCCATCCTTCCCCTCGTTTTTCCGGCGGCTCCACCAAATTACCGGCCAAGCTCCGGCGAGCCATGAAAACACCTCATTTAAACAACAAAACAATAGGGCTTTCGCTCATTCTAACATTTCGAACAAAACCTCACTCCCAAATCGCGCTCTAATCGAGTCTAAGTTTCGGTATCATCTCAAGAACGACCCACGACTGAGTCTCCCTCGAACTCGCTCCAGTCATCATCAATCCAGGTAACTTTTATGCTTTGGATTCGTTTTATGTTGTAGATCAAAAGCCCTAAAGATTCAAGCCCTAACAATTATCTTGTAAATCGAATTTGGACCGGATTGATTTTAGGGTTCTTGGAGAAACAGGGTGAATTTGTGAGTATGTACAAAACTAACTCAAAGAGCTTTTAGACCAACGTTACACATACAACTTATTGGTAACTCGCATTGGCTGTGGTTTGGAGGTCTCGGTTTGGATTAGGTTTTTGTTTTAACCTCAATTTCTTTTATTTTGTTATTTTACCATCTAAATAAATCCAAAAAATTCTAAAAAAAATTCTTAAAAATCAAAAATAATATTCATAACGTTCTGTAAAAATTTGGAAAATTTTCAGAATATATTTTTGTTATTTTACTATTTAGATTGTATTTAAATAGTTTTAAATTCATTAAAAATATTATTACATTTTTAAAAATTCTGAAAAAAATATAGAAATTATAAATTATATTTACAAATATTATGGATGTTTTAAAATGAATTTTTGGATGTTATTTTCTGTAACATCAGTGCCGGAAACGTCACCGGAACAGTGATCTCTACAGTACATGAACAATAAATCAGGTACATATTTCAGTTATCATTTGTATATCATTGTCATTACATGTATCATAGCACAGTTCAGATTCAGTTCAGAGAAACGAAACTCAGAACAATGGTTCATCAGTCAGATATATTATCTGGCAATACAGAACCATCTCTTGATTATGTGTTAGGATTCTATTACGTATAAACGTATGTGAGGCTTTACAGAACAAAACAACATGGATGTCGTTACGTGAATGCTAAACTGACAGATTATTCGTATAGGTGACGATCTGTACGAATAAATCTGAAAGCTTAACGTTCTGAATGATATCCAATAATTAGAAAACAACATTGAAAAGTATAGTTATCGCCGTGTTCGTACGGGTGACGATTCGAACGAATACGCGCGACGACCGTACGATTCGATTTAAACAACTAATTAAATATTTCTGAATCAAAACCTAAAATAATTTTATAACTTCTATTTTAAAAACCGGATCGTTTCGTTACGAAAACGGTGAGAAACCGACGTTTTTACGCGAAACCGAACGAAACCGAGTATTTTCACCTCATTTAATGAGGTATTCAAAGCCTCATCTACCACTACCAACCAGCCCTCTCTCTCTAAAAAAAAAAATTCGGAGCTCTCTCTAGAAACCTCACTCTCTCTCTAAGATTTCTTCCTCAAATCTTCATGAAATCTTGAGTTCTTGGTGTCAAAACGAAATCGTAGAAGTATAACAGATCGGAGCTTCCATCCAACAGATTTGAGGTAAATCGATGATTCTTGCTCGATTTAGGGTCTTGAAAACCCTAATCTCGAACCCACCTTCTAAGCCGGTTCAATGCTATTCCAAGCCATGGGAACCACACCAAAATACTTTAGGTTGATATAGGAACAAGACCCACTTCACCCACGAGCTACTTATTCGATGGGACTTGGCATGGCCGAATGTAACATCACAGGTCACCGAATGAGGGTATTTGTAACATTTGTACATTTAGTCATGGTAGTCTTAAACAGTGTTCGAACAACGTGTATTCGTATTCCATCAGTCAATGTGATTCATGTGTTCATAATGTGCTTGTGTGTTAGGATCTTGTTTATTTAGGAACAAGTATGTATTATTTATTTACAGTCGATTTCGCTAGGCAAGAACAGTATCGTATTATATCGAAACAGTGGTGGCACGGCGTCAGATAAGGCAGGTAGCTGGACTCTAGGGTATGCCCTATATATATACTGCGTTCGGTGTAATGGGATAGTGTTAGTGCGTAGTGTTTAGACGAATATTATGACAATCAATTAATTAAACAAAAATCGTAATACGTAAGCAAGACTGAGTATAGTTATGGGTGACGATCCCTAATAATACGAATGTTGAACTTATAATTACGATTAAACGGCTTTGAATAAATAATACGATCGGAAAACGTACGCGATTGCGGGTATACACGTAATTGTATCTGTTTGACGATCTGTCAACACACGAAGAGTAAATATAATTGAAATAATTTATTTTACATTTTTACAATTTTGAAACTCATCAAAATGATGAGAATAACAATTACTTTATTTAAATCGTGCAAAATACGCGTTACGCGACGAAAACGCAAACCGAGCAACCGAAACGAACCCGAAAACCACGCGGTCTATAAAAGCCTTAAAGAAGGCTATTTCTCTCATTTAGTTCCAGCCAAACCCTCTCTCTCTCTAAAAATTCGTTCTCCAACCTCTCTCTAAAAATCCAAGCTTCAATCGCGCATAACTTCTTCGTTTAATGACGGATTTGTGTGTTCTCGGTGTCCACGCGAAGCTCTTGACATCCTCTACACAGAAGTACAAAGGATCTGAAGTGTTAGCCGGCCAAAATCGAGGTATTGAAGCTGGAACATTCCCGAAAATAGGGTTTTGTGTGTGTTTTGTTAAAACTCGACACCTAGCCGGTCCTTGCACAACCATTTTGAGTTTCGCACCTATAGAAACTCTCCCTGATGTTAGATTAACGTAGATCGCGGTCTGGAACTGAGTATTCGATGAAGGTGATGAGGCAAGTCGACAGGTTCGGTGGTGGTTGTGGAGCCGAACCCTAATGAAGGCAACGAACCTTCATGGTGTTGACAGTGGCCGAACCTTATTCAATCTCATGAAGCCAGCCTGGCTCCCGAACCCTTGGACACCCAGCTCGATCAGCCGAACCATTAGATACCCAGCGAACCTTTCATTGCATGCAGACGAACCCTAGTTCCTGGTGAACCCCCATGATCTTGCCGAACCCTTTCCAGATCCACGAAAACTACTGGGGGTGACGAACCTTCGGTCACAAGCTGAACCTTCAAGCTTGCATGGCGGAACCATGGGTGAACCGAACCTATATCATCATCAACCGAACCTTCCATGAACCCTGCACGGTTCGTCGATTATCCCCCGAGCCTTAGGGAGTTTCACGAACCTTCATTGAGCTTAGCCATGCAGCGAACCTCTCCCATACACGATATCATACGAACCTTGCATATCAATCCTTGGAGCCGAACCTTAGGGGAAATGTTGGCCGAACCTTAAATAGGTTCGCTGGAACCTTTGGCAGCCCACACCCCTTTTGGCCCAATTCAATTTCATTCGGCCCATTATGATCATAAGTGACCCAATTGATTTGTTAACTTCGGCCCACATAATTAGGTCAAGCCCAATAGGGCTCTCGGCCCAACAATTCACCTATTTGATCCACACATCCTAAACCTAGCCCAATTTCATGTCGGATTGGCCCATGAGGTTTCCAACCGTCCCGTTACATTTCAATTTACCATTTCAATTACTCGGCCCATCACATGGTCATATACCTCTTTGATGGCCCAACACCACATGCAATTGACCCACGGATAACTAACAAGACTCATGGACTTTGATTTCGTCCATCATGGTTTCATGGGCTCAAGGCCCAATGATTGGCCCATAACTTAAAATAGTTGTGACTTGATTTCATTTGGGTTAAGTTATAACTCAAAATAATCATGAGACCAATTCATAATTCCAAAGACTTAAAACAATTGGATCATTTCTTCAAGTTACATGTTAAACAATGGTCATCAAACATCATCAACACTTGTCATTTTATGCATACAAATTGTACATAAAAGGATGTGACACTTCGTTTTCATGAATCAATTATCAATCGAGTGACTCAAATCATGATATTAAATTCGCACAACTTTTCTAAACATGAGAACAAGTTATTCAAAAGGCTAATCAAGTCCAAGTTAACACAAATCAATCAATGAATCAAAGTCTATACAATCATAAATCTTATATCTTATGTATGATTACAATGATATAGGAACTAGTTAGAAGTCCTGTTTGCTACTTGCTATTTGTTATAGTTCAGAGTCTACTGCAGACAGGTGAGAACATTAGCCCCTCTTTTACTGTTTTTCAACTGTTTTGGGGTGGAACACGTGATCAAATACACCATTTACAATTGTATATCATTATACAAGATGTATACTATTCTACAAACATTACAGGTTCATGGTACAAATTCGTCAGATTATTCAACTGTTTCAAAGGATTTTATCAATTGTTAAACACTTTCTATTAAAGAGGTTTTTATAAAGTTTCCTTGAACTGTTTTATATCAGTTTTACTCGAATGGTTTTATAAATGACAAACACTTTTAAATAATGTGACTTATAACCTCTTTCACTATAAACTTGTGTTTTCGAAAATAATCTTTTATAAACCTTGTTACTATACAAGGACACTATCCTATGTACTTAATCAAGGGTTTCAAAACAAGGTATTCAAACATTGGTTTTCATGGTGATGTTCAAACAAAGGATTCATTTCATGGTGTTCAAACAAAGGATTCAATTCATGGTATTCAAACAAGGTTTTCAAATCATGTTATCAAATAAGGCATTTAATCATTGGTTTTAAAGCAAAGATCAAAAGCATGGTGTCCACTGTTGTGAACAAACTTATAAACACATCAAGTTTCATATTCATTAGCGTTAGTACTGGGTGATCACAACAAGGGAAAGCGGACACATTTGGGACATACCAAAATGGAGTTAACTTTTAAATTTGTTTTATAAGCTAACTGCAGGTTTGGTTTCATTATGGTTTTATCAAAACTGCTGATACATTATCTAACTCCAAACGTAGTTTGGGACTTGATTATATGTTGGCTTCATTAGTAAATAGTCTTTGGACTGTTTGCACACGTTTGACATACTTGATGTTAGTTTGGGTTGCAGCTCATCCATGTAATTTATTTATTGCTTTAAACATATGCCTTACAATGCAGATTCATGTTTACAAATGTTAAACCTATTTTTCTCACCAGCTACTTCTGTAGTTGACTGATACTTTTCATGTGCTTCAGGTAATCAGTGTAAGACATTCTAAGGACAACTAAGGAGACCGTTAAGATAGAACAAGATGAAGAAACATGATAGGATGGATTTAGAAACACACTAAAATCCTGAATGTTTAATTGTCTTGTTTGAAGTCTTATTTTGTAAACTATATTTTGGGTCTGTAGTTGTCATTCTTTTGGTAGATAGATTGTCTGTAACTAAACAACTGTCTAAACATTATGAAATCTAGTAAAACATTATGGTTGTTCTTATTCAATACTTGTGCATGATTCAACTATTCATACGTCACCACGCCGTGGATTCCGCACGCGGCGCAGGGGGTGTGACAGTATTTCCTTCAGCCGAATGACTCCCAACGAACCACCACCTACCTTCATTCGCCGAATGAAGCAAGGCCGTATGAAGTCATTCGATCAAGCCCTTTCGGCCACCCTCTCATTCGCAGGGTATCATACTCGGGCGAATAGCCCTCATTCGACCGAGTCCTATTCGCCATAGCCATCATTCGGTCCAAGCTCATTCTCCTCAAACCTCATTCGAGTCAGCCTCCATTCGAATGGCTGGTTCATTCGTTGGTCAAAAGGGTTTGATCGCAAGAACTAGAATCGAGTAGGGTTTGGATCACATGGCAGGCATGCATTTTTAAGTGTGTGTGCATGGGGATAACTTTAGGGTTTCCATGCAAACAACTTTGAGTAAATTATTTGTTTAAACTTAGGGATTATCAAGAAAGGGATCTTGAGGTTTAATCAAGAAATTCTTTTGGTCTATGATGCAAGAAGTTCTTTAAAGAAAACATGGAGTAGTGCTTTCTAAAACAGGTAACCTCATAACTAAGGGAATCATATAAACGAGGGTGGTTAATGTAACATCTGTGCCGGAATCGTTACCGGAACAGTAACTTGTACAGTAACTTGTACAGTAACACAGGTACAAACTAGGAGGAATATTTAGAAGCTAGTAACATTCGATGATGAACATAACTATTACACGTTGTTTCTGAAATTCTGATTTAAACCTTATGGGTTAAACAGTCAGAAACACATCAGACAAGCATGAACAGATGCATACATGCTTGATTTTGTATTATTAGGTTTAAACGTATGTGAGGATAACCGGAACAAAACAATAACGGTTGTTGTTACAGAATGCTAAACCGACGAACTAATCGTATAGGTGACGATCTGTACGAATAGATCTGATAGTTTAAGGATCTGAAACGATGACTGAAAAGTAGAAAACAAAATCAGAAAGTGAAACGTACGATCGTGTTCGTACAGTTAGCGCTCTGTACGAAAACGCGCGTAAGTGATGTTTTCCGACGAAACGAAACGAAAACGATTCGAACGATAATAAATTTAAGGAAATATAATGTTTCCTGTTTTACAATTTTGAAACTCATCAGAAATAAATTTAAAAGAAACTATTTTCATTAAAGCGCGTAAAGTCTAAAATACGCGAACAAATAACGAAACGCATAAAATAACGAATTACGATAAATAATTCAAGAATAATTATATTAAAATAATTAATATGAAATAATCATTTTCTAAATATTTAAAACAAAGTCTTTTATTTTTTTTATGCTACCAAATATGCGCGTTACGATCCGGAAACGCAACAGAGACGAAAACCGAGTAACCGAAACGAACCCGAATACCCTCGGGGTATATAAACTTTGAAATAACACATTTCTTTCATTTTTCACTCATCTCTCTCTCTCTCTCTAGCTCAATTCATGTCCATCTCTCTCAAGAATTTTCAACTTCACACATCAAGATCTTGACCATTTCTCAACGAAATCTAGAGTTTTTGGTGTCCATGCGAAGCCCTCGTCATCCTCTACATGGAAGTACAAGCGATATGTGGATTTCTCCAGCCATTTTCGAGGTATGAGCAAAAGAAGGTTACGAATATTAGGGTTTTGTTGTTCTTGTTCGACCACCATCTTAAAACCGGCCATCGGTTCTAATCTTCGAACCCACAACCCTTGAGAAGTTGTTTAGGGATAGCAGCAGCATAAGGATGACTGAATCGAGAGTTGAATGCTGCATGGTAGGGATAAACAGGTACAGGTTCGTGAGGGAAAACCATCAGCCGAACCTTGTGACCACTAACTTCGCCGAACCTTCGGCTAACTCCACCCCTCCAGCGCCGAACCAATTCCAGGTGGCCGAACCCTTACCCTGTGGCCGAACCTTTTCTTGCCAGTGGCCAAACGAACCCCTGTGACGTGGCCGAACCTTCCATGCACGAACCATGCAAGAAGAAGGCGAACCCTACAACCGGCGAACCTCCATGACCAACAAACATTAGCCGAACCTTTTCTTGCCAGTGGCCAAACGAACCCCTGTGACGTGGCCGAACCTTCCATGTGCGAACCATGCAAGAAGAAGGCGAACCCTACAACCGGTGAACCTCCATGACCAACAAACATTAACCGAACCTTCATGATCTACCTTACCGAACCTCCGATGAACCACACGCACCAATCCTAGCCGAACCTACAAGGAAGCTGGGCCGAACCTTTCAAGAAGGTTCGCTGCTTGAAAGCCGAATCCAACTCTTTTCTTACTAGCAGATGCAAATCCATGATTCTCATACACTTAAATGGCCCACCAGCCTAAGTTTTCGGCCCATAGTCATTTCTTGGCCCAACTCATTGTAATCGGCCCAAGCCCTTTAAGCAACCTATGGCTCTATTAAATTTTGGCTCACCTAAGTATAAATTGTAGCCCCTTGGTTTAGTCAACCCCATTTACTTCTCGACCCAGTTAGGAATCGACTTAATGGTTTAGTCTACAACGAATGGCTTGGACCACAAAGGTACCTCGGCCCAATAATTCGACCAAGTAGTTAGGATGGCCCAATGGATTGGTCCTTACAGTTATCATAGCCCATGACACTTGGGTTTGCTTAATAATCCTATTCGGCCCACACACTTAACTTTTGGTCCAAGGCTTTAGTTGGGCCCAAACCTGAATTATTCGGCCCATTGGTGAAGGATACGACCTAACACATTCATAACACCTAAAACATTAAGTTTTACAAGAATAATGTTATGATTATTTACTAATAGGTTCTTACAAGAAACTAAGGACTTATGGCGAATAAACAAAAGAGATCTAAACCCTATAGTTAGAATCTCTTGGTGATAAAACTAAATCAAAGTTAACTTTATATCAATAACGAAGTGTGTAATATAATTGGATTTAGGATTCTAAGAGAATTAACAAGTCGACAGGGCCGAATGATGACCGGGACCCATAAGTGTTAGCCGACTTAGGCCTAACACCTACATGCACACCATTTATTTAGAACGTATACTTATAAGCAACAAACATTATGAAATCAATACAGGATCGTGAACATCGTAACCAGTACAAACAAAGAGCGTGCGTATTCTTGATTTACATAGTCAACCACTTCAAACACCAGGTGAGTTCATTTGTCCCTTTTCAAACCTTTTGTTTTACGTCGGGACTGAGAAGCATGTTTAACAATTATTGAAATGTTTACTAAATGCTTTTACACATATTTAAAATGCTTATACTAATGCTTGGATTTGAAATGCTTGTTTGGAAACTAAAGACTAAGGCTATAGTGTAAATAGCTAATGCTATTTACCTTATACTTATCTACATTATACAGACACTTTGTGCTCAAACTGGAAACTAGTATACTTTGAGAAGCTATAAACTTGATACTTTTACTACAAACTAGAAACTTAAACTATATACTTGAGGCTTACAATATAGATTTGAAGCCTAAACCTTATGCTAAATGCTTATGATATAAACTTAATACTTAAACTTTGAGCTAGATACTTATGATATAAGCTATGTGCTTAAACTATACAATTGAGGTTTAACTTATAAACTCTATGTTTAACTACATATCCAATGTTAAGGCTTTGGAGATACTTATACTAAACACTAATACTTTATATAGTGATTTCAGAAAGTTAATGTTCTATACTCTTAGTAAACTGTTAAACTGTTTTACACTTACAATTACTTCCTTAAACATAACTTGAAAACTTATATGCTTAGAAATACTTATATGAGTAAGATGCTTGAAACACTTGGATGTTTAATACACTTGAAATACTTGAAAACACGTGAATACTTGTTATACTTTGAGATACTTGAAAACATGTGAATGCTTGATATACATTTGGGATACTCGAAACACGTGAATGCTTGATACACTTGGGATACTTGAATACATGAATGCATGAAATACTTGGGATACATGAACACATGGAATGCTTGATACACTTGGATGCTTAAACAAAAGACTAATTGACTGCCGCATGTTGACATGTGTGTCAACCCCTACTAGTCATCAGTGAAACTATATGAATGCGATAAACTTGTATGCTAAAGCTATAGGACATTGTAAGACAGACTGTTGGCCGCCGCGTGTTGACCTGTGTGTCAACCCCTACTAGTCATCAGTGTTCTTCTTTGTCAGAGTCATGTAAGACAGACTGATTGGCCGCCGCGTGTTGACCTGTGTGTGAACCCCTACTAGTCATTCAGTGCTCTTCTTGATTCATCCATGGTTATGACAAGTGACTAGAATGATTGGGTTCTTCAATTTGACTTTGTGTTAACTTGTAGGTTTCTCTATCATAACATGTCATGAGTCATATTTAGGACCATTATGGATGGATGTTGAATTCCCTATGGTGCTCAGCTATCCATAATGGTGCCTCTTAAACTTAATACTTATATGCTATGGAATCAATAGGGTGGAGTGAAACGCTTAATTATCATTAACAACAATATGTTAAGGAGTCCGGTATGTGGTGGGACGGTGGCTGGGGCTTGTCCCCTACATATGCCCTATATATATGCATACTTGGTTGGATAGCATAGGTAGTTGTTAATGAGGTTAAGGTTGTCATTTCGGGTGAAACAAAGTAAACATTGGCAGGGAAAACAAATGCTAAGAATCATATGTCTTGGAATCAAAGTAGTGGGATGAAATGCTTAATTATCATTAACAACAATATGTTAAGTAGCTTGGTATGTGGTGGGACGGTGGCTGGGGCTTGTCCCCTACATATGCCCAATATATAAGCATACTTGGTTGGATAGCATAGGTGGTTGTTAGTGAGGTTAAGGTTGTCATTCAGGTAATCAAAGTAAACAATTACAGGGTAATCGAATTCAAAGAATCAAACATTATGGAATCAAACAGGTAGAATGAGACGCATAATTATCATCAGGAACAATATATCATGTGGTTTGGTATGTGGTGGGACGGTGGCTGGGGCTTGTCCCCTACATATGCCCTATATAAAAGCATACTGAAACAGATGGTATATGTGGTTAATGGTGAGGTTAAGGTTGTCATTCAAAGGATTTTTCAAACTATTTTTACACAAAAACTACATGAACTCACCAACCATTGTGTTGACTTTGTTTTCTTACTTGTCTTCTCAGGTGACTCACATGATTAAACTAAGATTCAGGATTGCATGCTAGGATGTCCAGATATAGATCCTAGTTGACTTTTGAAGAAGCACATCTTTTGAGATCAATATGAATCTTTTTTTGATATCTTGTACAGATACAAGATAGATATATTTCATTCTTTTGGATAGGTTTACTTAGTTATATTACCAAACCTTGACATTTGTAATTTAACTTTGTAATCCTAGTTTATGTTTTATTGTGCTTAATTATTCTTAACATTGATGCTATGTAAACAATCTGATCATCACGATTATCATTCACGATATCGCACTCCGAGAACCTTCCGCCCGACGGGGACTTCGATCCAACCCCGCCGGCTCAGGGTGTGACAGATTGGTATCAGAGCTCAAGGTTATAGAGAATACTAGGTCACATACTTAAACGGTTTGGCCTAGACTATAACTTAGGGACCCTCATGTAGAGAACATAGGATCTAAGATTGCATTATGTCTTCTACATTCGATCATCGCACTAACCAATATCTTTGGTTATGATCAGAACGCCGCCTAGAAGACAACCGACCCCTGTGCCTACTTCACAGACCTCAGCACCGCACTCTTCAACGCCATCACCGCCTGATTCACCGCCGCCTCCTCCTCCTCTAATAGACCCTCCTCCGAATCCGAATGCGACTTTAGTTTTGGATCCTGCTACTGTTGCCTTGGCAACATTACTGAGCAGTCAGCTGACTAATCAGATGAAGAATATCATCCCGGAGATCCTCAACAGGATTCAAAGGCACAGTAACAACTCTGGGCATAATGCGGGAGAAACTAGTGGAAAAACCGGCACTAAATCAGACTGTTCGTACAAGTCATTCGTAGGATGCAAACCGCCAAGCTTCAGCGGCGTTGAAGGAGCTGTTGGACTCATTCAATGGTTAGAAAAGATGGAGGCTACCTTGGACCTAAGCAGTTGTCCGGAAAGAAATAAGGTTCGCTTTGCTGCTGGATCTTTCAGTAAGCGTGCCCTAACTTGGTGGAACTCACAGATAAACGCTCGAGGTAGGGATGGAGCACTAGCCATGGCTTGGGTAGAATTCAAAACCCTTTTGAGGAATGAATTCTGTCCTAAGCACGAACTACAGAGTTTGGAAGTTGAACTCTCAAATCATGTGATGAAAGGAGCTGATCACATGGCATTCACTACCAGATATCATGAATTGGTAGCTTTGGTACCTGAGATGGTGCCAACTCTGGAAAAGTGAATTGACCGATATGTAGGAGGATTACCATCCTGCATTCAGGGCATGGTACTTGCTGCAAACCCTGCAACTTTAGAGTCTGCCATTTCTCTATCTGCCAAACTTACTGATGTGATGGTGAAGTCAGGAGAGTTGAAAGACGACTCGGGCAAGACTAAAGAGAAACAACCAAAGAAGAAGCAAAAAGGCATCCAACAATATGTGATGCCCACACCACTTAATCAAGTTGCTGCAGTACCTGCTAAAGCTGCACGCAAACCTTATACTGGCGTACATCCTCAATGTGCACAATGTCAGTATCATCATGCTGCCACCATGCCGTGTAGGCAGTGTACCAACTGTGGCCAAAAAGGCCATTTGGCTCAACACTGTCGAACTTCACCGGCACCGGCTGTGAACAATGCTGCTATGGAAAAACCACCACCGCAAAACCCTGGCAACTACAACAACAACGATCGGGGATGCTTTAACTGTGGAGAACTAGGTCATTTCTCCAGGAACTACCCAAAGAGGAAACAACCAGGAGATCAAGTACCAAGGGGAAGAGCTTTCATGATAGGAGCTCCTGCTATACGCCAAGACCCAGAAACGGGTACTGGTATGTGACACCCTTTAACTCATAAGTGCTTATGTTATCTTGGAGCTAGTAGGAGTAAGAAATTTATCTTATTTCTATTAAGTATAACCACATACGTATTTAATGAGAACTTAGGAACTCTTTTATTGCGTAGAAACGATGAAAGAATTCTTAGTTAATGCATAGAACATACACAGGAAACCACCACTAACACTAAGGTTGTGCAACAACTAATGCGCATAGCATCAGTCCGTTTCGAACAACCAAGTGTCAGAATTACACAGATAAGTAGCAAACCGTAACAGTAGAACAACTATGAGCAATAAGATTAGCAAAACTTCGAGGTCAAACATAAAGATCCCAAACACGACCCAGATTTCACTTGGGAGCATAGGGATATCACATCAAACAAGGATTTTTCACTTGTTCACAAAGAAAGTCGTACCGATAATAACTTTTAAATTTCGGTACGAAATTTCTTTAACAAGGGGAGACTGTAACATCTGTGCCGGAATCGTTACCGAAACAGTAATCTGTACAGTAACTTGTGCAGTAACACAGGTACAAACTAGGAGGAATATTTAGAAGCTAGTAACATTCGATGATGAACATAAACTATTACACGTTGTTTCTGAAATTCTGATTTAAACCTTATGGGTTAAACAGTCAGAAACACACCAGACAATCATGAACAGATGCATACGTGCTTGATTTTGTATTATTAGGTTTAAACGTATTTGAGGATAACCGGAACAAAACAATAACGGTTGCTGTTACAGAATGCTAAACCGACGAACTAATCGTATAGGTGACGATCTGTACGAATAGATCTGATAGTTTAACGATCTGAAACGATGACTGAAAAGGAGAGAACAAAATCAGAAAGTGAAACGTACGATCGTGTTCGTACAGTTAGCGCTCTGTACGAAAACGCGCGTAAGTGATGTTTTCTAACGAAACGAAACGAAAACGATTCGAACGATAATAAATTTAAGGAAATATAATGTTTCCTGTTTTACAATTTTGAAACTCATCAGAAATAAATTTAAAAGAAACTATTTTCATTAAAGCGGTAAAGTCTAAAATACGCGAACAAATAACGAAACGCGTAAAATAACGAATTACGATAAATAATTCAAGAATAATTATATTAAAATAATTAATATGAAATAACCATCTTCTAAATATTTAATACAAAGTCTTTTATTTTTTTTATGCTACCAAATACGCGCGTTACGATCCGGAAACGCAACGGAGACGAAAACCGAGTAACCGAAATGAACCCGAATACCCTCGGGGTATATAAACTTTGAAAGAACACATTTCTTTCATTTTTCACTCATCTCTCTCTCTCTAGCTCAATTCCCGTCCATCTCTCTCTCTCAAGAATTTTCAACTTCAAACATCAAGATCTTGACCATTTCTCAACGAAATCTCAAGTTTTTGGTGTCCACGCAAAGCCCTCCTCATCCTCTACACGGAAGTACAAGCGATCTGTGGATTTCTCCAGCCATTTTTGAGGTATGAGCAAAAGAAGGTTACGAATATTAGGGTTTTGTTGTTCTTGTTCGACCACCATATGAAAACAAGCCATCGATTCTAATCTTCGAAGCCACAACCCTTGAGAAGCTGTTTAGGGATAGCAGCAGCATAGGGATGACTGAATCGAGAGTTGAATGCTGCATGGTAGGGATAAATAGGTACAAGTTCGTGAGGGGAAACCATCAGCCGAACCTTGTGACCACTAACTTCGCCGAACCTTCGGCTAACTCCACCCCTCCAGCGCCGAACAAATTCCAGGTGGCCGAACCCTTACCCTGTGGCCAAACGAACCCCTGTGACGTGGCCGAACCTTCCATGCACGAACCATGCAAGAAGAAGGCGAACCCTACAACCGGCGAACCTCCATGACCAACAAACATTAGCCGAACCTTCATGATCTACCTTACCGAACCCTCGATGAACCACACGCACCAATCCTAGCCGAACCTACAAGGAAGCTTGGCCGAACCTTTCAAGAAGGTTCGCTGCTTGAAAGCCGAATCCAACTCTTTTCTTACTAGCAGATGCAAATCCACGATTCTCATACACTTAAATGGCCCACCAGCCTAAGTTTTCGGCCCATAGTCATTTCTTGGCCCAACTCATTGTAATCGGCCCAAGCCCTTTAAGCAACCTATGGCTCTATTAAATTTTGGCTCACCTAAGTATAAATTGTAGCCCCCTTGGTTTAGTCAACCCCATTTACTTCTCGACCCAGTTAGGAATCGACTTAATGGTTTAGTCTACAACGAATGGCTTGGACCACAAAGGTACCTCGGCCCAATAATTCGACCAAGTAGTTAGGATGGCCCAATGGATTCGTCCTAACAGTTATCATAGCCCATGACACTTGGGTTAGCTTAATAATCCTATTCGGCCCACACACTTAACTTTTGGTCCAAGGCTTTAGTTGGGCCCAAACCTGAATTATTCGGCCCATTGGTGAAGGATACGACCTAACACATTCATAACACCTAAAACATTAAGTTTTACAAGAATAATGTTATGATTATTTACTAATAGGTTCTTACAAGAAACTAAGGACTTATGGCGAATAAACAAAAGAGATCTAAACCCTATACTTAGAATCTCTTGGTGATAAAACTAAATCAAAGTTAACTTTATATCAATAACGAAGTGTGTAATATAATTGGATTTAGGATTCTAAGAGAATTAACAAGTCGACAGGGCCGAATGATGACCGGGACCCATAAGTGTTAGCCGACTTAGGCCTAACACCTACATGCACACCATTTATTTTGAACGTATACTTATAAGCAACAAACATTATGAAATCAATACAGGATCGTGAACATCGCAACCAGTACAAACAAAGAGCGTGCGTATTCTTGATTTACATAGTCAACCACTTCAAACACCAGGTGAGTTCGTTTGTCCCTTTTCAAACCTTTTGTTTTACTTCGGGACTGAGAAGCATGTTTAACAATTATTGAAATGTTTACTAAATGCTTTTACACATATTTAAAATGCTTATACTAATGCTTGGATTTGAAATGCTTGTTTGGAAACTAAAGACTAACGCTATAGTGTAAATAGCTAATGCTATTTACCTTATACTTATCTACATTATACAGACACTTTGTGCTCAAACTGGAAACTAGTATACTTTGAGAAGCTATAAACTTGATACTTTTACTACAAACTAGAAACTTAAACTATATACTTGAGGCTTACAATATAGATTTGAAGCCTAAACCTTATGCTAAATGCTTATGATATAAACTTAATACTTAAACTTTGAGCTAGATACTTATGATATAAGCTATGTGCTTAAACTATACAATTGAGTTTTAACTTATAAACTCTATGTTTAACTACATATCCAATGTTAAGGCTTTGGAGATACTTATACTAAACACTAATACTTTATATAGTGATTTCAGAAAGTTAATGTTCTATACTCTTAGTAAACTGTTAAACTGTTTTACACTTACAATTACTTCCTTAAACATAACTTGAAAACTTATATGCTTAGAAATACTTATATGAGTAAGATGCTTGAAACACTTGGATGTTTAATACACTTGAAATACTTGAAAACACGTGAATACTTGTTAAACTTTGAGATACTTGAAAACATGTGAATGCTTGATATACATTTGGGATACTCGAAACACGTGAATGCTTGATACACTTGGGATACTTGAATACATGAATGCATGAAATACTTGGGATACATGAACACATGGAATGCTTGATACACTTGGATGCTTAAACAAAAGACTAATTGACTGCCGCATGTTGACATGTGTGTCAACCCCTACTAGTCATCAGTGAAACTATGTGAATGCGATAAACTTGTATGCTAAAGCTATAGGACATTGTAAGACAGACTGTTGGCCGCCGCGTGTTGACCTGTGTGTCAACCCCTACTAGTCATCAGTGTTCTTCTTTGTCAGAGTCATGTAAGACAGACTGATTGGCTGCCGCGTGTTGACCTGTGTGTCAACCCCTACTAGTCATTCAGTGCTCTTCTTGATTCATCCATGGTTATGACAAGTGACTAGAATGATTGGGTTCTTCAATTTGACTTTGTGTTCACTTGTAGGTTTCTCTATCATAACATGTCATGAGTCATATTTAGGACCATTATGGATGGATGTTGAATTCCCTATGGTGCTCAGCTATCCATAATGGTGTCTCTTAAACTTAATACTTATATGCTATGGAATCAATAGGGTGGAGTGAAACGCTTAATTATCATTAAAAACAATATGTTAAGCAGTCCGGTATGTGGTGGGACGGTGGCTGGGGCTTGTCCCCTAAATATGCCCTATATATATATGCATACTTGGTTGGATAGCATAGGTAGTTGTTAATGAGGTTAAGGTTGTCATTTCGGGTGAAACAAAGTAAACATTGGCAGGGAAAACAAATGCTAAGAATCATATGTCTTGGAATCAAAGTAGTGGGATGAAATGCTTAATTATCATTAACAACAATATGTTAAGCAGCTTGGTATGTGGTGGGACGGTGGCTGGGGCTTGTCCCCTACATATGCCCAATATATAAGCATACTTGGTTGGATAGCATAGGTGGTTGTTAGTGAGGTTAAGGTTGTCATTCAGGTAATCAAGGTAAACAATTACAGGGTAATCGAATTCAAAGAATCAAACATTATGGAATCAAACAGGTAGAATGAGACGCTTAATTATCATCAGGAACAATATATCATGTGGTTCGGTATGTGGTGGGACGGTGGCTGGGGCTTGTTCCCTACATATGCCCTATATAAAAGCATACTGAAACAGATGGTATAGGTGGTTAATGGTGAGGTTAAGGTTGTCATTCAAAGAATTTTTCAAACTATTTTTACATAAAAACTACATGAACTCACCAACCATTGTGTTGACTTTGTTTTCTTACATGCCTTCTCAGGTGACGCACATGATTAAACTAAGATTCAGGATTGCATGCTAGGATGTCCAGATAAAGATCCTAGTTGACTTTTGAAGAAGCACATCTTTTGAGATCAATATGAATCTTTTTTTGATATCTTGTACAGATACAAGATAGATATATTTCATTCTTTTGGATAGGTTTACTTAGTTATATTACCAAACCTTGACATTTGTAATTTAACTTTGTAATCCTAGTTTATGTTTTATTGTGCTTAATTATTCTTAACATTGATGCTATGTAAACAATCTGATCATCACGATTATCATTCACGATATCGCACTCCGAGAACCTTCCGTCCGACGAGGACTTCGATCCAACCCCGCCGGCTCGGGGTGTGACAGATTGGTATCAGAGCTCAAGGTTATAGAGAATACTAGGTCATATACTTAAACGGTTTGGCCTAGACTATAACTTTGGGACCCTCATGTAGAGAACATAGGATCTAAGATTGCATTATGTATTCTACATTCGATCATCGCACTAACCAATATCTTTGGTTATGATCAGAATGCCGCCTAGAAGACAACCGACCCCTGTGCCTACTTCACAGACCTCAGCACCGCACTCTTCAACGCCATCACCGCCTGATTCACCGCCGCCTCCTCCTCCTCTAATAGACCCTCCTCCGAATCCGAATGCGACTTTAGTTTTGGATCCTGCTACTGTTGCCTTGGCAACATTACTGAGCACTCAGCTGACTAATCAGATGAAGAATATCATCCCGGAGATCCTCAACAGGATTCAAAGCCACAGTAACAACTCTGGGCATAATGCGGGAGAAACTAGTGGAAACACCGGCACTAAATCAGACTGTTCGTACAAGTCATTCGTAGGATGCAAACCGCCAATCTTCAGCGGCGTTGAAGGAGCTGTTGGACTCATTCAATGGTTAGAAAAGATGGAGGCTACGTTGGACCTAAGCAGTTGTCCGGAAAGAAATAAGGTTCGCTTTGCTGCTGGATCTTTCAGTAAGTGATGTTTTCTAACGAAACGAAACGAAAACAATTCGAACGATAATAAATTTAAGGAAATATAATGTTTCCTGTTTTACAATTTTGAAACTCATCAGAAATAAATTTAAAAGAAACTATTTTCATTAAAGCGGTAAAGTCTAAAATACGCGAACAAATAACGAAACGCGTAAAATAACGAATTACGATAAATAATTCAAGAATAATTATATTAAAATAATTAATATGAAATAACCATCTTCTAAATATTTAATACAAAGTCTTTTATTTTTTTTATGCTACCAAATACGCACGTTACGATCCGGAAACGCAACGGAGACGAAAACCGAGTAACCGAAATGAACCCGAATACCCTCGGGGTATATAAACTTTGAAAGAAAACATTTCTTTCATTTTTCACTCATCTCTCTCTCTCTAGCTCAATTCTCGTCCATCTCTCTCTCTCAAGAATTTTCAACTTCAAACATCAAGATCTTGACCATTTCTCAACGAAATCTCAAGTTTTTGGTGTCCACGCGAAGCCCTCGTCATCCTCTACACGGAAGTACAAGCGATCTGTGGATTTCTCCAGCCATTTTTGAGGTATGAGCAAAAGAAGGTTACGAATATTAGGGTTTTGTTGTTCTTGTTCGACCACCATATGAAAACCGGCCATCGATTCTAATCTTGGAACCCACAACCCTTGAGAAGCTGTTTAGGGATAGCAGCAGCATAGGGATGACTGAATCGAGAGTTGAATGCTGCATGGTAGGGATAAATAGGTACAGGTTCGTGAGGGGAAATCCATCAGCCGAGCCTTGTGACCACTAACTTCGCCAAACCTTAGGCTAACTCCACCCCTCTAGCGCCGAACCAATTCCAGGTGGCCGAAACCTTACCCTGTGGCCGAACCTTTTCTTGCCAGTGGCCAAACGAACCCCTGTGACGTGGCCGAACCTTCCATGCACGAACCATGCAAGAAGAAGGCGAACCCTACAACCGGCGAACCTCCATGACCAACAAACATTAGCCGAACCTTCATGATCTACCTTACCGAACCCTCGATGAACCACACGCACCAATCCTAGCCGAACCTACAAGGAAGCTTGGCCGAACCTTTCAAGAAGGTTCGCTGCTTGAAAGCCGAATCCAACTCTTTCTTACTAGCAGATGCAAATCCACGATTCTCATACACTTAAATGGCCCACCAGCCTAAGTTTTCGGCCCATAGTCATTTCTTGGCCCAACTCATTGTAATCAGCCCAAGCCCTTTAAGCAACCTATGGCTCTATTAAATTTTGGCTCACCTAAGTATAAATTGTAGCCCCCTTGGTTTAGTCAACCCCATTTACTTCTCGACCCAGTTAGGAATCGACTTAATGGTTTAGTCTACAACGAATGGCTTGGACCACAAAGGTACCTCGGCCCAATAATTCGACCAAGTAGTTAGGATGGCCCAATGGATTCGTCCTTACAGTTATCATAGCCCATGACACTTGGGTTAGCTTAATAATCCTATTCGGCCCACACACTTAACTTTTGGTCCAAGGCTTTAGTTGGGCCCAAACCTGAATTATTCGGCCCATTGGTGAAGGATACGACCTAACACATTCATAACACCTAAAACATTAAGTTTTACAAGAATAATGTTATGATTATTTACTAATAGGTTCTTACAAGAAACTAAGGACTTATGGCGAATAAACAAAAGAGATCTAAACCCTATACTTAGAATCTCTTGGTGATAAAACTAAATCAAAGTTAACTTTATATCAATAACGAAGTGTGTAATATAATTGGATTTAGGATTCTAAGAGAATTAACAAGTCGACAGGGCCGAATGATGACCGGGACCCATAAGTGTTAGCCGACTTAGGCCTAACACCTACATGCACTCCATTTATTTAGAACGTATACTTATAAGCAACAAACATTATGAAATCAATCCAGGATCGTGAACATCGCAACCAGTACAAACAAAGAGCGTGCGTATTCTTGATTTACATAGTCAACCACTTCAAACACCAGGTGAGTTCGTTTGTCCCTTTTCAAACCTTTTGTTTTACTTCGGGACTGAGAAGCATGTTTAACAATTATTGAAATGTTTACTAAATGCTTTTACACATATTTAAAATGCTTATACTAATGCTTGGATTTGAAATGCTTGTTTGGAAACTAAAGACTAAGGCTATAGTGTAAATAGCTAATGCTATTTACCTTATACTTATCTACATTATATAGACACTTTGTGCTCAAACTGGAAACTAGTATACTTTGAGAAGCTATAAACTTGATACTTTTACTACAAACTAGAAACTTAAACTATATACTTGAGGCTTACAATATAGATTTGAAGCCTAAACCTTATGCTAAACGCTTATGATATAAACTTAATACTTAAACTTTGAGCTAGATACTTATGATATAAGCTATGTGCTTAAACTATACAATTGAGGTTTAACTTATAAACTCTATGTTTAACTACATATCCAATGTTAAGGCTTTGGAGATACTTATACTAAACACTAATACTTTATATAGTGATTTCAGAAAGTTAATGTTCTATACTCTTAGTAAACTGTTAAACTGTTTTACACTTACAATTACTTCCTTAAACATAACTTGAAAACTTATATGCTTAGAAATACTTATATGAGTAAGATGCTTGAAACACTTGGATGTTTAATACACTTGAAATAATTGAAAACACATGAATACTTGTTATACTTTGAGATACTTGAAAACACGTGAATGCTTGAAATACATTTGGGATACTCGAAACACGTGAATGCTTGATACACTTGGGATACTTGAATACATGAATGCATGAAATACTTGGGATACATGAACACATGGAATGCTTGATACACTTGGATGCTTAAACAAAAGACTGATTGACTGCCGCGTGTTGACATGTGTGTCAACCCCTACTATTCATCAGTGAAACTATGTGAATGCGATAAACTTGTATGCTAAAGCTATAGGACATTGTAAGACAGACTGTTGGCCGCCGCGTGTTGACCTGTGTGTCAACCCCTACTAGTCATCAGTGTTCTTCTTTTTCAGAGTCATGTAAGACAGACTGATTGGCCGCCACGTGTTGACCTGTGTGTCAACCTCTACTAGTCATTCAGTGCTCTTCTTGATTCATCCATGGTTATGAAAAGTGACTAGAATGATTGGGTTCTTCAAGTTGACTTTGTGTTAACTTGTAGGTTTCTCTATCATAACATGTCATGAGTCATATTTAGGACCATTATGGATGGATGCTGAATTCCCTAAGGTGCTCAGCTGTCCATAATGGTGCCTCTTAAACTTAATACTTATATGCTATGGAATCAATAGGGTGGAGTGAAACGCTTAATTATCATTAACAACAATATGTTAAGCAGCTTGGTAAGTGGTGGGACGGTGGCTGGGCCTTGTCCCCTACATATGCCCTATATATAAGCATACTTGGTTGGATAGCATAGGTGGTTGTTAGTGAGGTTAAGGTTGTCATTCAGGGAATCAAGGTAAACAATTACAGGGTAATCGAATTCAAAGAATCAAACATTATGGAATCAAACAGGTAGAATGAGACGCTTAATTATCATCAGGAACAATATATCATGTGGTTCGGTATGTGGTGGGACGGTGGCTGGGGCTTGTCCACCACATATGCCCTATATATAAGCATACTGAAACAGATGGTATAGGTGGTTAATGGTGAGGTTAAGATTGTCATTCAAAGGATTTTTCAAACTATTTTTACATAAAAACTACATGAACTCACCAACCATTATGTTGACTTTGTTTTCTTACATGTCTTCTCAGGTGACGCACAGGATTAAACTAAGATTCAGGTTTGCATGCTAGGATGTCCAGATATAGATCCTAGTCGACTTTTGAAGAAGGACGTCTTTTGAGATCAATATGAATCTTTTTTTGATATCTTGTACAAATACAAGATAGATATATTTGATTCTTTTGGATAGGTTTACTTAGTTAAATTACCAAACCTTGACATTTGTAATCTAACTTTGTAATCCTAGTTTATGTTTTATTGTGCTTAATTATTCTTAACATTGATGCTATGTAAACAATCTGATCATCACAATTATCATTCACGATATCGCACTCCGAGAACCTTCCGCCCGACAGGGACTTCGATCCAACCCCGCCGGCTCGGGGTGTGACAGTTAACTCTTAAATTCGAGATAGAAACATGAGAGAAAATCATAAAGGATCAAAACAACAACATGGGGTTGAAGTGTTGAATTAAATCATTAACACTCAAATCCTTGGGAAAATCAATAAAGACATATCTAGATGGTTTAATTAAAACTATCTATGCCCAGTTAATCTATGCATTGAGAGGAAATCAATTGGAAATCAAATTCTTATAAATGGGCCGAGGATGGCCCAATGGGCTTAAGATAGGCCCATCACATACTAAACATTCTTTCCTTAAAATTAACATGTTTTAATAAAAGGAAACTAACTTGTAAACTCTTTTAAATTAAAATAAAGGATTTTTATAATCAAATATTCATCTTAAAATGTGTTAACTTAAAATGATTGACTAAATACTTATATTGAATAATGTGAGATTGGAGATCGATTACGGGGAATGTCTTAGATTAGATAGCAGGAATTAGAGAAGCACAGTAGTAATCTAGGACACTTAGTTGCACGACGAGTCCAAACCCTATACCCAACGTCTACTATAAATACTTATCGTATTTGAATCTCTTAAAACAACTCAGGTGCTAAAGATACATAATCGACAGTCAAAGAGCGCGCATTTTGTGATACTTCATTCACACAGCAACACATGTGAGTTCATTGCTCCTTTTCTAAACATTTTTGTTTTAAAACGCGGGGCTGAGAAGCATGCGTAAACTGTTTTATTTAAATTGTTTACTTAAATGCTTTTAATTTGTATATGATTTACATGTATAACTGTTATTCTAGACTTCTGTCTAGGTAAACTGTTTATGGGACTTAAAATGAGTTATCTATTTGTCATGAGTAAATAACTCTTCAAATCAAAGAACTATTTTCAAAGAACTAAAGATCTAAACCAAAGTACTATTTTCAAAGATCTATTTTCAAAGAACTAACGGTCTATTTTCAAAGAACTAACGATCTAATTTCAAAGAACTATTTCAAGAGGGTGTTGTCAAAGAACTAACGATCTAACGATCTATTTACAAAGAACTATTTCAAGGGTCTAACTGGGAAATATCAAAGATAGCATGTGCCATTCTCAGATTTGAAAGATGTCCTGGCTAGACTGATCGAATATGAGACACATGTTTGATGATATTTACAGTATTCCCTAACGGTTTTGAGGAAAATCTGGGAAATATTCAAAGATAGCATGTGAACGGTCAATAACGGTCAAGAACGGTCAACAAAATCCTATATTTCAAAAGATGTCCTAGCTAGACTGATTGAGTATAGGTCGCATGCTTGATGATGTTTACAGATCTCCTTTACTATTAAGTACCTGATTGCTATACTAGTCTACTCGAGTATGACCAAGGCCCAATCATTAGGACTTAGATTTTATTAAATGTTTATTTATTTAATTAAGCATTTATTTCACTTTTTGTACAATTGTTGTGGTTGATCATATTTTGTGATGAACTTAAGGAATCAATAGAGATTTCAAATCGTTGTATTTACAGGAACAAAGAACTGAAGAACAAATGGGTTAATGGTAGGGGTAAAATGCTTAATTATCATTAACAACAATGTCCTATGTGGATTAGTATGTGGTGGGACGGCGTCTGGGCGGGTTGTAGGCTCTACTCAGGGGCATGCCCTATATATAAGCATACCGATCTGGATGATACATGTGATGTTAATGAGATTAAGGTTGTTACCCGAGGGTTTAACAAATGTTTTGGGAGTACATTAGAACTATAGTGGAATGGAAGTGTAAGGTAGGTAAAAATGCTTAATTATCATTAACAACAGTGTCATATGCGCATTAGTATGTGGTGGGACGGCGTTTGGACGGGTTGTAGGCTTGACTCAGGGGTATGCCCTATATATAAGCATATCGATGTGGATATTACATTTGGCGTTAATGAGGTTAGGGTCTTTACCGGAGAAGGTTTTCAAATCATTTTCAATTAGTAAACTATATGAACTCACCAACAATGTGTTGACTTGGTCTTTTTGCATGAATTCTCAGGTGACGAACAGGTCAATTAAGAAGCTTATGCTTTTTGACTAGGACTTCAGATAGAAGACTTAGCATTTTTGGACCTGCATAATTTTGGAACAACATTATCCAATTATTTTGTATATCTTGTATGGTTACAAGATAGAAACTTTATGATGCTTATGGTAGATTTACATTGTTAAATTATAAACGATACTGATGTAATTTAACTTTGTAATTCTATACTATTTAGCATTTTCTCATTTATATCATGTGTAACATCAGTGCCGGAACCGTCACCGGAACAGTGATCTCTACAGTACATGAACAGTAAATCAGGTACATATTTCAGTTATCAATTGTATATCATTCTCATTACATGTTATCAAAGCACAGTTCAGATTCAATTCAGAAAACAAAGTTCAGAAATAGGGTTCTTGAGTCAGATAATTATTTGACAATACAGAACCATCATGGATTTAATTGTTAGGATTTATTATGTATAAACGTATGTGAGGCTTTACAGAACAAAACAACATAAATATCGTTATGTGAATGCTAAATTGCCGAGTTATTTGCATAGGTGACGATCTGTACGAATATATCTGAAAGTTTAACGTTCTGAATGATATTCTATAATTAGAAAACAATATTGAAAAGTATAGTTATCGTCGTGTTCGTACGGGTGAGGATTCGAACGAATACGCGCGACAACCGTACGATTCAATTTAAACAGATAGTTAAAAATTTTAAATTTAAATAAATAGAAGATATTAGTTAATTTATTAGGAAACACAACCTAGAATAATTAAATGAATTCTATTTTTATAAACCGTGTCGTTTTGTCGCGAAAACTACGCGAACCGACATTTTACGCGAAACCGAACGAGACCGAACGAGTGGGTATTTTATCCCACATTTAATGTGACAATTAATGTCACAACCACCACCATTCTCACCCATTTCTCTCTCAATTTCGTTATCTCTCTCTCTAGTTTCTTCACAAGAAAACCATCTTCTCTCTACAAATTTGGGCTCAAATCTTGGTGGATTCAAGTGTTCTAGGCGTCATTACGATCCTCTCAATTTGTAGATCACGGAAGTACAAGAAAAACAAGCATTTAACCGTGGAATTGGAGGTAAACATTCACTTTAAATTCGGTTTTATAGGGTTTTCACGTGTTCATGTGGTTTTGCTATTATGATCGATATTAAACACTTAAAACACTTAGATGAAGGTGTCATATGTGTTTAGGAACTGTTAGGGATGAATTTGTAACAGGTTTAGCCCTCTAGGATGAAGATGTTGATGCTCAAACCACGACAGGTTCTTGGGTTCCTAGGACGAACCTTCCAATAGCCGGCCGAACCTTCAACTGATGCAGCGAACCTCATAGCTGGCCGCCACCTACGAACCCTTATAAGGCGAACCTTACCTTGTAACCCTAATTCACGAACCTATAGGAAACGAACCCTCACCCTCTGGCCGAACCAGTGAAGTCACGAACTTGCGTTGCATGATAACAGAACCCTAAAGGTTCGTTGTTATGATTTCCCAACCTTCAACAGTGGCCAACGAACCCTAGTACAACCACCGAACCATGAGCGAACCTTGTCATTACTCCCTGGCCGAACCCTAAGGGTTCGTGGGTGAGGTGAAGTAGCCGAACCCTACATGTTGCCAACTTAGCTGAACCTTGTAATATTAGAACCGAGCCGAACCTTAGGGTGATGGCAATAGGTTCGCTGCCCTAGGGATGATAAAACTAGGATGGCCACTAAAATCCTTCGTTTTCATGGCACATAGGATTAGTATACATGGGCATGCATGAGATAAAGTTGCATGGGTGTATGGGATACGTGGGTGTGCATGGGAATGACATGAGATATTAAATCTTGTGTAACAATTGGTTATAAAAAAATGAGAGCATCAAGGACAAATAACAAGGGTTTAAGATCAAGTGATGAACTAGGTTATCAACATTTACATTATGGAATGTTTATAAATGATAATTCACTTAGATGTGTAATTACCTACATGAGACCATTTAAGGACTTGAATCTTGGTCAATTAAAAAGCAAGGATATTCAATTGAAACCAAAGTTTATTATTGGGCATAAGTGGGCTCAATAGGGCTTAATTAAGCCCAACATACATTAAATGTTGCTTAAACTTAAGTAATAATGTTTCTAACTAAAATGAAGGTGTTATAAAGTATTAACAATCAAATTTGATAATTTTCAAAAATCTTGTTAAATCAAAATGAAATTTGACTTTACTTATAAATATTATTGGTTTCCTTTTAAGTTTATTAAGTTAATTGTAATGTTTTGACTAAAATACTTATTTCGATTTAATTGTTTGGGAACTTGTTGAAAAATAGACAATATCATTGTCTGGATTTGAACTAAATACAAAGGAAACTCTGCCGAAATTTCTAAAAATGTAAAAGTAAGTTATTATAATTAAAAATGGGAAATTGGGGTCATAACAAGGATGACTAAGTAGGATTAGATCATAGAGGCACTTAGCAATTTAGGAAACTTAGTTGCACACACCAAGATCAAACATTAGGCACAACGATTATTACGCGTACTTATTATATTCGAATTCTTATAAAATAACTCAGGAACTGAAGAAACCTAAGCTACAACAAGAGGGCGCATTTTGTGTAGATCATTTACATAGCAGCAAAGGTGAGTTCATTGCCCCTTTTCTAACATTTTTTTTGTTTTAAAACGCGGGGCTGAAAGCATGCGTAAACTGTTTCATTTAAACTGTCTATTTAAATGCTTTTATTTATTATATGTTTTACATATATATGTTGTTGATACTCCTAGATTTCTGTCTAGGTAATTATTAAACAGATCAAATTATCAAGTTAAATAAAGTACTCTTATGAGTAATACTTTAAATTTAAACTCTAAATAAACCCTTAGTCCATCAAGCTCAAATTCAAGAATCTAAATTCAAAGTGAAATCAAAGGAACTGAAACAAAAGATCATATTCAAAGGAAATCTAATTCAGTGTGGGATTTGAGAACAAAGAATCATAATCAAGAATCAAATATCATTGTAAATCATGGAAATTCTAAAGATCAAGATCAAGAGATTTAAGGAGTCATAAATCATAAATGTGTGTGAATCATTGAAATAATAATGAAATCATTACAATCTAATGAAGTCATTAATATTTGAGTTAAGGTGGATGTCAGTTGTATAGGGAATCAAGACCACGTGTAACACACATATAAAGTCCCCTTCAGGTATAGAAGACTCTTGTAGTCAGGCTATACGGGCAATAACATGAACTATCAAATGAAATCAATGTCAAAGTCATATCAAGAGAATCAAAGAGATCAAGAATCAAAGGATATCCTTAAAGTCCCGACACATACAGTAGGCCAGAGGGTCAAGCTGATATGGGCAAAACATTAAAATCCCGGTCAGTTCAGGTATACTAATTGTGAGTTATGCCTGCCATGGGTCACGTGTGAGAGGGTACAACTTGGACAACCACCAACACCTAAGTCTAATTGATTGAGTCAAATAAGGCCCAATCATCATGTCTTAGTTGTATTTAAATGTTTTATTTATTTATTTAATTAAATATTTAACATTTTATTTCTATTACTGACTTTTGGGAAATCATGTATCTATGATGATCTCAAGAGAATCAAAGGTAAATCAAATTTTGGAAAGCATAATCTAAATCAGAGGTGTAGGGTAATAATGCTTAATTATCATTAACAACAGTGTCATATGCGTATTAGTATGTGGTGGGATGGCGTCTGGGCGGGTTTGTAGGCTAGACTCAGGGGTATGCCCTATATATAAGCATACCGATATGGATATTACATGTGAAGTTAATGAGGTTAGGGTCTTTACCGAAAGAGGTTTTCAAATCATTTTCAATTACTAAACTATATGAACTCACCAACCATGTGTTGATTTTATTTTTGCATGACTTCTCAGGTGACGAACAGGTCAACTGAAGAGTTATTTCTTTGGATTAGGTTATCTGATAGAGGACCTAGCTTTTTGGACCTGCATATTGTGAAGCATCATTATACAGTTTATTTTGTATATCTTGTGCAGATACAAGATAGAAGATTTATGATGTGATAGTAGATTTACACTGTTAAATTATTAAGTTAACTGATGTAATTTAACTTTGTAATTCTATTTTTATTTTAGCAAGTTTCTCATTAATATATCATATGCAATGTAAACAATCTGATCATTTCGATTATCACTCTCGATATCGCGCCCCGGGAACCTTCCGCCCGTCGGGGAAACCAGATCCTACCCCGCCGGCTCGGGGTGTGACATCATATGCAATGTAAACAATTTGATCATAATGATTATCACTCACGATATCGCGCCCCAGGAACCTTCCGCCCGACGGGGAATCTGATCCAACCCCGCCGGCTTGGGGTGTGACAGATTGGTATCAGAGCCATGGTTATAGAGAAATATAGGTCACTTATTTAAACGGTTTGGCCTAGACTATAACCTAGGGACCCTGCATGTAGAGGACATAGGATTTAAGACTTACTTGCATATCGTCTTCTGTATTCGATCATTGCACTAACCGATAACTTTATTGGTTATGATCAGAATGCCGCCGAGAAGACAGACTCCTTCGTTACCTCCACCACCGCAAGACTTAGCACCACATTCATCTACTCCTTCACCATCGGATTCACCACCGCCACCTCCTCCTCCTCCATTTGTTACTCCTCCTCTACTCAACCCACCACCAGGCCCGAGCACAACACCAATGCTGGATCCTGCCACTATCGTATTGGTGACCCTTCTGAGCTGTCAGATGACCAGTCAGATGAAAGAAGCGCTACCGGAAATGTTCAGCCGTTTCCGTAACGAGATCAACAATACTGGCAACTCGTCAGGAGAAGCCAGTGGGAACACTGGTGGTGCTTCAAACCACTCATACAAGTCCTTTATGGGATGTAAGCCACCCAGTTTTAGTGGGTCTGAAGGAGCCGTTGGATTAATCCAATGGATAGAAAAGGTTGAAGCCACTCTGGACCTTTGCAGTTGTCCAGAGCATCACAAGGTTCGCTACTCTGCTGGAACAGTCAACAAGCGAGCCTTGACTTGGTGGAATGGCCAAGTTAATGCAAGAGGAAGAGATGAAGCTATGGCAATGCCATGGGAAGACTTCAAGACTCTACTGAGGACTGAGTTTTGCCCCAAGAACGAGCTACAAAGATTGGAAGTGGAACTGTCTAACCATGTGATGAAAGGGGAAGACCACATGGGATATACGACTCGTTACCATGAGTTGGTTGCTTTGGTGCCGGATATGGTACCGACTCTGGAAAAGCGGATTGACAGGCATGTATGTGGGTTACCAGTCTGCATACAAGGATTGGTGGTGGCTGCAACTCCTGTCACATTGGAGTCTGCGGTGAGTTTGTCTGGGAAGCTCACGGATATGATGGTAGCCTCAGGAGTTTTAAAGAAAGAGGCTGACTCCGGCAAGAACAAAGCAGAGCCGTCAAAGAAACCTCACTATCATCAGAGGAAGAAACAGAAGGTCATCAAGAACTACACGATGGCCACACCTCTCCAACAAATAGCAGCTGCACCACAGAACCCCAACAAAAGACCCTACACTGGTACATATCCTTTGTGTGCCAAGTGTCAATACCATCATGCTGCTAACACGCCTTGCAAGCAATGCACTGGGTGTGGAAGAATGGGCCATTGGGTCCAACATTGTCGGATGACACCAAATCAAGCAGTCAACAATGCTGCTTTAGCTCTCCTTCCACCAACTAATCAGAACAACGGTGGATGCTATAACTGTGGCGAACAGGGCCACTTTGCGAAGAACTGCCCAAAGAAGACACAACAAGCAGTTCAAGCACCTCGTGGAAGAGCTTTTGTCATAGGAGCTCCAGCTGCACGCCAAGACCCGAACGTGGTCACTGGTACATTTCTCTTACATGACTTTTATGCATCTGTTCTATTTGACACTGGTGCGGATCAGAGTTTTATCTCTGCCGATTTTGCATGCCAACTAGATTCTATAGAGGAACAGTTAGACTCCCCTTATATCATAGAAGTAGCTAACGGGAAACAGATCATCATTAGTACAGTATACAGGAACTGCCCATTGACACTTAATGGTCATACATTCACCATCGAATTGATACCGATGGAGTTGGGTAGTTTTGACATCATTGTTGTAATGGATTGGCTTTCTTCTAACCGAGTGGAAGTCATCTGTTCTGAAAAGCTGCTTCGAGTTCCATTGCCGGATGATCGAGTATTGGAAGTTAAAGCGGATTAAGCAAAACGAAGTGTCCAAATCATTTCTTGCATAAAGGTGCGTAAGTGTTTACAGAAGTAGTGCGTAGCTTTCCTGGCTCACGTAGAGGAAAAGGAGAAAGACAAGAAAAAGATTCAAGACGTGCCGGTAGTGAGAGAGTATCTGGAAGTATTTCCTGAAGATCTACCATGTTTGCCTCCTGCGCGACCGGTAGAGTTTCACATTGACTCAATTCCTGGAGCAACTCCTGTTGCTAAATCTCCTTACAGGTTAGCACCTTCAGAGATGCAGGAATTGTTTAACCAATTACAGGAGCTACTTGACAAGGGTTTCATTAGACCGAGCTACTCACCTTAGGGAGCTCCAGTCTTGTTCGTGAAGAAGAAAGACGGATCGTTCAGAATGTGCATAGATTATCGGGAGCTGAACAAGTTAACTATCAAGAACTGGTATCCATTGCCGAGGATTGATGACTTGTTTGATCAGTTACAAGGAGCACAGTACTTCTCGAAGATCGATCTACGGTCCGGGTATCATCAACTTAGAGTTCAAGACGAAGACATACCGAAGACGGCATTCCGAACAAGATACGGGCATTACGAATTCATGGTGATGCCTTTCGGATTGACGAATGCACCGGCGGTTTTCATGGATCTCATGAACCGAGTGTGCAAGCCGTTTTGGATCAGTTTGTCATTGTCTTTATCGATGACATCCTAATATATTCGAAGAGTAAAGCTGAACACGAGGAACACCTCAGGAAAATCTTGGAGCTGTTGAAGGAGCAGAAACTTTATGCCAAATTCTCTAAGTGTGAATTCTGGCTAAGAGAAGTTCAATTTCTGGGTCACGTAGTCAACAGCGAGGGAATACACGTGGATCCCGCCAAGATCGAGGCGATTAAGAACTGGGATACTCCGAAAACACCGACGGAGATACGGTCTTTTCTGGGATTGGCAGGTTATTATAGGAGATTTATTTCAAACTTTTCTAAGATAGCCTTGCCTCTCACTAAGCTAACCCAGAAAAGTGAACCTTTCGTCTGGGAGCAGAAACAAGAAGAAGCTTTTCAGACATTGAAACAGAAATTGTGTGATGCTCCAACTCTCTCTCTCTCCCAGAAGGATGTGATGACTTTGTTGTTTATTGTGATGCATCCCATCAGGGACTTGGTTGCGTGCTGATGCAACGGGACAAAGTTATCGCTTATGCATCAAGACAGTTGAAAGTTGATGAGAAGAACTACACTACTCATGATCTTGAACTGGGAGCTGTAATCTTCGCATTGAAGATTTGGAGACATTATTTATATGGCACCAAGTGTAACATATTTACTGATCACAAAAGTCTGAAGCACATCTTTGATCAGAAGGACCTCAACATGCGACAACGCCGTTGGGTCGAACTTCTAAATGATTACGATTGCGTGATCAAGTACCATCCGGGAAAGGCGAACGTTGTAGCTGATGCCTTGAGCCGGAAGGAACGAGTCAAACCCTTGCACGTTAGAGCAATGGGAATGACTGTACAGACCAGTTTACAAGACAAGATAATTCAAGCACAACAAGAATCAGTTGACAGAGGAAATTTGAAGAAAGAGCTTGACTGCGGAGCGGAGAAACAATTTGAGACTAAGCCTGATGGAATGATCTACTACCAGAATCGTATATGGATTCCGGCGGTAGACGAATTGAGAAAACTTATCTTCGATGAAGCGCACAAGACTAAATACTCTGTTCATCCAGGCGCTGATAAAATGTACCAAGACTTGCGTGGATTTTATTGGTGGCCTGGAATGAAGAAAGACATAGCCGAGTATGTCGGTAAATGTCTAACGTGTGCGAAGGTAAAGGCGGAACACCAGAAGCCGTCTGGCTTACTGGAACAGCCTGAGATTCCGCTCTGGAAGTGGAAGCAAATAGCTATGGATTTCATTACCAAGCTACCCCGCACTTCCAGTGGTCATGATACGATCTAGGTTATCATTGATCGTTTGACAAAATCTGCTCACTTCTTGCCAATGCGTGAGAACTTCACGATGGATAAACTGGCGAGACTGTACATCAACGAGATAGTGGTACGCCACGGTGTGCCATTGTCTATTATTTCTGACACGGATAGCAGATTCAAGTCAAGGTTTTGGCAATCGTTGCAGAAATCTCTAGGGACGCAGTTAAATCTTAGTACAGCTTACCATCCGCAAACGGAAGGTCAAAGTGAATGTACAATTCAGACCCTGGAGGACATGTTAAGAACCTGTGTGTTGGATTTCGGTGGGAATTGGGATTCCCATTTGCCACTGATCGAATTCTCCTACAATAACAGTTATCATAGCAGTATCGGATGTGCACCATTCGAGGCTCTTTATGGCCGGAAATTTCGATCACCGATCTGTTGGACTGAAGTGGGAGATAACCGTATAACTGGGCCAGAGCTTATTCAGGAAACCACTGACAAGATTGCCCAGATTCAACGAAGATTGCAAGCTACAAGAAGCAGACAGAAAAGCTACGTTGATAAACGACGAAAGCCGTTGGAATTCCAAGTGGGAGACCGTGTTATGTTAAAAGTTTCCCCATGGAAAGGCGTAGTTCGATTTGGAAAGAAAGGCAAGTTAGCACCACGATATGTGGGACCGTTCGAAATCATCGAGCGTATTGGTCCTGTGGCGAATACATTGAGACTACCTGATGAACTCAGTGGTGTGCATGACGTGTTTCACGTCTCGAATTTAAAGAAATGCCTTGCAGACGAATCACCCGTCATCCCAATCGAGGAAATTCAAGTCGATGAACAATTACACTTCATCGAGGAACATTTAGAGATTATGGATCGCAAAGTTAAACAGCTGAGGCGAAGCCGTATTCCGATTGTAAAGGTTCATTGGAACTCAAGGCGCGGACCCGAGTTTACTTGGGAACATGAAGATCACATGAAGTCAAAGTATCTCCAACTGTTTGAAGAGGAAGCTATACCCGATAACAATTCTTAAATTTCGGGATGAAATTTCTCTAACAAGGGGAGACTGTAACATCAGTGCCGGAAACGTCACCGGAACAGTGATCTCTACAGTACATGAACAGTAAAGAAGGTACATATTTTAGTTATCATTCGTATATCATTGTCATTACATGTATCATAGCACAGATCAGATTCAATTCAAAGAAACGAAACTCAGAACAATGGTTCATCAGTCAGATATATTATCTGGCAATACAGAACCATCTCTTGATTATGTGTTAGGATTCTATTACGTATAAACGTATGTGAGGCTTTACAGAACAAAACAACATGGATGTCGTTACGTGAATGCTAAACTGACAGATTATTCGTATAGGTGACGATCTGTACGAATAAATCTGAAAGCTTAACGTTCTGAATGATATCCAATAATTAGAAAACAACATTGAAAAGTATAGTTATCGCCGTGTTCGTACGGGTGACGATTCGAACGAATACGCGCGATGACCGTACGATTCGATTTAAACAACTAATTAAATATTTCTGAAAATTGAAATAAATAAAAGATATTTAGTTAATTTATTAGGAATCACAACCTAAAATAATTTTATAACTTCTATTTTAAAAACCGGATCGTTTCGTTACAAAAACGGTGAGAAACCGAAGTTGCGAAACCACGCGAAACAGAACGAACCTGAACGAAACCGGGTATTTTCACCTCATTTAATGAGGTATTCAAAGCCTCATCTACCACTACCAACCAGCCCTCTCTCTCTAAAAAAAATTCGGAGCTCTCTCTCTAGAAACCTCACTCTCTCTCTCTAAGATTTCTTCCTCAAACCTTCATGAAATCTTGAGTTCTTGGTGTCAAAACGACCACCATCACTCGTAGATCGTAGAAATACAACAGATCGGAGCTTCCATCCAACATATTTGAGGTAAATGGATAATTCTTGCTCGATTTAGGGTCTTGAAAACCCTAATCTCGAACCCATCTTCTAAGCCAGTTTTATGCTATTCCAAGCCATAGGAACCACACCAAAATACTTTAGGTTGATATAGGAACAAGACCCACTTCACCCACGAGCTACTTATTCGAAATCTAGAGTTGCTCTCAATGGGATTCAGCATGGCCGAATGTAACATCACAGGTCACCGAATGAGGGTATTTCCTTCAGCCGAATGACTCCCAACGAACCACCACCTACCTTCATTCGCTGAATGAAGCAAGGCCGTATGAATTCATTCGATCAAGCCCATTCGGCCACCCTCTCATTCGCAGGGTATCACACTCGGGTGAATAGCCCTCTTTCGACCGAGTCCTATTCGCCATAGCCTTCAATCGGTCCAAGCTCATTCTCCTCAAACCTCATTCGATTCAGCCTCCATTCGAATGGCTGGTTCATTCGTTGGTCAAGAGGGTTTGATCGCAAGAACTAGAATCGAGTAGGGTTTGGATCACATGGTAGGCATGCATTTTTATGTGTGTGTGCATGGGGATAACATTAGGGTTTCCATGCAAACAACTTTGAGTAAATTATTTGTTTAAACTTAGGGATTATCAAGAAAGGGATCTTGAGGTTTAATCTAGAAATTCTTTTGGTCTATGATGCAAGAAGTTCTTTAAAGAAAACATGGAGTAGTGCTTTCTAAAACAGGAAACCTCATAACTAAGGGAATCATATAAACGAGGGTGGTTAACTCTTAAATTCAAGATAGAAACATGAGAGAAAATCATAAAGGATCAAAACAACAACATGGGGTTGAAGTGTTGAATTAAATCATTAACACTCAAATCCTTAGGAAAATCAATAAAGACATATCTAGATGGTTTAATTAAAACTATCTATGCCCAGTTAATCTATGCATTGAGAGGAAATCAATTGGAAATCAAATTCTTATAAATGGGCCGAGGATGGCCCAATGGGCTTAAGATAGGCCCATCACATACTAAACATTCTTTCCTTAAAATTAACATGTTTTAATAAAAGGAAACTAACTTGTAAACTCTTTTAAATTAAAATAAAGGATTTTTATAACCAAATATTCATCTTAAAATGTGTTAACTTAAAATGATTGACTAAATACTTATAATGAATAATGTGGGATTGGGGATCGATTACGGGGAATGTCTTAGATTAGATAGCAGGAATTAGAGAAGCACAGTAGTAATCTAGGACACTTAGTTGCACGACGACTCCAAACCCTAGACCCAACGTCTACTATAAATACTTATCGTATTCGAATCTCTTAAAACAACTCATGTGCAAAAGATACATAATCGACAGTCAAAGAGCGCGCATTTTGTGATATTTCATTCGCACAGCAACACAGGTGAGTTCATTGCCCCTTTTCTAAACATTTTTGTTTTAAAACGCGGGGCTGAGAAGCATGCGTAAACTGTTTTATTTAAATTGTTTACTTAAATGCTTTTAATTTGTATATGATTTACATGTATAACTGTTATTCTAGACTTCTGTCTAGGTAAACTGTTTATGGGACTTAAAATGAGTTATCTATTTGTCATGAGTAAATAACTCTTCAAATCAAAGAACTATTTTCAAAGAACTAAAGATCTAAACCAAAGTACTATTTTCAAAGATCTATTTTCAAAGAACTAACGATCTAATTTCAAAGAACTATTTCAAGAGGGTGTTGTCAAAGAACTAACGATCTATTTACAAAGAACTATTTCAAGGGTCTAACTGGGAAATATCAAAGATAGCATGTGCCATTCTCAGATTTGAAAGATGTCCTGGCTAGACTGATCGAATATGAGACACATGTTTGATGATATTTACAGTATTCCCTAACGGTTTTGAGGAAAATCTGGGAAATATTCAAAGATAGCATGTGAACGGTCAATAACGGTCAAGAATGGTCAACAAAATCCTATATTTCAAAAGATGTCCTAGCTAGACTGATTGAGTATAGGTCGCATGCTTTATGATGTTTACAGATCTCCTTTACTACTAAGTACCTGATTGCTATACTAGTCTTCTCGAGTATGACCAAGGCCCAATCATTAGGACTTAGATTTTATTAAATGTTTATTTATTTATTTAATTAAACATTTATTTCACTGTTTGTACAATTGTTGTGGTTGATCATATTTTGTGATGAACTTAAGGAATCAATAGAGATTTCAAATCGTTGTATTTACAGGAACAAAGAACTGAAGAACAAATGGGTTAATGGTAGGGGTAAAATGCTTAATTATCATTAACAACAATGTCCTATGTGGATTAGTATGTGGTGAGACGGCGTCTGGGCGGGTTGTAGGCTCGACTCAGGGGTATGCCCTATATATAACCATACCGATCTGGATGATACATGTGATATTAATGAGATTAAGGTTGTTACCCGAGGGTTTAACAAATGTTTTGGGAGTACATTAGAACTATAATGGAATGGAAGTGTAAGGTAGGTAAAAATGCTTAATTTAACCCCGCCGGCTTGGAGTGTGACATTTTCCTTAATTTAATATTTAATTACTTAAATAAACTCTATAAATATAAAAAACTGTTTATAAAATATTACAGAAATTCAGAAAAATGATTTTTAGTATTCTGAAATTATTTTATGAGCATATAATCAGTTTTATTTAAATAAATTATTTATTTAAAATACAACTCAATTTAAACTTGTTTTAAAATTATAAAAAGTTAAGAAAACACATTAACATATATTTATGAAATTATTTATAATCATATGGAATAATATTTTATTTATTATTTAAAATAAAATATTATTAAGATTATTTTTAAGGTGTTAAAACCTTTGAAATTCATAAAATTCAAAGAATTAAATTATAAAAACTTCTATTAATATTATATTGTTATATTCAAATAAAATATTATTTAATCAATATTTACACTTTTAAGATTATGCATGAACTTTAGAACTTATTAGATCAATTCAAATACTTATACAATCCATCCATAATATAGAGTGATTTGTACATCTCAAAACTTATATCTTCGTTCAAGAACAACTTTGGAATATCCAAAGCAAGTGAGATTCTAATACTTCCTCTTTACATTATTTTGTAATTTTTGGGATGTTACACATGTCTTATCAAACATGTTATTCTTTAGTCGTAAACCAATAAAGGATGCAATACTTTAGTTTAAGATATAATTAGATTCGAATGCTATGTGTTGCCTACTTGTTTATATAATATATATATATATATATATATATACATATATGTTTGTGTGTGTGTGTTATTACTATTGAGATAATCATATACAATACATTAGTACTAGTAGCCTTTGATTAACATTACTTATGTCATTGTTTATATTGAAGGTGAAATTGCAAAAAACATTTAGTATTACTAGTAGCCTTTCTTTAGTGACTTTGTGTCATTATGTTAGAAAAGGTGAAATTGCCAAAATCAAATCATCAAACATTGTGGAATATATATATGTTTAGATCAATTCTTATTAGACTATTGTTGCATCTTATTTTATATATCTATATATCAAATTGTATGAGATTCTCACCAACTATGCAAATAGTTTATCAAATCTTATTTTACATGTGTAACAGGTTAGATTGCTTGGATGAAGACACATTTAGGATACTTGGACATAGAAAATAATTATTAAACAATGTTATTTATTTTGGTTTTGTTATGTAATGTCAAATGGAATGTTATGATGAATGTTATATATGATTAAATGAGATGTCTAAATATTGAAACTTACAAAGTAACACCATGAGGTTTGAATAATCAAACTCGCGCCCCGACGTATTTCGCCGTTGGTCGAGGTGTGACAATCCATCTCTAAACTTTGAACTCGGTGTTTAAGTTTGAACTTTGAAGTGCTTGATTTAGTATATTTAAGTTTATTTTTTAAATTATTTGAAGTATTATATTAAATTATTGATATTGATGTGTGTATATAATATATATTTGTAAAACTACATACAAAAATTCCAATCCACCTAGTGCCCATTAGTCCTGATTAATCCCTAGGTGATATCTCGTCGCCCGACTAGCGCTTAGCGACTTCTACAACCATGGTTTTAGGTTGCCGGTTGAGAGTTTGTGATTTCAATTTCATAACGAGTTATGATTTAAGGTAACAAACGTTATTTTTTTTAAGGTTAAGGGCATTTTAGCTTTTTTACATTTAAAAAAAATCAAATTATGCAATTTTGAGGGACTATTTGAGTAATTTCTTAATACAATATAGTTTTTAACTACTAATTTGGATAATTAGAGTATCATCGTACCATCAGTATGTTCTAAACTGTTTTATAAATTTAAGATGTGATAATGAACATACCGTTCAAATTAATTGCTTCCTCGAAACAAGATGTACCATCTAGGGGTGTTCATTGGTCTATCCGAAACCCGACCCGAAATTTAAAATATATTATCCGACCCGAAAAACCCGAATTCGTTCATCCGAATAACCCGAACAACCCTGTTTTTTTTGGGTTTTTTCGGATATCCGACCCGAAAAAACCAGTTTTTGCATATCCGAAACACGGCCCGACCCGAATCTAAAATCATATTATCCGATCCGAAAAACCCAAAATAGATTTCGGATACGGTTTTTGGGGTTTCGGATACGATTCGGATTTCGAATTTTTTTGAGTTTCGGATATTTTGAACACCCCTAGTACCACCCGATCATATCTACTATCAAATCACTATTTAAGAGAAAAATAATACTTTAAGAAAACCTCATAGTGGGATTTAAACCCACAACCTTATAGTTTCTGAGTTTTTTCCTATCCTTAAGATGCCCTTGTAATGTCTTTGACAACAATATACTTATTGTTGGGCTTATTTTTGTTTGATCCAGAAAGCCCACAACCCATTTTTTGTTAAAAATATAAAACGTCAGCATTGGTGTATGCTAGAATGTGTGAGAGAGCTGACAATGTGTAGAAGAAGAAAAGAGGGAGAACAAAAGGAAGAATTCCTGTCACCCCTTCACCTAGCTTCATTCTCCGTCAATTCCAAGAGTTTCAACAGTTGGATCGTTGGTTTTGAAACACCTATTCATAGCTGCGTTTTTGTGGTGATTTCCCTTGTTTGTATTTCTTTTGTTTTTCGTATGCTTGATGTTAATGTTTCCAAGTGTATGATGGTTGTTGTATGTTTCTAGTTACATAGAGAAGACTTTGTACTGCTCAAATTTTGGCGATAGTAGGTTTGAAGCGAATCTAGTAGTCATGTGGTTTTTACTCTCATTTTGAAAGGTTTTCCACGCTAAAAATTAAGTGTTATTTATTGTTTAAGATCCTATATTTTTTTGCATCCTCATAGGTTCATTTGGGTTGAGAAATTTGGGTCAAATGAAGATAAATTCCACACTTTTGTTTACCTTGGTGACCAGGTTGTGTTTTTGCCATCACTTATATATAATTTATTTATTCTTATTTTTATTTTGTAATTCGATACACATACAGACAAATCTAACGTATCTTCAGCACAAATGAACCACCCTTGTTCTCTGCCACACCATCGTCGCTTATTGAAGAGGTAAATCCATAAAAGTAAAGAAAATGATGATGATGATGATGATGATGATGATGATGATGATTATGATTATGATTATGATGATGATGATGATGATGATGATGAAGTTTGGGAAAATACCATTTTAAAGGAATTGGCTATGATTGACATCAATCACGATTAAAAGAAGTTAGTTATAGTGGGACCACAATGAATGAGAGGCCCACTAGTGAAAAACGGAATATTCTTATGTAGGGCCCATGAAACCCTAAATAATGCCGTATAAAAGAGAATAGAAAACAATGATTTTTTTGTCCTTGATTTTAAATGAAGAATTACTCTTAACACACACACACAAAAGGGAAAACACTTTCTTTGATGTAGAGGTGGTATTGCTACGCTAATTCATGATGGTGACAGGGAGATTTTGATAATCAGACTTTGATAGTCCAAGATTCCGATTATTACATCTTTATTGGCGCCATCTTTGGGACTCCGTTCTAAGTATAATTCATCTCTTCCGTCACCAACTGAGTTCTATCATGACAACACCAGAAACTTCAAGACCATCATAGTTTTCATTCCCTTCCTATAAAAACCTTCACCCAGCAACGTCCGCGAAAATCGTTCACACTATGACAATGGGAACACCGACGATGCTAGCTCTCAATGGAGAAGATACCGATAATTCATCCTCAAATCACACCGCAGCTTGCTGGCAAGGAGATTAATTGTTTTTCCGATACCAACAATACCAATTAAAGGAATAACAAGCAATCATATTCTGCCACCAACCACCTAGATATCTGGAGAATTCCCCACATGGAATTCATCCAAAGGTACGCATACCTCAATGCATTACTTAATAAGGGTGTTCAGAAAAACCGAAAACCGTTTAAAACCAATAACCGAACCGTATCCGTAACCGAAAAAAACCGAACCGAATTATGAATTCGGTTTTCGGTTCGGTTCCTAACCGTATCCGAATTCCGAATTCGTTTTTCAGTTCGGTTAAAGGTTTTGGATATTTTTTGAATTCGGTTTGTTCGGTTAACCGATTAAACCAAATTCATAATTAAATTTATTATTTTTATTAATGATATAAGGTTGAATTCGGTTAAATTCGGTTGAATTCGGTTTATTCGGTTCGGTTTATTCTGTTTTTAACCGGTTTATTTTGTTTTTAATCGGTTTGTTCGGTTGTAACCGAAACCGAACCGAACTGAATTCGGTTCGGTTCGGTTAACGCTTAGGAGGAAAATTTTTTGAAAACCGAATAAATCTAACCAAATAAACCGAACAAACCGTTAACCAAACCGATGAACACCCCTATTACTAATGTACCTGTATTCCACCATGTTACCACCATTTAGCCATGTTCTCCTTCAGGCAAGTTCATCTTTGTATACCACTCATACCACACACGTTTCCCCATATTCCCATGACATCCCATACACCTAATACTCTGGGTTGGCCATACAACCTGTCGCCATTCAATCTGTTGGGGTCAGTATCCCATGACACTTTGTTGGTGGGATTAAGAACCCGATTACAATTCGGAGAAACACGATTACCACCTTCTTCATGTAACACCCCGACCAATGGCGGAATCATCGAGGTATTCACAAAGTGTAGATTGTTCAAAAGCACATGGTTTATGGTATAAATAATCCATAACATTTAAATAAATTCAAACTTAACATTAAACATTCATAATTCATTGCACGTAAGTTTCTATTCTTGGAAAGTTTCTATTTTTGGAAAGTTTTCTAATTTTAGAAACGCTCTATTTTGGAAGGTTTAGTTATAATATCCCATTTCATCAAACTAATACTTTTAGCATGTTCCTAGAACACATTAAACACGTATACAAGTATCATAATTTGTCATTCATGCACAATTTACTATACTTACCATTTTCCCCAAATTAAAGTTTCCGTATTTGGAAAATGTTCGTTTAAAACCCGTTTTCAACAAAACAAAGTTCCAAACATGTTTTTATGACAATCGTAAACATATTACAACATTCACATATCATCATTTCATGCCAAAACATCAATAATCAACTCTTTTGATTATAAAAGTTTCTATAAATAGTAAGTCATTAACAAAAATCATATTTTCACAAATCTAACTATCCAAATATGTTTATATCCATTCTAATGGATATAAATCATCATTTAAAACTGTCTAGTATGTCTAGAACTTTATTTAAATAACCACATGCATGTTCAAAGTTTCTATAAATAGAAAGTATCACACATCTCTATAAAATGTTATTATAATCCAATCTAAAACATTTCTATACTCTAGATCAGTCAAAATACATCAATAATCATCCAAGAACATCAATAGATTCGTGCATGTGCTTTATTTGGAGTTGCATGTGGGTATTTATACATGAATGTGTATTTTTCGACATGAAATATGAAAGACCATAAGAACTACCTCAAGGGTACTTAACGGTTAGATTTAAGCTGGGATAGGAACTGGTAGCTCAGTTGATAGCTGATGAGGATGTCTTCCTTGTTAATGGCTTCCAACACCTTCTTTTGAAGCTTCAATGGTTCCAAAGCTTCCAATGATGCAAGAGGTGGCTTAGAGATGAGTTAACACGGTCTAGAAGTTGGTTTGTAAGAGGTGGCTTAGAGATGAGTTAACACGGTCTGGAAGTGGCTTAGAGATGAGTTAACCTGATCTTGATCTATCTTAATAGGTCGCCTTAGTTGTCCATATGATGCCTATCCTTGATTCCCTGAAACATGTAAAAAGTAAATGTCAACTACAAGTAGTTGGTGAGAACAATAGGTTAAGTAAATGAAATTGATATGTATGAAGTTTTAAATAATATGAATAAAACATAATATACAAGTATCATGGATAATTGTGACACAAACTATCATCAAGTATAAAGAACGAGTGTGGTTAATGTACGACTATCCACTAAAAAGTGCCAACATATGATCAAGTCCCAAATTACATTTGGAGATAGATCGGTAGTTAGAAATAAGCAGTGAGTTCAAGATCGTGGGTCGAGTAACTAGCCTCATGAATCATTAGTTGACGCGAAGCATAAGCTATCACTTTTCCCCTTTGCATCAGTACACATCCCAGTCCTTGTCGCGATGCGTCAGCATACACAACAAAATCATCATTTCCATCCGGCAGCGCTAAAACAGGAGCTTGGGTAAGTTTTTCCTTTAACACTGAAAACGCTCGTTCTTGGTTTGGACCCCATTCGTACTTTACATCTTTCTTCGTGAGCTTCGTCAGTGGCATTGCTATCTTAGAGAAATCCTGAATAAATCTCCGATAGTAACCGGCCAAACCAAGAAAACTGCGTACTTCAGTCGGTGACTTCGGAGGGCTCCATTTCATAACCGTTTCCACTTTAGCTGGGTCCACCATAATGCCTTCTAGGTTCACCACGTGACCCAGAAATTGTACTTCTCGTAACCAGAAGGCGCATTTGGAGAACTTAGCATAAAGTTTCTCTTTACTCAGGATCTCCAATACCTCTTGTACGTGGCAAGCATGGTCTCCCTCGTTCTTTAAATAAATTATAATAGCATCTATAAGCACTATCACCGATCGGTCCAACATCGGTCGACATATCCTGTTCATTAAATCCATAAATGCTGCAGGAGCATTCATCAATCCAAATGGCATAACGAGTAACTCGTAGAGGATACATGTTCATCAAATCCATAAATGTACGGAAATAAGTCTTTGGAATATCCTGCTCTTGAACTTTCAACTGATGGTAACCGGATCAGAGATCTATCTTTGAGAACCAGCTTGCACCTTGGAATTGATCGAACAAATCGTCAATCCTAGGTAGAGGATGCATGTTCTTTACGGTCAACTTATTTAGTTCCTTGTAGTCAATACACATTCGCATGCTTCCATCTTTCTTCTTAACAAACAGCACCGGTGCTCCCCACAGAGAGACACTCGATCTTATAAAAACTTTGTCAAGGAATTATTGTAGTTGGGCCATCATTTCTTTCATTTCAGTGGGAGCCAAACGGTAAGGTGTTTTGGCAACGGGTTGGGTCCCAGGCACTAAGTCGATTTAGAACTCAATTTCCCGTTTAGGCGGTAATCCAGGCAATTCCTCAGGGAATATGTCAGGGAAGTTACACACCACGGGTACATCATCAATTGTCCTCATATCCGTACGTTCCTCAATCACGTAGGCCAAGTAGGCTACACACCCTCGCCTCATCATAACATCAGCCTTGATCATCGATATGATCTTCGGCGCATACATCGCTCTATCCCCATGAATCGTTACGGAGCTCCCATCCATCGTACGCAAACATATCATCTTCCGTCGACATACAATGTTAGCCTCATATTTGGCTAACCAGTCCATACCCAAGACTACATCGAACCCTCCAAGGTTATAAGGAACAATCGTACTGGAAATTTATGACCCTCTATCTCAACATAACAATCATCTATAGCCTCAGTCACCCTGGTTATCTTACCAATAGCCGTTTCTACATCAAATACCCGATCTATCTTCTTAACTTTCCCATATAACCCATTACAGAAAGTAGAAGATACAAAACTCATGCCGGCACCAGAATCAAATAATACAGAAGCATGAATATTGTTGACAGAAAAGGTACCTCTGACCACATCCGAGTCCTCAATAGCATCATCCTTGGTCATAGTGAAGATTCGGGCCATAGCCTTCTGCTTGTTGTTCTTTCTTTCATCCTTCTTGCCAGAACCCGAAGCATCGACCCTTGGTTGTTTGCAATCCTTGGACATATATCCAAGCCCATGTTATACTAAGGCATTATACCTACGGTATATCTCTATCTATGATAAGTGTTCATAAATCTCAAAGTATTCCCACCCTATACTAACACTGACAACCTCTCGATGCAATGTAACTGATTTATATATAAGGCATACGTAGACTTGACCGCAATCGCATCATCCGCCAACCCATCACCATTACAATGCACCACGATTATGCCCATGTTAATGATTAGGGTATAACATATTTTTCCATGAGTTTCACACCACAATATTATCCTTCAAATGATAATTATGGGTGAAATATGTTTAAGTTCTCCTGAATATAGATAGGTTCACCTAATGTCTAAGTTCACCTGACATCTAGGTTCACCTATTATCTAAGTTCACCTAATGTCTAAATTCACCTGACATCTAGGTCCCCTAATGTCTAAGTTCACTAAATGTTTAGGCCAATGCCTTATAATGCTCATAAAGCGTATTCATCAATATGTATATATGTTCCCGAATATATCCAACCAACAATTTCCAACATTTCTCATATATATCCCCTAATTCCCAACATTGATAGACCCCCAATGTACTGCAAATGGTTTATGTATAGGGCATATGTAGAAGTTGGTCGCAACCTATTCAGCAGCCAGCCCACCACCTTTGCAACACAATACGAGTATGTCGTTGTCGGGTTATCAAGGCTCAATCAAACATATAAAGGAAACAAATATCACACATCATATAGCACATATCATAGATCAATAGATTACATATAAGTATAGATGTTAACATTTAATAAACACATAAGCACTTAATCCTGAATATAGTAACTAGTGTATGAAATGATTCATACTTGGGTATCCTACGGTTATAGATCAGGTCATCCATTTCTAGTAACCTAATTCCCTATAACCCAGGCTCTGATACCAATCTGTAACACCTCGACCGACGATGAAATCATCGGGATGCCACGAAAAATATGCAAAATGTTCATAAGCCCGAGGTTAACTAAAATGTATCATCACATATCATTTTAAGCATTCATATTGATTACCCAAAAGTCATGTTCAACATGACTCATTTACAGCAATTTCACAAAATATGTAGCTAAGTTAACTAAATCCTATAGCCTTCTACAGATCCAGTTAATTTGGCTAAGCCCAAGATCCTATGTGATGATGTCCAAAAGTTTCTGTAGAGTTATCCTCCTCTACTTAGCATTATTTCCTGAAATATGTCCAAGAACAAATGTCAACTACAAAAGTAGTTGGTGAGTTTTCAAAGGTTTAAGATTAAATGAGAAAAATATAAGCTTTCACCTCTGAAACTAAGCATAATGGATGAATCTCAGAATCCATCACAAAGCATCACAATAATGCAGATCATATAGTTCTACAACATCCAAGGATTTCCATAACACACCAATACACAAAATTTTCCACAACCATCGGTGCACAAATCACAAATAATGCATCATGTATGTAATTCACTACCGGCTTCCCTGAAGGGTAAATTAACAATAATGAATGCCTTCACTACTGGCTTCCCAGAAGGTTAAATCAACAATAATCAATGCCTTCACCACGAGCTTCCCCCGAAGGGTAAATCACCAATGGCTAGCCTTCGCCACGGGCTTCCCAGAAGGGTAAATCAAACATTGGCGGCAGTGTATAGCATATAATGA